>MU105677.1:135876-635178 GCA_012274485.2 Sinapis alba | reverse complement strand
CAAAGAATCAAGTCATGGGGTGCTCTCAACTCCAAGATGAAGTCACGACCAACCTTCACTTATTACATACACCACACATCACTGATTGGAGACACCAGATGGTGAGAAGGGTCAGCCATGCTCCAGTTTAATTCTCTGATTTTTCCATAATTTTTCTCTGATTTTTCTGTCTGAATTTTCTCTCTTCTCTCTCTGATTTTCTCTGAACTTTCTATGGTTTTTCTTGCAGGTAATGGACGACCAGAAGGAGAGATGAAGGTGTTTTATACCATATGGGGTTGCTTCAGATCAGGGTTTCTCTTTACACAAAGTTGTGGCTTTGAGAGAACATGTGGCAACCAGCTTCAGCACAAGCAGCTTACCTTTCCTTTCCATAAAGAAAGCTGCAAGCAGCTTGTGAGTTGCACATGTGTGACTTAATGAGCAAGCAGGCAGGCAGCTTGTGACAGACACATGATCATTTAAATAAATTAAGCAAGCAGGCTGGTGCAAATCTTTGACAGGTCAGAAATAATAAGAAGCTGGTCGATATTCCCGAACAGTTTATTATCAAATATTCTTTGTCCTTCGGCTCTCGTCTAGCTCTTGGAAATTCTCGTTCAGCTTGAATATAACTCAACCATAATAATTAAAAGTCGACCAGGTCTATCAAGGGAAGTTCTTTCGACCACACGACAGTCTCGTCGAGACATTAATTCACCGGGTCAGTTTTTATTTTAATTTTGATCAAACCAACTCCAAACTGGTCTAGCGGAATTTTTCTCGACCAAAAATTCATTGGTTCATGAGGGTTATTACAGACAGTGATCCCAGAAGACAGGCACGACATGTTTTATGGCCGACTTAAGCCCAGAAACCATCACAAATTACCAGAATGCCCTTGGATGACTTAAAACCTTATTTATATGTTTCTAAGCCATTGTTGACGGCTATGTAATAATTTATCAGGCTTTCTTTTATTCATTGTTCTATGGTTAGGAGAGAAAGGAGAGACTCCTTTAGAGTCCTCCTGGAACTCCTTTGGTTCTTTATATTATATTTATTCTATTCATCTATGATTTCTGTGACAAAGATCATGTGTGAGTAGATCTCTTGTTAGGTTTAGGGTTTATTAATGGTATTGATGGATTAGCCAAATATTAGAATTTCTAGCATGATTATTAGATCTAACAATAGAATTGTGCATATTTGTTTGTGTTCTAGAGTAGCTAACTAGAACCTTGATTATAGGATAGTTAGGCGCAAGCGAGAGCATGGTGTACTACCATAACTAATCATGTTGAGCTAGGTTGTTAGAAACAAACGAGAGTTGATTTAGCTAATTTAGTGAACTCGAGAGACCATCAATCGACGCAAGATTATTGCCATCGATCCGCGGTCGTTCTGTGTCAACAAGCGACATTTGAGACATCGGACATCGAATTATATGATTAATACCCTTAGCTTCTATCCACATAATCCACTTGCTTTAAACCCTAGATCTAGCTATTTATTATTATTGTCTACTTACAAATCAATCAATTATCACCTATAGTTTATTTATTGCTTATTAATCTATTTACCTAGCTTAATCGTGACTGTATTGAGTTTATTGTGTACCCACGCTTCATGTGGCTTTGATCCCTATATACTACAATTTGACCTCTCCTGGCAAGAGTAATTTGTAGGGTTTATTTGATAGAGTTTTCATTCAAATACATAAAAACCCTCCTGTCAATGATCAAGTCAACGACGCATCCATCCACCCCGCCCTAGGAACGTGGCAGACCCTTGCCATCCACCCCGCCCTAGGGCGGGGCACACACCGATCACTATCCACCCCGCCCTAGGGAGGGGTACATCCTCACAAACCACCCCGCCCTAGGGCGGGGCACATCTTCACAGACCACCCCGCCCTAGGGCGGGGCACATCACAGCCCATTCACCCCGCCTTAGGGCGGGGCACAGCTCATCTATCCACTTCGCCACCCCGCCCTAGGGCGGGGCACACGCCACTCCATTCACCCCGCCCTAAGGCGGGGCATAAGCTAATCAATCCACCCCGCCCTAGGGTGGAGCAGACCATGACCATCCACCCTGGCCTAGGGCGGGGAAAGCATGCATCATTCACTCCGCCCTAGGGAGGGGCACTCATTCATCCATTAACCCCTCCCTAGGGAGGGGCACACCTCGGCCTACCCTTCCCGCCCTAGGGCGGGGAATTTCAAAACCAACCATCTTGCCCTAGGGCGGGGACGATCCACGTATCAGTCCATCCCGTCCTAGGGCGGGGCTACTTCGTGATCCAAAGCCAAGCTTTCCCATCCAAGCCATGTGATAACACTCAAATTCCTGATCACATGGGTTTTCGTTTCGTCTTGATCGAACTTGTCATTATATTTTAACGATAAAAATCACAAGGCTCGTATTTCTTAAAAATCTAAGGCCAAATGTTTGTATAGAAAGACAAACGTTTAACTAAACACCAACGTCATGACTAATCATCCATTTCGTTTATTTCAGAGGAAATGATAGCTAGCCTAGTACGAACGGTCGTTTTCTCCGAAAGAAATAGTAAAAATGGCTAAGTCATAAAACGGCCCAAAAAAGGTGCAATCATGATAACGGCTAACTTACAAAAACTGGACAAGGAAGAGGTCAACCCATTACAACGGTCTACTTATTTTCCAAAAATATAAATGGAAAGAAGAGATAAATGTCTAGTTTCCAGATAAGCATGAAGATCGAGCAGTAAAAGGAAAACTTTCGCAAATGATAAACTCGGACCAAAGGCATTACAAGAAGACGCCATAGGATCTTGGATGAGTATATAAGCAAGACTCAAGACTTATTTTAAGACACACGTTTTTCTCTGCAAACAAGCACTTAGAGCAACTTAGGCATTATTTCCTTTTTAGCGAGCTGCGACTCAACTAGGTTTTTCGTTTTCAGTTAATAGAACTAGGAATCTCGCCGGTAGCTCTCGTAGCTGAAGGCAGGATCTTGTTATATTAGCTTTTCGCGGATATGGAATAAGATCTACTTTGCTCTCCTTTTCGTTTTACGACTTATTGTTCATCATATGTATTTGATTGTTTGGTTGCTTGACGTTTGGTTTTGCAGAAATATTGTACCTCATGGAAAGCTAGAGTTTCCTAACTTTCCTTATTTGACGGAAATCGACAGTGCGAATTTTGGTTACCACATTTTGGCGCTAGAAGGAGGAGGGGTACGGATCAATCTAACACACAGCCGCGCAATGCTCAACCAAACATGTCTGCAGACGACCAGAACAACCAAGCAACTCGCGACGGTGATGACACCCGCGACAACGTCAAAGTCACCCCAGATGCGAACGTCTCTGTGGTTAACTCAGACACTAACACCGCAGTGTTCGAAGAGGTGAAAAAGATGTTTTCCGCCTTTGAGAAAAGGCCGGATGAACGTGATAAGCTCGTGGAGTCTATCGCTAAACAGGTGGAAATCCTAACTGCGAGAACTAGATCTGTTTTCCCTCGCGGAACTACCAAAATCTGCAGGAGAAGACTCGATTTTACGACACCGTTAGACAGGCCTAGACACGCGCAAGGAAACCCCTAAGGGTTAAACCCTAGCGAAACAACCCTTGACGGAACACGGAAAAATTCCTAAAACCCTCTGCCTCTCGAACAGGAAACAGAGGGAGACGAGGTCGAGCGAATCGACTTAGACATCAGCGATCAATCCGAGCAATCGGACTAGGACGCTGATGTACACCCAAGAAGGACTAGAAGTCGAGCTGCTCTGTTAGATGCTTCGTTTGAAAAACCCATGACAGAAAAAGAAGAGAATATCATCTGGGTCGAACAAAAGAAGCTAGCCGAAAAACAGGCCCAGATTTATTCGCAACAATTGCCGACAACTTCGGAAAAATGCTAGTGATAACTTGGACGAGATCCAGGATCTCCGCGACTATGTCACCCAGAAAGGCAGCTGAAGTAAAAGCCGTAAAGTCCCAGATCCATCATCCCACCAGTGCTGCTCTGGAGATAGATCGACTTCTTGACGTAGCCCGAAAAACTCCTTTCACTGCACGCATCACTAAGACAAAAATCTCAGATTCCGGGAAAAATCAAAATTCCCGTATACAATGGCACCACCGACCTGAAAGCGTATCCGCAAGCTTTCAAGGTCGCCATGGGCAGGGCCAGGTTGAGGGAAACTGAAAGAGATGTAGGCTACTGCCGACTCTTCGTTGAAAATCTCCATGGAGCAGCGCTTGAATGGTTCGCACGCCTAAAGCGAGACTCCATCGGAAGCTTCGACCAACTCACCTCGGAGTTCCTCAAGCAATATTCCATGTTCATGGACCGAGAAGCTTCTGATGTAGATCTCTGGAGTCTGTCCCAGAAGGAAGGCGAGCCGCTCCGCGACTTTATGAATAAGTTCAAAGTCGTCATGGAGAGAGTTACCGGGATAAGCGACAAGGTCGCCATTGATGCCCTGCAAAAAAATTCTTTGGTACAAATAAAGTTTAGGAAGTGGATAACTCTCAAAAAACCGCGCTCGATCAAGGACTCTCTTCACAAAGCCACCGACTTCATGATCATGGAGGAGGAAACGAAAGTCCTATCTCAAAAGATGCTTCGGAGAAGAAATCAAAATGGAAAAACCCTCGTAACGACAAGTACGTCCATCACGAGGGTGAGGAGTCCCAGGAACGCATAACTATGCCATCGACTCCACTTCCGAACAAGGAAGGACCTCGGGAAACACTTTGACGTGAAATCCCTTCGACGAAAATACCTTCTGCGAGTTCCACCAGACTAGAGGCCACTCTACTATGAACTGCAAAGTTCTTGGTGGGAGACGAACGGCCAAACTACTCACAGGAGAAATTTCCAGCATCACTGGTATCAATGATCTGATCATAGAAACAAACCGTCTGCCCATACGAAAAACACGGACGAAAACAAGATAACGGGGGAAACGACACCAACCGTTCCATAGTAAACATGATCATCAGAGGATCACAATACTACCACGACACTGTTTCATCCATAAAAGCTTAACAGCGAAAAGCTGAATGAAACACAAACTGGTTGAATTAGTCACCCTCTCCTCAGGACCCAATAAATGCCATCACCTTCGACGAAGAAGAAACTGGCGGAATCGACCAGCCCCACTGCGATCCACTCGTCATTGATCTGGTAATCAGAGATCTCTAGGTCGCAAGAATTCTCATTGATAAGGGAAGTATGGAAAATGTTATCTTCCGCGACACTCTAAAGCGGATGAAGGTCAATCTCGATGAAGTTATCCCAATGCCAAAACCACTGACAGGTTTCTCAGGCATAACATCAATGACCATGGGATCGATAAAACTTCCCGTGATGGCAAAGAAGGTCACGAAAGTCGTCGACTTCGCGGTCGTTGACAACACAGCCATCTATAATGTCATCATGGGAACGCCATGGATAAACTCCATGAAGGCAGTCCCGTCAACGTACCATTTGGGCATTAA
The DNA here is from genome assembly GCA_012274485.2 of Sinapis alba. Taxonomy (NCBI): domain Eukaryota; kingdom Viridiplantae; phylum Streptophyta; class Magnoliopsida; order Brassicales; family Brassicaceae; genus Sinapis; species Sinapis alba. Next base: position 629,696 of record MU105677.1, on the reverse strand, counting down.
GTTTCTGACTACGAACAGAATCGCATAAATATGGGGGTGCCAAAAACAGTTATGCCTTTGCTTCCTAGCCGAACATAAGCTAAGGCAAATCATGACGACCTCGATGGTGAAACCCAAGCGCTCGAAGATAAGCTGACCAACTAACAAAAACGCTTCAAAAGAAGGCAACTCGGAAAAGGCTATCTCGGAAACGTCATCAGAAAACGAAAAAGTTTCCAACTCCAACACTCAAACTCAACCAGAGGAGACAAACCCAGAAAAGCCGTCAATCCAGCCGCATCAACCAAGGCGATCGACGCACCAGAAACCAACCCTCACGAAAACACACTGAACTATGAAACAGTTTGATCTCCGAAAGGGGTACGTAGGCAACTCGTCAAAAAATGAGTTCAGCTGTCCCCATCTCCAAAAAGGGGGTGGGTGCGTATACTCATGTACTCCCATATTTCGAAATATCCATCTATGTACTTGATACTTTTGAAACTTTTTATGATAATAAAAAGCAATATGATTTCTAGAAATCCTCGCAAACCTTTGTTATCATACTAATCTCTCATACTCTACGCAACAGCCATCTACAAATTGTTTGCTAAAATTTTTTTAAAAAAATCTTATAAACCCGGAAACGGAAATCTTACAAAAAATCTCACGCCTCAAAACCTGTGAAAACGTTTCATCAAGAAAAGTGGTACGCTTGCGCAAACGGTTCTCGATTTTCCGATCGAACAAAAAATCTCGGTCCTAAGACCAGCGAACTCAGATCACCCGACCAGGTTTGGATCAATCATCTGACCCAGTCAGACCGTCCAACCGGGTCGGTCCACCTGACCTGGTCAGACTATCCAGCCGGTCGACCCATTTGACCCGGTCAGACTGTTTGGTCCACCAGACCCAGGCTGACTGTACGGTCCTCCTGACCTGGCTGGACCACCTGTCCCGATCGGACCACCTGACCCGGTTTGCACCATCCAACCTTGTCGTCCACCTGACCTGGTCGGACCACCTAACCCAGTCAGGACATCCAACCCGGTCGGACCAATTGACCCGGTCGGATTATCCAGCCCGGATTGACTATACCTGACCTGGTCAATACACCCAGGTCGAATCATTAGCCTCGACCAAACCATCCGACCTACACCGACCACTCGACCGAACTCATGTTAGGATTGGACTAGTCGACCAGACCGGATTGTCCGATAAGGTCCGAACTAATCAACCAGACCAACTAGCTGGACCGACCTCCCGGTCGATCCTGACCCATGGATCATACATATACGTCTAGACACAACAGATTGTGCCTCCTCTATCCCGATTGGATATGTCGTACATACGATCTATCTCGATCTTTAAATCAATCTAACTCCACAAGATGATCCAACCCTTTGGTCAAAACCCATCTTTTAACTCAACTCTCGACCAAAAAACACGAGATATCTATACTCTCTAAGCTTAGAAAAATCTGATAAAAATACCATCGGAAAACGAAAGTGAGACTTCACTGAAGTTTTCCCAAAATGTATTCTCAAAACAGTCCGTCCGCGACTATAAACGAAAAACAGTCAATTCGCGACTATAAACAAAAGAACAGTCCATCCGCGACTGTAAACAAAAACAGTCCGTCCGCGACTCTAAAACAATTTTTCATCAATTGGCCCCGATGAACACTCTAACCGTTCTAAACAACTGATTAACCTTTCATTGAATTGGTTCTCTAATATCCAACACAGGATAATAGCGCTATAAAAGAAATCCAAAATTTTGGTCAGCACTTTCGAGACTTAATAATTGTCCGGAGAGATGCTCGGTTCCCAATCAATGCAAGTCATGTAAGCAGAGAATTTATCTCAGATTTCAATATCGAAACGAAATCAAGTTGAAACCGCAAACAAAATATGTAAGTCGAAATAGTCATCGCACCTCCTAAAACTGAAAGTAAACCTAGGTCTTGCCCTAAAACCCACCGCGTTGGTCTCTAAACATCTCAAAGGCATAATATCAAAATGATATGAGATTCATAAACTATGTCTCTACGCTTATGCTTGCACGTTATTGGGACTTTTCAGAGGTTTTCGATCAGTCTCATCTAAAATCAACGACAAGCGTGACGATCTTTGAGAATCACATGTGAGATAAAAAAAACTCACATTCTTCTTCTCAGTAAAACACAACACACTTCTTAGAACAAATTTTTCATTATCATTTAAAAGCTGCAGTACGGCAGGGATTCGAAGCCATAAACGGCAAGTCCCGAAAACATAAAAACATTAAAAAAGAACATACATCATATAACCCACTTGGGGAAGCATCTTTACTCGTCCATCGGAACTGGAGCCTCGCCTTCACCCATGGCCTCAACAGGATTCGCCGCCACCACATCTTCATCCCCTATCGCATCATGCAACTCTGCCTCCGTAGGGACTTGTTCCTCGGAGCCACCAGGTAAAGGAGGGAGGATGCAGCGAGACTTCAAGTCAGCGAAAAATTGCGTCAAATCCCCCCTCGGCTACAACCAGTTCATCCTTACAAGCAGCCAATTGGATCTCTTCGGACAACAAGGTTGGGGCGTCCTCCCCTTGAAGCAGCCTGATTTCATCAATGCTTCCCTTGGAAACAGCCAAAACAAGATCCCTCTCATGGACCGACATCAGGGAATCTAGCAAATCATGTGTCCTCGATAAACGATCTTGATACACAACATGAAACTCCTTTGCTATTTCGGCTTTGATCTTCTCGATTGCATGGCTCGACGAACTCCCTGCTCCATTGATCTGACGCTGTAAACGGCGCACCTCGGAAGCTTTAGACTTCTTATCTTTCTTCGCCCTGAGAAACGAACTAGCATTCTTCCCTATATCTCTCTCAAGCTCGCTGACACGAGTTTCCATCCCGGAAAGTTCAAAAGAATGAGCATCATCGATAACTTGGAGTCTCTTTTCACGTTCCGACAATTTCTCTTTTGACTCAACAAGTTCTTTCAAGAGACGCCCGATCTCGGATCCACAATCGTCAATCAAGGAAACAAATTGCAGAGATAAAAAAACATATATAAGGCACCACGCTTTGAAAAAATTTCCACAAATAAATTTTTCCTAAAAAGGAAGAAGAAACCATCCATCGACCCCCCGACAGAGAATCTCCCAACGGTGAGGGACCAGTCTCCATGCCTTTGCTGCATCTCCTTCTCTTAACCGCACCCAGGCCTGGACATGGCTTCTTACGACCCTTTGGTGCAGTCACCGAAGCAGCGACCGGGGAACTTAAACCCAAAACATAATCCCGCTTCGCCAAAGGAGGAGAAGCGGAATCAGCAGCCTGGTAAATCCCAATGACATGAATTGGAGCCGTAGACGAGCCTGTCGGTTGAGCAACAGCACAAAATTTGTAACAGCATCAAGAGAGCTTCCCTTCTTAATAACAGCCGTAGGCCTGGGTGGAACCTCCACCGCCGCAGTCAAAAAATCAGTGGGAGCGAGATCACATGGATATTAGGCTGCGAAACACCATTTATCTCCCCATTGCGACGACCCATCTCATCTCGAAAATAAGCAAAATTGTCCACATAATAAGAGACTTTCGTCGAAGGAAGAGAAGAACTCAATGAACTTGCACCAGGAATTGGGCTCGCTTCGACAGTCCTTTGTTCATTGTAGGAAGAAGACATTTCAGCTGAAAAGAAAATTTTGAAAGCCAAAGAAGAGGAGAAGTTGAGAAATGAGAAGTTGTGAGAGTAATGAGGAGTGGACTCCCAATGTTAAACCTTACAAGAACAACTTCGGGAAAGGGATGAAGATTGAACCAAGTCACCACACTTCATAAACGGAATGATCAAGTCAACAACGCATCCATCCAACCCGCCATAGGAACGGGGAACACCCTTCCCATCCACTCCGCCCTAGGGCGGGGCACATACACATCACTGTCCACCCTGCCCTAGGGCGGGGCACATCACAGCCCAATCACCCTGCACTAGGGTGGGGCCCAGCTCATCCATCCACCCTTCCCTAGGGCGGGGCACACGCCACTCCATTCACCCTGCCCTAAGGCGGGGCACAAGCTCATCAATCCACCCCACCCTAGGGTGGGGCACACCTTGACCGTCCACCCCGTCCTAGGGCGTGGCAAGCATGCATCATTCACCCCGACCTAGGGCGGGGCACTACTTCATCCATTCAACCCGCCCTAGAGCGGAGCACACATCACCCGAACACCCTGCCCTAGAGTGGGGCACACCTTGGCCTAACCATCCTGCCCTAGGGCGGGGCAGTTCAGGACCAACCATCCCGTCCTAGGGCGGAAACAATCCACGGATCAGTCCATCCTGTCCTAGAGTTGGGATACTTCACGATCCAAAGCCAAGATTTCCCATCCAATCCATGTGATAATACTTGAAGTCCTGATCACATGGATTTTTCGTTTCGTCTCGATCGGGCTTGTCATTAGATTTTTACGATAAAAACCGTAACACTCGTCTTTCGTAAAAATCTGAGTCAAAATGTTTGTATAGAAATACAAACTTTTAACTAAACACCAACATCGCGACTAATCATCCATTTCCTTTATCTCAGAGGAAATGATAGCTAGCTTGGTACGAACAATCATTTTCTCCGAAAGAAATCATAAAAAGGATAAGTCATAAAACGGCCCGAAAATGTTCCAATCATGATAAAGGCCCACTTACAAACACTAGACGAGAAAGAGGTCCACTTGTTACGACGGTATACTTATTTTCTGAAAGGATAAATGGAAAGAAGTGATAAACGTCAAGTTTCCAGATAAGCATGAAGATCGAGAAGAAAAAAGAAAACTTCCACAAATGATAAACTAGGATCAAGGGCATTATGGGAAGACACCACCGACTTTGGATGAGTATATACGCAAGATTCAAGACTTCTTTCAGGACACACATTTTTCTCTGCAAACAAGCACTTAGAGCAACTTAGGCATTATTTCTTTTTTTAATGAGCTGCGACTCAACTAAGTTTTTTGTTTTCAGATACTAGAACTAGGAATCTGGCCGGCAGCTCTCGTAGCCGAAGGTTGGATCTTGGTGTATTCGCTCTCCGCCGATTTGGAATAAGATCTACTTTGCTCTCCTTTTCGTTTTACAATTTATTGATCATCGTCTACATTTGATTGTTTGGTTGCTTGATGTTTGGTTCAGCAGAAATTCGGGATCTCAGGGAAAGCTAGAATTTTCTAATTTTCTTTATTTGACAGAAATCGACAGTACGAATTTCGGTTTCCACAATATAGCTTTATTTTTAAAATTTAAAACCTACATAAAGTTTCCTTTAATTTTTACCAATCATTCTTTAGCTTTATTTTTAAAGCTACATAAAAAATAGAGCAAACATTTTTCTTATGTATTTTAGAGAAAAACCTTCATTTTATAGACTATATAATCTATAAAAAAAAAACTATTTATAATATCAAATAAATGAGAATCATAATTTTAAAACATCTATAAATACTTAATTTAATTTTAGGTGTTTTTTAAATTATTGAAATATTTTAAATAATAATATATTATTTTGATAATTTATAAAATATTAATATAAATTATTTTAATTGATAAAAATAATTATTTTATATGTACATCACATAGTTTATATAGTATTTTAAAATATCTACAGCCTATGGCTTACAAGCTAAAACAAATTTAACTACAACAAAAGTTTCTAGAAGAAAATATAAAATAACAGCTTTACAGATACAACCAATTTACATACAGTTTAACTTTTATATTTAAATTTTTACAGCTAAATTTTTACAGCTACAGTCGAACCATTCATCACCAATGATTTAACTTGGCGAGATAATTATCTGGTCGTTAGAAAAAGTAATTAAGTTGTCTGAAAAATGAGTGAAATCGTGTAACTCAAATAAGCGCTATATATATATCTTTCGTAATTCTCGAACTGTTTGTAATAACTCAATAAAGGAGCCCATTAGTAGTTCATTATTTGGCTCAATCCAACCAAAGAAAAAAAAAATCTTAAACCTTTTGAATGAGTATCCCACATGGATAATTTTAAAACTCACTTCCCTCCTTTTCTCCATCATAAAAAGCAGTTTTTTGCTTTGAGTCGATAACCGTTAAATCATCCTGCAACTAGTCCTCATGAATATTGTTTCCACCAGCAAGTTTTCCGGCAAACATGTTTCCACAAGATTTTTGGCGAGTGATAGGGAAAATTCTGTTGAGCTTCAGCAAGTTTTTCAATGAGTTCACAGAGAGTTTTCAAAAATTTCTGACAAGTTAGCCGTCCAGCAAGTTTGTTGCATCCCTTCTCTTTATATTTTTTTTTTTTTGCTAGCCGGTCCATCCGACCCGGTTGATCCAGTTTTGTCTGTTTTGATGTGTTTGGCCTAGTTATCCATATTTGCCATTTGTGACCTATTTTGTCGGGGTTTTGTCTGATTTCATATTCAAAATTTGTTCAACCACTCAATATTCGGAAACCATCTTTCATGATTGCTAAAGTGAGCGCTATTCTCATAAATGATTTTAACTTGGTTTAGAATTTTGGAGTTCACATGTTTTTATTACCTTATTTTTTTGCATGTTCTAAGATAGGTAAATTTGGTAATGTATAATGATGTGTCCAACTTAGTCGCCATGTTGCGCCAAAGCGTAGAGTTTGATAAAGCGTAAGTTTCAACCTCTATTTGGGAGAGTGAGTATTATCTCGCACATGGGACCATTGCTTACTAGGTTTGAGGGTATTAGAGCACCCGCAACGGGGGTCCTTAAGGAGGAGTCCTTAGCGAAAAAATAATTAAATAATTAGTGGGTCCCACCAAAACATAAGGATTCGATCCTTAAAATCTCTAAATAAGGATCGGTCCTTGCACTATTTGCGACACGTGGCGACCCGCGATTGGTTGAATTTTTTTTTTTTTTTTTTTAAATCTGAAAAACAAAAAAAAAAAAAAATTTAAGGACTCCGCAAGGAGTCCACGGTTGCGGATGCCCTTAGGTGTCATGATTGCTACATATTAGAATTATCTTATTCTCAATAAGTGATTCTCCGGTTATTCACCCTTTCTTTTACCCTTTCATGTGAGAGTGAATAGTAGTTAGTTGTTTGAACGATTTAGTGCTATTTGGCAATTTTATTTTATTTTCTTTAATAACTTCCGCTTTATTTCAGTTATTGGAGATTTTATTCAAGTATTAAGAATGTGTGATTTGGGATAATTTGAAGACACTTGAAAAATGTTATCATAAGTGGCCTACCATTCTCGAAAAAGATGAGATGAGTGTTATAGTCTTATCTTAAGCGGTGATTTCTGAATGACACTCTCTTGCATGGTTAACTCTATATTATATTGTTTAGTTTGGCCAATTCATTTTATTTTCCTCTTCTAGTTGAGACTCTTCGAATGTATTAGAGGCCCTTCAGTTTTTTGTAGTTTTGTAATAGATTATTCTTAATTGGTGAAAACTGTGTCGAAACCTGAAAACATAGAAATTTTTTGATTTACTAAGAATTTGTTCCCTAATTTCAAAATATACATATATCAAATATCAAGAGCACAAAATATAATGACAAACAAGTTTGAACGTAGTGCTTAAAGTTCTCTTTTTACTATTTTATATATTGATTTTGTACTTTCGATTTGACTATTTGAATCGGTAGGTTAGATTTATATTTTTTAGTTATTCTTGTCAACAAAAATTCAAAACTCCTTATTTTTTCTTATGTAACTTTATCTTTTACCGGCCTAAAATCTAAAATGGGTCATGTGAAGGATCTGAAACCCAACAACAAATTTGATTTAAACAATTTTTAACAACTGTAAAATGAGATACAAACTCACAGTGGTAAGAAAACTAAAAACAAAAATATTTGAAATAAAATAAAAGAAAAATATCGTCTGTGATCAAAAATATCTTCAAAATTATAGTAAATAATCACTAATTTTCATAGACAATTACAAAAATAGATAATAAATTTAAAATTAGATATATCCAATTAAATAAATGGAAAGAGGACCACAAATAGTTGAAAATAAAATATATCATAACTAAGATTTATAATATACATATATGTAAAGATTATATTGTATGCGGTGAATCAATAGATATGTCAAATTTCTATTGACTACTTTTATCAAGGAAAAAGATAATGTCCAATTATATCTAGGTTCATATGGTAATAATAATTTACTAAAAGTGTACATTTGATTCTCTGAATTGTAACAATCTTTACTAACATTTAACTTTTTAACATCTTTGTAATAGTTAGACATGTGTTCTAATAGTCTTTTGTAATAGTTAGACGGTGTTCCAATTAGTCTATCAACAAATGTAAATGTAAATGTAAGAGAAGAGGAAATATATAATGTTCACTTTTTTGAATGGCTTTAAAGTTTTGTTAGAGATAATTCAGACTATGTTAAATTAACTATCCATTGAACGGTAAACCTTTCACAACGGATTTGAACCCAACGTTTATATCTTTGATATTTTTTTTTAAACTGTTACGTTTATTAAATATCTAATTATTGTGTGATTAAAATGAGATAATCAATAATTTGAGAAGATTTCACCTTTTTAAATATTCTTTTATTGTATTTAGCATTTATAAATTTTATATAAAATCTAAATTTATTGGATTAATCATTTGTATAAGTTTTTCCAAATTCCAGCTTATTCAAAAATATGAATTTTGTCAATTAAATATATCAAATGAGATTTGGTGGAGTTTGAATGATATTTTATAATTAAAACAATGATCAAAATATCACCTGTTATAATATTATTTGAAATGTTTTTAAAAAAAGTTACTTGACATCTTAAAAAGAAAATCACAATGTTTGAAATGAAAAAAAAAAATTAAAATATATTTTAAAAACTTTTATATATTTTATATATTCCATAAAATGATAAAAATATTAATTTATAGTAATTTAAAAAAAAATTTAAATAAATACTTAAAATTTAAAGATTTTTTCAAAAACTCTGAAATTTCTTCGAAACCTCGTAAACTTGTAACAAATCTTTTTAAGATTTACACAAATTTTAGATTTTTATGGATTAACTCGAATCTTAAATTCTTTCAAATCATTAATTCAATAAGCCCCAAAATCGTCTATTCATTATCTTTAGTCTACTCTTAAATATCAAATTATAGTAATTTTTTAAAAATATATTATTTTTAATTTGAAGATTTTTTTTCAAAAACTCTGAAATTTCTTCGAAACCTCGTAAAACTTATAACAAATCTTTTTAAGATTTACACACATTTTGGATTTTTATGGATTTACTCAAATCTTAAATTCTTTCAAATCATTAATTCAATAAGATCCAAAAATCGTCTATTCATTATCTTTAGTCTACTCTTAAATATCAAATTATAGTATTTTTTTAAAAAAAGTATTATTTTAAATAAATATTTAAAATTTAAAGATTTTTTCAAAAACTCTAAAATTTCTTCGAAACCTCGTAAAAGTTGAAACAAATCTTTTTAAGATTTACACAAATTTTGGATTTACTCGAATCTTAAAGTCTTTCAAATCATTAATTCAATGGGCCCCAAAATTGTCTATTCATTATCTTTAGTCTACTCTTAAATATCAAATTATAGTAATTTAAAAAAAAATATTTTAAATAAATATTTAAAATTTAAAGATTTTTTCAAAAACTCTAAAATTTCTTCGAAACCTCGTAAAACTTGTAATAAATCTTTGTAAGATTTACACAAATTTTGGATTTTTATGGATTTACTCAAATCTTAAATTTTTTCAAATCATTAATTCAATAAGCGCCAAAATCGTCTATTCATTATCTTTAGTCTACTCTTAAATATCAAATTATAGTATTTTTTTAAAAAATATTATTTTAATTAAATATTTAAAATTTAAAAAAAAAAATTCAAAAGCTTGGAAATTTCTTCGAAACCTCGTAAAAGTTGTAACAAATCTTTTTAAGATTTATACTTATTTTAGATTTTTTTGGATTTACTCGAATCTTAAATTCTTTGAAATCATTAATTCAATAAGCCCCGAAATCGTCTATTCATTATCTTCAGTCTACTCTTAGATTTGTGACCCTCACATCTGTATAAAACGAACATATTACTGTAATAGGAAACCAATATAGTTTATCTTTCAATTTCACATTCTCCAAACTTTCGGCATTGGGTATTTTTTCTCAGATTTGAAAAAAATCCCAGTCAGTTATGTCAAATTGTAGCATTGAACAACTGCATTCTTTCTATGGGCAAGAAAGACTGATATTCGGTAAACTGGTCCAAAATTTTTCAAGATCTCTAGCTGAGTCACTTCTTGTCATGGCCACATGGCTTTGGCTTGAAGACTTTGGCTTTGAGCACATCTTCGCAGTCATCATGTCTGTCAACGATCCATTGGTTGCAGCTCTTGCTAATGAGGCTGTCTTATGCATCCGGTGTCTTGAATCCGAAGAAGCTCCAGATGGTTTCAGTCAGATCCCTGTGACTGCAGAATTTATGGATATATCTCTTCAACTAATCTACCAAAATCGATACACTGCCATCACAGGAATCAAAAACTTTTTAAACACTGTTTGCTCAAGAATTTTCTCTGACATCCTTCAACAAGTTCTTCCATCCTCCTACATCACAAGCCACAACCAGCCTCTCATCATCCCCGGGTTCCCGCATCCAACTTTTGGGAGTATCAACGTGATGCCTAGTTTTGGTTCCTTGAATAATTTCTCCAACAGAAATTTATTCCCTATCCCTAGTGGTATATGGGGCTGGAATGCTAGTTGCATCGCAACTGAAAACGACCGGACCCTTTTTCTAACGTTTTCTCGAGGATTTCCAGTATCTGAAGCGGAAGTGAAGATGCTATTCACAGAAAAATTTGGAGAAAACTGTGTTAAGGGCGTTCACATGCCTAACTACAGTGGAAACTTACCCAACGAAAACTTGAATAGTAATGCTCAACAAAACTCACTATATGCAAAGCTGGTCTTGGATTCAGTCGATACTGTGGATCGTATACTTATGGGCGAGAGCAAACAAAAGTTTAACATCTACGGGAAGCATATTTGGGCTCGTAAGTTTGAAAATAGATACAGAAAATAAAGATTCCTATTAAACTTGTTAAAGCGAAAATTTTATTAGTTTCTCTTTTACTTTTTTGATATAAGTCTTTTATCTTCTTCTTTTTTTGTGAGCAAGCCTTTTATCTTATGTCATAAATAATCATATCGTTGGATATGTTGACCCAAAAGGGTGTGTTGGATACTTTTCTTTTCTGTTAAATAAAATTGTTTTTGATTGGGAATAATGTACTACCCTCTAAATAACATGAATCTATCCTAGTTGCACGGGCTTATTGTAACACCCGCCTACCTCGCAATATTTCCAGGGTTAACGAGAACAGGTAGAAATACATATTTAAACAATCAGACATTTTTAATCGTGTTCCGTTACTAGTCCCAAGATTATCAGACGATTCTCTCTTTTATAACGCGCCAACCCAACTATATCCACCATTTCTACTTACAATTTTGCATAAAGGAAGATGGAAAGGAAGGTATGTATTATATATATTATATGTTTATCTCTTAAGTAGATAAAAACTATACTCACAATATGTTAAGAGATAGGATTTATGGTTACTTATGTTAGAACCATAAGAGATAGCTTCTAACATATATATATGTATGGCTGCAACTCATAAATAATAACAATCAGACATACAGTTTTACATAACTTTACATGGTATCAGAACCTTCCTTTAGCCTGTAATGTTTTTAAAAAGATAGCTATGCCAGGCTCCTCCGGAAAAGAAATCGTCACTACTGATGGAAGTTTGATCTCTCCATATTTTCTACAGGCCTCTGATCACACAGGGCAGGTACAGACTCCGTTTTTATTAAACGGATCTAATTAAGAACGATGGGCAAAGCTGATGACCAACTCTCTTCGGACGAAAAGAAAGCTAGGGTTCATCAATAGAAATCTAAAAAGACCTAAAGATGAAGATGAAGCTGAACGATGGGACATGGTAAACGCCATGATCATAGGTTGGATATACAGCAGCATTGAACCACACCTACGAACATCAATATCTCTTGTCTCAGATGTTTCTGTGATGTGGTCTGGCCTAAAAACAAGATTCTCTTCTGGAGATGATACCCGTACATCAATTAAGAGCCGACATCTCTGCTTGCAAACAGGATGGACAATCGGTGGAAGTATACTACGGGAAGCTAAAGGTTTTATGGGATGATTTGTCTGGGTTTGAATCATCCTTTAACTGCTGCTGTGGGAGTGATGGGTGTCAATCGTTAAAAAAATATCGTAAGACACAAGAAAAAATATTAATTCATCAGTTCCTTATGGGACTTGATAAGAGCAAAATTTGGTACCGCAAGGTCCAATCTTTTGAACCGCCTTGGTGAGTACAATATGGAAACTGTCTACTCACAAATTACACAAGAAGAGAGACATCTAGAAGTTACTCAAGAAAAACCAGAAACATGCGGAGTAGTAGGTTTCTCTACAACTGCAGCAGCTACAACAACAAAACAAAATCAGTCAATGTCATGTTCTCATTGTGGAAAAACAGGACATGATAAGCATCAATGTTACAAACTCATCGGTTATCCCGAATGGTTTGGTGAGCCAACGATTTCTCTTGGACCTTCTTTATTTGGACGTGGAAGAGGATCATATAGAGGCAGAGGAAGAGGTCCTGGTGGACCTTCTGCAAATCAAGTTGAGGTTGCTCGAAATCAACCATCCTCACAGAATGTTGGTAATGAAGTCTCAACTTCCGATTCAGGAATTCCAAATCTCTCACAAAGTCTATGGAACTCGATAGCAAACTTCATCAACAAGAAACAAACCAAGGATAAGTTGGCTAGTAAGAAACAACCACTCGTTCTTTATGGGACACACAGTAAGTATGATTTGATCATAGATTCTGGAGCTTCTCACCATATGACCGGAGACATTAATCTCCTCACCAACCTAAAATCAATCAATTCAGTGGCAATATCTTTGCCTGACGGAGGAGTAGCTTGTGCAACACATCATGGAACACTGAGTCTTGGCGGAAAGCTTATTTTACATAACGTGTTTTATGCACCTCAGCTTTCCATTACCCTGATCTCGGTTTCACAGTTGCTTAATGACATTGCAAGCTTCGTCATTTTTACTAAACAGCTATGTGTTATACAGGACCTTGCTTCGAGGACTTTGATTGGTGCGGATGAAAAGCGTGATGGGGTTTATCATCTTACTGGTTTGGTTCTTCCTCAAGCTAATCTCGCCAGCTAGAAAGATATCATGAATCTATGGCATCGACGTTTGGGACATCCATCGTCGAAAGTGTTATCTTATTTATCAGATTTAGGAAAATTCTCTACAAGCAATAGTGATTTAGACGTGCTTTGTGATACCTGCAATCGTGCTAAACAAACTCGTGTAACCTTTCATGAAAGTTCTAATAAAGCAGATGATTTGTTTTCATTGATTCACTGCAACGTATGGGGACCGTATAGAACAAAATCGTCTTGTGGAGCATCGTACTTTCTCACCATTGTCGACGATTTCTCTAGAGCTGTTTGGAACTTCTTGCTTCTTGAAAAATCTGAAGTAGGAAACGTTTTGAAAAACTTCTTTGCGCTTGTGGATCGACAATTCAACAAGAAAGTGAAGATCATACGAACAGACAATGGTACCGAGTTCACATGTCTAAAGAGTTATTTCGACTCTCAAGGAATGGTTCATCAAACTTCATGTGTTGCGACTCCACAACAAAATGGATGTGTGGAACGCAAGCATCACCATATTCTCAACATGTCTAGATCTCTGCTATTTGAAGCTAAACTTCCCACATGATTTCGGGGTGAGAGTATTTTAGCGGCTACACATCTGATAAACAAAACACCTTCCATTCTCTTGCAAGTAAAATCTCCACTTGAGATCCTGTCTAAACAAACACCAGCATATCAAGATCTATGCACCTTTGGATGCTTGTGTTACGCTAGAAAAGTTCGTCGTTCAACAGACAAGTTTGAAGACCGTGGTATTCGATGCATCTTTCTCGGGTACCCATATGCAAAGAAAGGATGGTTTGTTTATGACCTCCAGTCAGAGAAAATGTTTGTATCTCGTGATGTGATTTTTCATGAGGATGTATTACCATATTCATCTCTGCAACGTCAGCTTGAAGCTCCTATTCAACAGCTCCAGCCAGTGTTCTTCTAGGAAGTAATAACTACTTTTACTTCTCAACCCGTAGAGAGTTCACCAGAGGAAGAAATTGCTTCAGCTTAGACATGGGAAGATTCTACACCTAAATCCGTGGACACCCCTCTGACACATACACAGAAAACTACGGAACCTGAAACTAACATCTCAGCAGAACAGAATACACACAAGAAGCATTGGGTAGAGGTCATTGTGTTCCAAAACCTTCAGTGTTGCTAAAAGACTATGTCACGAACTCTGCAAAAATACATGATAAACCCCCTCAAGCTTCACCGCCACCAGTCTCTAGCTCCTCAGGTAAGTGTCTTTATCCACTAACGGATTATGTCTCCTGTGATATTTTCTCTCCTTCACAGAAGGCCTTTCTCGCGGCCGTTTTCAAAACAAAGGAACCCACAAGTTTCAAAGAGGCAATCCTTGAGAAAGTGTGGAGAGAAGCCATTGCTACTGAAAATTACGGCTCTGGAAGATCAACGTACATGGGACATGACCAGTCTGCCTCCAGGCAAACATGCTCTAGGATGCAAATGGGTGTTTAAAATAAAATACAACTCCGATGGCACCATTGAATGATTCAAGGCACGGCTAGTTACCTATCGAAATCAACAGCAGGAAGGTGAAGATTTCAATGAAACATTCACTCCAGTTGTAAAACTGACTACAATATGTGTCTTACTCAAGATCGCAGCCACAGAAAAATGGAACTTATACCAGATGGATGTCCACAATGCATTTTTGAACGGGGACTTACATGAAGAAGTATATATGAGACTACCACCTGGTTTCACATCTCCATATAAGAATGCTGTTTGCAAACTTTGAAAGTCACTATATGGCCTTCGCCAAGCACCAAGATGTTGGTTCACCAATCTCTCTTAAGCTCTTCTACGCTTCGGATTCATTCAAAATCGTAAGGACTACTCATTGTTCTCATACGTAAACAGCACCACAAAGCTCTATGTCCTCGTCTATGTAGATGATCTAGTAATTGGAGGCAACAATGAAGAGTTCACTGACAAAATTCAAAGCTTATCTCAGTAAGTGTTTTCGAATGAAGGATCTTGGTGTATTGAAATATTTTTTGGGCATTGAGGTTTCAAGAGCAAGCAGTGGAATCTATCTTTCACAAAGAAAATATGCTCTGGATATTATTTCAGAATGTGGATTGTCAGGTTCGAAGCTGTTTGACACACCTGTCAAACAAAATACACTTGGTCAAGAGCTTGGTGAATAGCATTCAAATCCAGCTCAATATCGCAGATTAGTAGATGCCTAGTCTATTTGGTCATCACACGACCAGAACTGAGCTATGCGGTGCATCTACAAGCACAATTTATGGCTAAACCACGTAAGAAACATTGGGATGCAGCCGTTCGAGTGGTACACTATTTAAAGGGATGTCCAGGTCAGGGTCTCTTCTTGGATTCCCAACCGTCTTTATAACTTGAAGTTTACTGTGATGCTGATTGGTCAGCATGCCCAAGAACGAGACGGTCTCTGACTCGTTTCGTTATCTTTCTCGGTGATACACCTATCTCATGGAAGACAAAGAAACAGCCCACTGTTTCACGATCCTCAGCAGAGGCGAAGTGTAGATCAATGTCTTATACTTACTCAGAGGTACAATGGTTGCTCGAACTTCTCACAGCTTTTGGAGTTACTCAAACAGAGCCGATACCTATGTACTGTGACAATAAAGCCACATTACATATAGCTAATAATCCCGTATTCCATGAGTGCACAAAACACATTGAATCTGACTGTCACATAATTCAAGATGCTGTTAAAGACAAGGTCATTTCTACACTCCACGTTGGCACTCATGATCAGATTGCAGATTTCTTAACTAAAGCGCTTAGACGTCGTCAGTTCAACTACCTACTGTGCAAGATGGGAGTTCGAGATCTACACTCTCCATCTTGAGGGGGAGTATTTGATATATTCTATGTTTATCTCTTAAGTAGATAAAGACTATACTCACAATATGTTAGGAAATAGGATTTTTCGTTACTTATGTTAGAAGTTATCTCTTAAGAGAGCTTCTCATATATATATGTATGGCTGCAACTCATGAATAATAAAAATCAAACATACAGTTTTACATAGCTTTACAGTATGAGTAAATGGATTACTCAGTGAAGGGATTTTAGACCAGTCTTTTGTCATGAAATTTTATATTACTTAAAGCAGGACAGAACTGAGTAGCCACTAACAAACATGAAATCATCCAAAACTGAATAAGAAACACCAAAAAGAGCTTAGTCATTTCCACACACATAATATTAAGGGTTATCTAGACCTCTAGACTCATTAGGACCTATCGCTTGTAGACATGTATCCGTCACGAGCGAGCTATTCGATTCTCCAGCGCTGCTAGACATACCACAAGTTCATGGCTTCCCCCACATTGTTCCACCCTTCTTCATCGACGGCACATATAGCCCTACCTAATCGGCGTCATCGCGCCCCAACGTATTGCACCCTGGTTTCATAGTGGTGTCATAGCACCTCGACGTTGTAGTGCCCGGCTTCGTAGTGCCTCATTGTCTTAGCACCCAATGTCTTAGCACCCGTCGTCATAGCACCCTGTTATCATAGTGCCTTGGTATCGTAGTGTCCTACTTTCTCATTTACTGTCAATCCTATCCAGATTCATTCATATTCTCTTTCATTTTATCGACCAGTCATGAAGTTTTAGAAGCACAATGTTTTGGAAGAATGTTGTGTTAAGAAAATATTATGATGGAAATAATAAGTAAAAAGCATGATGGGAAAGAAGCATGACATGATAAAAGCACGATGGGTTTAAAGCAGACTCAAAGAAAATATGAAGCTGGACAAACCCCTAATTTTGGAACTAAAGAATATTTTTCGGGAACGCTGAAGGATCGAGAAATACTAACCGTCAAGGTTAGAATCAAGTCCAAAATTTATTAAAAATATTCAGATCATCAGAAAGAAGGGAAATCTCCAGGATTGATCGCGGATCAAAAATATGTCGGAAAGATCAAAATCACATGAATATATAGGGAAGCACGAGATGGCAAGACGCATATGATCAGTAGATATAGGCGGCCGACTGGCATGATATATGGCCAGGGAAGCACAAGGTGTCGCAATACATGTAGTCATTGCAAGCAGACAGACATGTGGGAAGCTGTGTGGCGCAGCGCATGCAGCCAGTGCATGCGGACGAACATGTGGGAAGCTGTATGGCGCAACACATGAAGCTAGTGCATTCGGACAGACATGTGGGAAGCTGTGAGGCACAATACATGCAACCAGTGCATGCAGATGGACATGTGGGAAGCTGTGTGGTGCAACACATGCAGCCACTGCATGCGGACAGACAGGTGGGAAACTGTGTGGCGCAATGCATACAGCCAGAGCATGCATACAGACATGTGGGTGATGTGTGTCACCGTGCATGCGACCAGCTCATGCGGATGGACATGTGTCTGGCCACACGGCCTGAAATTACTGGTCACTGCTTCTTAAAGGCCACTTCCATCATTTTACACACATCAGCCCACTCCATATCGATCTATAAATGTGGGAAATAGAGAGATAAAAAAGTAAATAGCTATGATACTTTAGTCGAGTTCTAAAGTCTAAGCCACCGAAGGAATTCTGTCCACCCCCGATTAGTCATTGCAGTCCAGTTCTGTCAAATCGATGATTTTCTGCGATTGTTATGCGGAAGCTCCGTCCAGATAAGTCCTTCCAGGCCAGTCTTTGCTAGTCTCTCTAGCTGTCCACTCGACCAGTTTTAGGGGAGATTCTGTCCAGATTAGTCCATTTCAGTCAAGAAGTCAATGTTGGGTTTTGGCCAAGTTCTCTCCGACCAACCAGTTGCTCACCGGCCTAGAACAATGTGAGTTGGTTTTGTTTGAGTTCCACTTTGAACTTATGATAGATCGAGTATGCATATAGAGTAGAATGCTCATGTTGTTGCATGATAGAGTCCTTAGGGTTATTTATGGAAATGGACTCAGCATAATACAAGCTAAATTGAGATAAATATGAATTAAGGTGGAATTAATAACCTGACTAGGAGTAGGGACAGATGCATCATGTTTTCTATTCTTGCGTGTTGACATGATTGAGTCTAGATTCTTGTTATCTTTAAAGATAAATTCACAGCAGGAGGATGAACTATCTACGTAACAGTTTTAGTGCGTAGATTGCATGTTAAATTTAATTAAATGCTTTGCTCATTTAATAAACTGGTTGATTGAGTTGTGAATTAGTCAGCTAGTGGATTAGTCAGCTCTTGGTAAGGGAGTGACTAACTAGTTGAGTTGTTAGAATTAAGGTTGTTTGGTTAAGTGTTGTACAGGCTTAAGTGTTGTTGAGATTGGGATAATAGTCTCGTTTGTTGGGGCTTTTGTTAAGGGTATTGCATTGTGAGAGTAATGCCATATAGCATGTGCGAAATCCGCCATGGTAGGCATGTTTAGGGGTGGATTAGTGTTTACTCGACCTCGTACCCAACAGGTTCAAGGAAACCCCTTATCCGCTAGATTGGGAAGACTCAGAGAGACAGGGTCATGGTCTAAGGCTAAGTGTTACACGACGGTGTAATGGCCGGCATGACCTGACTGTATTGGGGCTGTCGCGCGGTCACCCAATTTTACTGTGGACCGTATTCGGTTGAAAGTTCCTTCTTCTAGTCTTTGTGATAAGGAGATAAGATATTGATGAGAATTTGGATGAACACTAAGTCATCAGGGCCTGTGATAGAGTGTTATGGTGAGTAAAGAAGTTTGTAACCATAGAGTGAGTGTTAACACCAAGAGTTGGTGTTATGAGTTAGACTAGAGTCGTGCTTTACTATGATCTTATTATTATGATTGATTATTGGCGATTGGTTGTTGACCAATTTACTTGCATGTTTCTAACATTAAGATCCAATTCCAGGCCAGGTACCGGATTAGGGTTGGTGTATGTCTGGTTAGTTTAGACCCGAGGTTGACATGTTATATTGTTTGAATGATTGCGGGTGGTGGATATTAAAAGCTATGCATTATCATTGATTGGCCGATCATGTTCTTGTCTAATTGTTGGCTGACTGGTTAACGTACTTGTATAGTATAAGTATCTACCACTACATGAGTACTGAACTCAGACAACATATATGGTTAACTAGGGATTGATTGTTTAGCCTTAGCTTTGGTTGCAAAATAGGGTTATATTGATTGTTATTTTGGATTGACTGGGTTAGCCACTAGGTTGCAGGTAGAGGCCACCACTCACTAGGTAACATTAGGTAACTTACCCAACTATGTTGTTGTTTATGCATTTAACATAAGTTAAAGATGATTAGGTAGCTTGGAGCTGGACGTTAGGACCACGGGAGTAGATTTTCATGTCTTTTATAAAACAATATTTGATATGTGTTGAATTGACTCAATTTGGTATGAGCCGGACTTATTCTTGAATTATTTCAATGTATGGTTATTCTTTTGAAATAGTAAAGTGTTTTTTTATATGCACGTCATGAGTACTCCGATAATTGACTAGTCAAGTCAAAACACAACATTAGGACTTGGTACGGGTTGAAAAGACTTAGGCCTCAATCTAATGGAACCGTTAACACTTGATACAGGTTGCAAGTCCTTAGGCTTGATTTAGCGGGACGTGTTAGTGGATGAATTGATCTAAGTTGCGGAACTAGACCTGTGACCTTGACCGGATCGTCCCTCACCCGCCATGTAAAGCTTCCCGACCTTGGTGTTGGTCGGTGATAGGTCCCATGATTTACCACTTTTAGGCCATATATTAGGCCATATTTAGAGTCTTTATATGGACTTCGAGTATGTTTTAGGTCATTTACAGGTCTAGGTAAATTCTGGAGCACTTTGGAGATTATGGAGCAAAATGGAGCTTAAAGAGAAGAGAACCAGTAGATGTGCAGAGATGACAGTCGAGATATGACGTGAGCGTCGACAGACACTTCTATAGAGTTGGTCTACAATAGTGTGTTTTAATGAGTGTTAGGGTCAAAATTGGTCATGGCAAAATCAACGGCTAAAATCTTCTGAGAAGTATGCCTTAGATAAATATGAGCCGGAAATGTCGAAGAAACTACACCGCATAAGCCGATTTTATTCTAATAAGGATAGGAGAATAAAACCCTGTGTATTTCATCCCGGACAAGAAATGAAAGTGTTTCTATCCAAACATGGAAAGATAGGAAAGAAAGTTCTTGTAGATGATTCTTGCGATAAAAAAAAACAAGTCATTACAAAACAAACTCCCGTAAAACAAAAGATTAGAAAGTTTCCACAGAAGAACCTCATAGGAAAAATCTAAGAGATAATCTTTTGCAACACAACTTTCAGGAAGAATTTGCGGAAAAACTTGTGTAAAAACAAATTAAGAAGTTCCAAAATTTTATGAAGCAATAACCGAAATAAATCAAGACGGAAGAAAGGCAGCACAATACTCAGCCTCACCACACTCACTCTCCAGCCTCACCACACTCACTCTCCAGCCTTGCCACACTCTCTCCAGCCTCGGTACACACACTCTCAGCCTCGCAACACTCATTCCAGCCTCGTCACACTAGTGTCAGCCTCGCCACACTCTTGTCAGCATCACCGCACTCACTCTCAGCCTCATCACACTTGTCCTAGCCTCGCCACACTCGTCCCAGCCTCACCACACTCACTCTCAGCATCGCCACACTTGTCCCAGCCTCACCACACTCGTTCCAGTCTCACCACACTTGTCCCAGCCTCGGCACACTCGTTCTTCTTCTCCTTCACGTTGCCACACAGCTCCTTCACTGTTTAATAATACGCTCATTGTGTTCTCCTTAGAATTTTGATCGGAAGATCTTTCTTTTTGCTCAATCGGAGTTTTCGTTGAGATTTTATGATAAAAACAAGTAAGACATATTTTCTCATAAAAGTCCG
Organism: Sinapis alba; assembly: GCA_012274485.2. Lineage (NCBI taxonomy): Eukaryota > Viridiplantae > Streptophyta > Magnoliopsida > Brassicales > Brassicaceae > Sinapis > Sinapis alba. Next base: position 608,557 of record MU105677.1, on the reverse strand, counting down.
AGTCAATTGGCGGGATGATGCTGGTTAACTTAACATCATCATTTCCTTAACTGAGTGGACTGATTTTCATCAGTTCATAGGACCAAAAATATAAAGACTAATGTACAGCAAATCGACGATTTCTCTGAAATAAATCGTAAAAACGCTTATGTCGAAAAACGGTCTGCAATGACCTAAAACACGACAACAGCCCACTTATGGTTTTTACCAAGACAGGGCTCGAAAACAATAATAGTTTATTTGGCTTGAATAACAGAAAAATGGAAGAAGAAGATAAATTTCGGCAAAAGGATAACTCCAATCAGGGACGGAAAAGGAAAGACGAATGATCTTTGAGGCATATATAAAGAGGACCAAGGTGATAGGTGCAAGGGACACAAAATTTTACTTAGCAACCTAGGAACTTAGAGAAACTTTAGGAACTTTTCGTTTTTGTTATCGAGCTGCGACTCAACTAGGTTCTCAAAGTTTAGGTGGTTAGAACTATAGTTCACAATGACAGCTCTTGAAGCCGATGCTCTTAGGACCTATTGTATGGGCTACGCTCTTACGTGAATTTGAAATAGCATCATCCTCACTTTTCTCTCTATTTTTATTTATTTTGTTTTTTTTTATTTGTCGTAATTTGATCACTTGTCGTTGGCTTAGCAGATATCCGGATCCTCAGGGAAAGTAGAGAAGTTTTATCTTTCATACGTTTACAAAAATTGACAGTATGGATTTCTGTTCTCAGAGTTTGCTGCTAAAACGAGGGGGCTGGATCAATCTTACACGCAGCCGCGAGAAAACTAGGTCAAATATGACTACAGACACGTAAGACAATCAACCACCTGACGTCGAAGACGTCGACAACATTGATAACACTCCATTAGCGACTTATACTATGGCCAATGCTAATGAAAATGCCGCAGAGCTCGACATAATCAAAAACTTAGTCGCAACTCTTCTCTACAAGAAGAGCAATCAGAACAAAGTCACGATTTCTCTGCCTTAATAGAAAAGGGAAACAATTGGATCTATCTAACCCCACAAAAATTGTCTCGTTTCCGAGTTGAAGAAATATGGACGCATAAAGGGGTTTAACCAAAAACATTTTCTCAAAACTTTTCAAAAAAATAAAACTTGATCTTCCCGGAATCACGGGAAAACCCTAGGTTACTCACGGAAAAAGGAAGCAAAGGAAATCTCGTACACACCCCTCACTGCTGTACCTCTTCCGAATAACTTCCGTAAAATCCTTTGGAGAAATAAAACTTCCTTCCACTTCCCGAAATTGCAGAGAACTCTAGATTACTCGCGGAAAAAGAAGCACAATAAATAGGGTTGCCAATCCCTCACTCATGTACTTCTTCTGAATAACTTTTGGAGAAACAAAGTTGATTTCTTTAGAATCACTCAATACCTGAAACGTCTAATGAAGACTATACAAAGCAAAGTGGGAGATCGCATCCCTCACTGTTAAAACATCTTCTGAAACATAAGATTTCAAAAAAATTTGAGAGTCGCTTTTGTAGCAACATATTCTACGAATTCTTGATATTTGTCTACTAAGCTTACTCTGGAAAAAGTACTTAAAACTCCCACGGATCAATCTTACGGAATCGAGAAAATTTCCGATTAAGTTTGATTGCGATAATAAAACATATCGCAGCTAGAGTTTCAGATACTAAAAGTCAGAAACTAAGTTTTTGGAACATCCTCAAAACATGAGTTTTCCTAAAACAGCTCTCGTACAACCAAACTCGAAAATATTTTACGGAATAACTTTTGTAAAATCAAGCTCGACAACATTTTATGAAATAACTTTCTTAAAATTAAACTTGACAACATTTTGCAAAAAAAAAGCTTTCTTAAAGTTAAACTCGACAACATATTACGGAATAAATTTTGTGAATTTAAGCTTGCCAATGTTGGGGTCAAAATTGGTCAGGACGGAATCAATGTTTAGAAACTACCAAAAAAATATTCTCTGTTAAAAAAATAGAATTAAATAAAGATCAAACAACAAGTTCTCACAAAAGATTCTCGCGAGCTTTTAACGAACAACTTTGAAAGCACGACAAAACAAGAAAGCATTACATCCCAACTTCTCACCGTCTCCTAGCCTCCGGTCCATCTCGCCATCAAGGCAAGACAGTCACACGGATGGTCTGTCTCTCCGTGCGGGCGAGATGATTACACGAATGGTCTGTCTCGCCGTGAGGGCGAGATGATCACACTCATGGTTCCATTTCGCCATCATGGCGAGACGACCTCACCCTGGTCCGTCTCACCTTCATGGCTAGACAACCTCGTCTCTGGTTTGTCTCGACGTTAAGGCGACTCTTACCCCCTATCTCCATTATCTCGCCCTCATAGTTCATTCGTAGATTTCTCCTTTGAGTTTTGATCGAAAAACACCTTTCATTTCATCTCAATCGGAGTATCCATCAAAGTTTTACGACAAAAACAAACAAGACATATTTTCTCATAAACTTTCAAATGGTAAACGAGGCAGGAATGATTAGCATAACATCATTCTTCATGATAACATATGATTTAAAAATCCAATAATACAAAAACAAATTTCGAAAAACTGATGATTTCTCTGAGAAATAATCGTAATAACACGCGAAATCGTAAAACAGCCCAAGTGGCCTAAAACACTATAAAAGCTCACGTGTGATTTAAAAATTAAGAATTGGCTCAAGAACAATGACGGTCTATTCAGTTTCAATAGAAGATAATAGGAAAAGAAGATAAATGCTAATTTTCCAAAATAAATATGAAGATTAAGAAGATAAGAAAAAATTTCGTAGAGACAAAACTCGAATTGAAGGCACAAGGGGAAAGCTCGTCGTCCTTGGAAGTACACATAAGAAGAGACAAGACGAAGTGCAAGAGACACATAAAATTTTACACAGCAACTTAGCACGTAGAGCAATTTAGGCAACTTTCGATTTTGTTTGCGAGCTGCAACTCAACTAGGTCTTAGGGTCCTAGGTGGTTAGAACTAGAGAATGAGCCGACAACTCTTGTGACCGAGGCTTTTTTACCTGTTGTAACGCTTATACGCAGACTCAAAATAAGACCACCCTTACTTTGCTCCCTATTTTGATTTATTTTATTTTGTCTGTTTTTCGTATTTTCATCACTTGTCGTTGGCTTAACAGATTTCCGAGACCTCAAGGAAAGCGAGAGTTTCTTTGCTTTCCTCCATTCATTGAAATCAACAGTGTAAATTTTGATTCCCAAAGACAACATTGTTTAAAACAACTTTCTTAAAGTTAAACACGGCAACATTTTACGAAACAATTTTCGTAAAATTAAACTCAACAATGTTTTTCAAAACAACTGTCATAAAATAAACATGGCAATATCTTATAGAACAATTTTCGAAGAAAATATTTGAAGTCAGTTAGGAAACGACACTCGTAAATAAAATTCATGAAACAATCTGATAACCTTTGGAAAATTAGTCAAAAATCTTAGAAAAAGACTCCCGGAGAAAGAAAAAATGGAGCGAGAGCTGAGAAGTTAACTTAACCCAACAGCCTCTCTCCACTTTCTGACCGTCCTCTCTCCCTTTCCTTATCGCCCATGACCTCTCCCTGAAGCATCATCGCTCAACGCATCTTCCTGCTCGCCCTTGGCATCTCTTGATCGCCCTCGGCTATTCCTTAACGCCAAAAATCTTTTGATGAGATGCTTGTTCAGTTTTCTAAAACCAATGATATGGAGACTTAAACCCGGGACAGAAAATATTGATCGACAAACCAAACCGTAAAACAGGCTTCAGCCTAAACGTGGCGAGAACTTAAATAAATCCAGGAAGAATTAATATTCAAACTTGCCGCAGGGGGTGGAAAGACACGAGGATAAGAAGGGGAAACGAAAAAGCAAAATGGAGAAGAGGCAAACCCGAATCTCCGAGAAAACTAAGGTATGTCTGACTTGGAAAATTTTGAAATAAGACGGAATTTCGTAGAAAAGTACTAAGACATAAAAAAACATCTTGGAAAAAACCGTGAACTTTAGGGAACTTAAAATCTAGGTGGATAGTCTAGCGAACTAAGTCTTAGGCGATATTTACGATCTCGTTCTATTGTTCCTTAACTGTTCAGGAAAATCTTGCAAAACGATCTAATCTCTTGCAAAATGATCACCACATATTCAAGCATACTCAGCTCAATTCCTAAAGAAAGAAAGAACTAGAGACACAAACGTCATCATAAACCGACTTTTTCTTAGCGGTTTTCTTAAAACAAACTCATGACAAGTCGTCAACCTGAAAACCACCAAAGATCACAATTCTATCGTCATCTTTAAATCGACATGAATTGTCGATCATCTTAATCCCTGGAAGAGGAATGTACACAATCCTTCAAAAGATCGATTCAACCATTCTCTTTAAAAAAAAAAAAAACACAGAGTAGGTACGTATACTATACTCGTATATTCCCATACTTCAAAAAAAATGTTGCCTCGACAGCAAGAAAACGCCTTCGGCAATGCAATGACCCATCAAAATCTTCCAAAAGGAAAACGACAATCTAAGATTCGTCTAATTTCTAAGTGGCATACTCAAACCATCAAAATGTATTCTTGAGAACTCTGCAGCATCTTTTATCCCAATCATGCGTCCAGACTACTTGTACCAACCTCAGACTAATAACATGACGGTTAGCCGATGTCTTGAGGACCTTTTCTACTTAAAAAAACAAATTCCGTATGAGCGTCAAAAATTATACGAGAAATCTTCAAACATCAAATGCATAGCTCCCATTTTCCGTTAAACCAAGTGAGTAATGGAAAACCATCAGAAATATTTGCGACAAAACAAAATCAAGAACATAAGTAGCAGCCAGCACAACAAAGGGAAGGCTTTCTCCCTGCTCGTTGATTAGATCAATAGTAGGTTGACCAATTCATTCCACTCAAGAAACGAATATGTCATGAGAATTTCTCTAAAAAAACTACAAAAACATCTCGCAACTAGATCATAACAAAATAACCTTCGGTAAAACTCAATCAGTTACTCGAAGCAACTTTCACTAAAAATCAAAATCAAAGCGGAAGTGTTTCTCGTAAAATCTATAGAAAAATCGCTACTTTGACATTTCCAGACAACTCTGCTTCACTATCTTCATAAAACCGGTCCCCACTACTTTCATATAGCTAAAACATTTTATATGAAACAGCCTACAGGAAAAAAGATCGTTATCATGCAAAATGACTTTGCAATAAGAAAACATGAATGAGGAGAACCTAATCATCATTCACAAACATCACAAGTAATCTGTGAGAAATACGCTCCATTTCCTTCTATAAGAAGTCCTTCTTGTAAAACTTATAGAAACATCCTTCGTATAGTGAAATCGAGTTTCACGAAGCAACTTTCAAAAATAAACATAACAGGTTTTACGACGAAGTGTTTCAAACAATTTTTGTATAGCTAAAAACGGAGCTGTATTATTCATCTTTCGACTACTAACCTAAATTTTACCTCTTTGCACTACGTTTGAACATATCTCTTCCTTTGGCTTACGGCTCATTGGCTTCTGCCCCTTACTTACATCCGAGTAGGCCATCATCCTGCGACTAACACCCAATGGATTCAGCCTCAATCCTCTTACGCGTAGTCTTCCTCGGACAACAAACAAAAAAGATTTTCATACGGAAGCCTTTGATGGCTTTCGTAACTGAAACAAAGTTATATGAAACAACAATTTTCATACGACTAAACAAAGCGTTATATGAAACACTCTTCGTATGACTGAAAACTGAAGTAGAAAAATTGTTTTCTACCATATTGACCATCTTAACGCTTAAAACTCCGGCATACTTGGCCTGCCACTCTCAACAAAAGCTATTTATCCCTCGGCCAATTACGCCTTCCCTTAAAAATCCAAACCAGACTCGACATCCTCTTTAAGGACAATTATAAGCTAGCATGACCTTAATGCTTGCACGAAATTGACCTGGTATAATCCTTGACCTACAACGGCCTCGGCTATGCAGCTGAACACAACCATCACACCAATCCAAAACGTTTGAGTAACCCCGCTCCATCCAATCACTCAACGGAAAAACGACAATCCGCGATTCGTCTAATAAGCACCGAGTGATGACTACACCAATAATTATTGTATAACCCAAAAAGGAATAATACGATAAAGTGTTCACAACATGACTTTGTCCTACAACCAAACGGTTAATGAAAAATACAAACTTCTCGTCAAACGACAAACTTCTACATGCTCTACAAAGCACTTTAATTCCGCAACATTTCACCTGAAAGCGCAGAAAATGAGGAAACACTTGTAAGAAAACTCCTAGAGTTATACGATACATCCTTCCTTCCTAAAAATACACGAAATAAATCTCGGAAGGCCAACTCTTCACAAAGCAAAGTGAAGGACAACATTTCTTCCCATGAAAAAAATTACGCGACCCCTTGGTCCTATTCCTCAATCACAAATCAAACAATTTAACATCCAAACAGAAATAACAGTTTTAAATGTGAAACATCCGCAAACAAAATAAAACGTTCTTTGCCGCAAGGTCAAGACAAAACCTTTGCACCACTGCAAAAACACCTCTAAGCCTGCAAACGTTTCAAACAAGAAATGTGGCATACGAAAGAAAACTTCTATATAAAGACGCTTTTGACAAACTCGCAATACAAACAAACTTGGGCTGCAAAACATCCGCAAACAAACCAAAGTATTTCTTGGTCACAAGGTTAAACGAGACCTTCATGCCAAACGCGAAAAACTTCTCTAACACGTTCTCTTAAAGTAAAAAATTTACTTGAAAGAAAATTCCAGTCTTTAGTGCCCGAGACGTCGCAAACACTCGAAGAATCGGATTTCAACATAAAATATCCTCCTAGATGAAAGTTTCATCTCAGAAACTCAAACAGTCATACACACTAACATCTTCTCAAATACACACCCTTCACGAAGAATCAACTCAAATGGTAACAATTACCATTATGTTTGTTGCTGATCACAACAAACAAAATTTAACGTCCTAAACAGACTTGCCATCTCTCTCCATAGGGATATGCTCTTACACATCTGACACAAGGATAATAGCGCACTATAAAAGAAATCCAAAATTTTGGTCAGAACTTCTAAAGACTTCAATATTGTGTTTGGAGAGATGCTCGGTTTCTGATTGATGCAAGTCACATAAGCTGAGAACTTTTCGCAGACTTCAATATTGAGAAGAAATTATGTCGAAACCACAATAGGTGATTTAAGCCGATATATTCATTGCAAACCCTAAACTGATAGTAAGCATATGTCTTGCCCAAAATCCAACACACTGTTCTCGAACATGTCAAGAATAGTATCAATGAACCTGTTACAAGATTCCAAAAACATGTCGCTTCGTTGATATTTGCGCGTTTATGAGACTTTTTGAACAAAAGTCTTTGAATATTCTCATCTTACACAACGACAAGTATCACGATCCACTGAGCGTCAGAAATGAGATGACAACTCACACTCCTTCTCTCATCTCCACGTCTAGCTGCTCTATACGTTTTTAATAGGGGATAACACATGAATTTATAAATCCAAAACAAACTGCCTATAAGGCTGATCTCGAGGCCACAAAAGTCCAATATAAAATGCCATCGGCAGCAAAATGCTCAAAAATGTCCACACGATACAAAAATAGACCATAATGGTCCCACTATAAAACATGTCGTAAGAATCGTAATTCTCGAACGAACTACAAAAGGCTTGATCCCTTCAAAAGGGTACGCGCCTTCGTAAAGCGCAGTCCCAATCTTATCACATACAATTCTTATGAAGAAAGAAGAGTGAACCAACTACTTCAACTTCCAATGGACTTTTTTAGTCGTTGATTCCACCTAACACGCCTATCACTACCTCGCAAAAGTTACATGTAAAATCTTACAAGCTGGGGGCTAACTGTTGGGGTAAAAATCGGTCTTGGCAAAATTAAAGACTAAAATATTTTGAGAAGTATGCATTAGATAAATATGAGCTGGAAATGTAGAAGAAACTACACTGCATAAGCCGAGCTTATTTAAATAAAGATATTAGAACAAAAATCCGTGTATTTCATCCCGGACAAGAAATGAAATGATTCTATCCAGACATGAAAAGATCGGAAAGAAAAATCTTGCGGAAGATTCTAGAGATAAAACAACAAGTATGTACAAAACAACCATCTGTAAAACAAAAGATCGAAAAGTTTCCACGGAAGAACCTCATACGAAAAAATTAAGAGATATACTTTTGCAACACAAAACAGAAAAACTTGCGGAAAAACAAATTAAAAAGTTCTGAAAGTTTACGAAGCAATCAATGAAGGAAATGAGGATGGAAGAAAGGCATCACAACACTAGCCTCACCACACTCTCTCCATCCCGCCACACTCTCTCCAGCCTCGCCACACTCACTCTTCAGCCACACCACACTCAATCTACAGCCTCGCCACACTCTCTCCAGCCACGCCACACTCACTCTTAGCCTGGCCACACTCACTCTCAGAATTGCCACACTCATCCCAGCCTCGCCACACTCACTCCCACTCGTCCCAGCCTCGCCACACTTGATCTTCATCTCCCTCACGCCGCCACAAAGATTCCTCATTGGTAAGTAAGACTCTCATTGTGTTTTCCTTGGAATTTTGATTGAAATGTCTTCATTTCCTCTCAGTCGGAGTTTCCGTTGAGATTTTATGAGAAAAACAAGTAAGACGTGTTTTGCTCATAATAGTCTGAGTCAATCAACGGGATGATGCTGGTTAACTTAACAACATCATGTCCTTGACTGAGTGTACTGATTTTCATCAGTTCATAGGATAGACAATATAAAGACTAACATCCAACAAATTGGCGATTTTTCTGAAACAAATCGTAAAAACGCTTAAGTCAAAAACGGACAGCAAAGGCCTAAAACACGACAAGAGTCCAGTTGTAATTTTAAGACAAGACCAGGCACGGATACAATGACGGTTTACTTGGCTTGAATAACAGAAAAATGGAAGAAGATGATAAATGTCAAGTTTCAGAGATAGCACGAACTTGGAGAGGATAAGGAAAGATTTCCGCAAAAGGATAAACTCGAATCAAGGACATAAAAGAAATACGGCTAACCTTGGAGGTTTATATAAAGAGGACCATGGCGAGAGGTTTTAGCAACTTAGGCACTTAGAGCAATTTTAGGCGTGACCGACATGACTTTCAAGAATTGCACTTTAGCGCAAAAATCTCCTTATTTGCAAAGAAGCCCCTGAGCGTGTTAAACATATTTATATCTATTATGTAACTACTGTTTAGGATACACTTTACTATTTTCATATATAGGTTTTGGAGAGAAGATCAAGACTCCTTCAAAGATTGATTTGAACTCCAGTATTTCTTACCCTTAATCTTTATGCAATTATTTCAGATTATGATTTGTGTTTCTTCTATCACATCTGAATAATTCCTTGTTAGATCTAAGGATTTTCTAAGGTATTGATAAACTTGTGATTGATAGATCTGCTAGGATAGTCTATTTTCTCCTTCATCAGGAATGTTCATATTGCTTATTCTTAGGAAAATCATCTAAGAACTTGATCTTAGGAAAATTAGAATAAACGAGAGTGCGACTGTTTTGCTGATCTAAATCATGTTGAGCTAAGTTGTTAGACGCAGCAAATGTTTTCCTAACTAATTTTGTGAACATATCAAATTGAATCGCTAATGCCTGACTAGAGAAATTGGTCGTGTAACGAGAGTTGGCTTTCGAGGATCTAGACTTAGATAGTTTGTCGCAATGAGAGCTGTACAGTTGATAATCAAATTTGGGTTCTAGGATTGAACTTCATAAACCATTAGCAACTATTGATCTGAGCTTTGATTGTCTGTTTGATTACCATGGATCTAGCTTTTTCCCTATCTACTTACAAACCAATATATTTGATTTGTTTGATTTACTGCATTTCTATTTGTTTGCGGAATAAACTTCCGAGATTAAACTCAACCATATTTTGTGGAATAACTTTTGAAAAATTGAACTCGAAAACATTCTACGAAACAATTTACGTAGAATTAAACTCGACAAAATTTTGCGGAACAACTTTTCACAAAATTAAACTCGAAAAACATTCTAGGAAACAACAATCAAACTCGATAACATATTGCGGAATAACGTTCCCAAAATTAATATCGATAACATTTTGCGCAACTTTCGAAAATTAAGCTCCGCAACATTTTACGAAACCTCATCCGTAAAGTTAAACAAGAGATTAATTTACGATAGAACCTCCGTGTAGTAATTTGGACAACACTCACGAAACAGTTCTCGTAAACAAAACTAAAAAGCAATTCAACGACCTTCGAGAAGTCATACAAGAACATATGAAATGATGAACAGATAAAAAAAGCAATGGGCTAGGGAGACCAGTTTACTCGCAGCATTACCAACTGAGCACCTTACCCGAATGACACTGTGACCATTGCTTTTTTCCAAATTCCCCGCGTCAGCTTCACTATGAGTCATCACCTAGTCTCCTTCAGTTTTGTTTCAATGATTTCGTAGAAGTTCATTTGAAACAAAAACGCAATCCTGTTTTACAAGATTCTGCCATGTTGAGTCGAAAACATCTATCTTTAAACATTTGATAAACTTTCTGACAATATAAAAAGCGCACATGGTCAATTTAGTAAAACCAGCGGTACCAAGAGACGGGAACGGAAAACTTTGACGTCGACATTTCTTCCTCACTCTAATATTCTCGTCAGAATTTCGTCGAAAAACAATTCTTACGAAAAATCAGTAACAAACTTTTCGAAGCTCTTTGACATTGAATCGAAAGAGGCCAGTCCTAAATTGCCAAATAAACATTCGATAAAACACTAACTCATACTCACAAAAACCTTTGGCGAAACACAAACCTGTTCTCGTAAAAAACTAACAATACGAAAATTGAAACTCAGATCAGAAGAGACAAAGAAAAGAAGAGTGAAGAAGAGGCAGATCAGAATCTCCAATAAGACTAAGGTATGTTCGACTTAGAAAATTTTATCAGAGTTGGAATTTTCGTAGGAAAAGGATGAAAACGCTTTTAAAATTGTCGTAAACATTAGGGAACTTAGGATCTAGGTGGATAGTCTAGTAATCTAAGTCTTAGGAATTTTTTCCAGTATTGTTCTATTCTTCCTTAACTGTCCAGGAAGAACATGCAAACCGATCTAATCTCTTGAAAAAACGAGAAACAATCACCACGCATTCAAGCATACTCGTCTCACTTCCTAATAGAAAGAACTAGAAACACGAGCGTCGTCTTAAAACCAACTCGTTCCTAGTACTTTTCCTTAGATACAAAACTACTCCAAGTCACCAAACGAGTATCACAATCCCAAAGACGTCTCAAAATCGACTAATATTGTCGATCATCTCAATCCTCAAAAGAAAAAACGTAAACCACCCTTCGAAATAACAATTCATCTGTTTTATTTCGTAAAGAAAAAGAGAGGGAGTAGGTACATATACATATACTCGTATACTCCCACATTTTAGAACATTAGTCCATGAACACAAAATTATTGAATCTTTTTCTGATAATAAAGAAAACACAACATGATTTCTAGAAAATCTCGCCAACTCCTTTTAAAATAACCAACGTGTTACAGAACATATCTAAAACCCTGCAAAACATTTCATCGAGAAAAGCTGTACGCTTATCATAGCACCAACAGTACTCAATTCTACAATCAAATCAAAAACTACTCGATCTTACGGCCAAAACAGGACCGTCCAACTGGGCATGGATCAATCGACAAACTCAGACCACCCAACCAAAATCGGATAACCCGGCCAGCCCAGGCCATCCTACCTTCTCGGACCGTCCGACCTATTCGAACCACCCGACCAGGTTCGGATCGACCGGCGTACCCAAACCATTCGACCTAGTCGACCAACCTGGCTCTGTTGAACTATCTGACCAAGTTGAAACGTCCAAACTATTCGGATCATCCGACTCAGTTGAACCAACCGACTCGGTCGAGCCATCCAACCTGCTTGGACAGCCCGACCCATCTGGACCACACGACCAGGTTCGGATTACCCTAATTGTCCGACCCAGTCAAACCATCCAATCCAGTCGAGCCATCCAATCTACTCGGACCAACCAACCCGTTTGGACCACCCAACCAGGTTTTGATCGACCGGCGTACCCGGACCATCCAACCCAGTCGAACCATCTGACCCGGCCGAGCCATCCAACCTATGCCGACCACCCGGTCAAACTCAAGTCAGAACTGGACCGCCCGACCAGTCCAGATTATCAGACCAGGACCGGATCACCCGACCAAACTGGACTGCACAGTCAAAAATCAGACCACTCGTCGAAACCAGTTCACCCGGTCAAACATGACTGCTTGGTCGCACAGGCGGACCAGGTCGAACCCGACCTCTCTGTCCAACATGGCTGAACCAGACCATCGGATTAAAAATAGACCACCCAGCCAAACCGAACTGCCTAGTCGAAACTGTACCACCCGGTTGAACCAGTCCACCCAATCGGACCTAACCTCTTGGACAAACCCCTCACATGCAAGGTCCACTCGAGTATTATGGTCGGCCCCGACTCTTGGTACCATCTGATTACGCCTTCCCGTAAAGCCCGAACCAGGATTCGGCATCCCCTTTCAGGAAAATCAAAAACTAACATGACCTTGCTGTTAACACGAAAGTGCCATGGTCTAATTCTTGACCTGCAAAATCCTTGGCCATCTGGCCAAAAACGGCCTTTACGCCGAGACAAAACATTTGAGTGACCACCGTTCCATCTAGTCACTCAACGTCAAAACGGCAATACAAGATTCGTCTAAAACACAAAGTGATAATTACACAAACTATTATTGTATAAACCCAAAAATGGAAATCATACAATAAAGTCTTTACAACAACTAAGCGGTTAACAAAAAAAAAGTGAACTTATCGAAAATCGACCAAGTTCTATATTTTCCATAACTCACACTAAGCCTGCAACATTTTACCCATAAAACGCGGCTTATAAGGAAAAACTCGAAACAAACTCCTAGAGCTATACGAAACATCTTTAAAATTACACTAAATAAATCTTGGAACTCCGACTCTTCACGAAGCATAATGAAGAAAAGACTCTCCTTCCCAGGGATAAATTTATGCGACCCCCTAGTCCTAATTCCTCAATTTTACATCAAAACAGAGACAACAGTAAAACAAACCAAAACATTTCTCCCCGTAATGTTAAAACAAAACCCTTCTGACACCGTAAAACATCTTCAAGCCCCCAAATTTTTCAAAGCATGAAATGCGGCATATGAAAGAAATACAAATCTTCAGCATCGCGAGACGTCGCAAACGCTTGAGAAATCATTTCTCGACAAAAATAACTTTCTCGATAACAACACCATCTTGGAAGACCAAACAAGTCATATGCACTAACTCCTTTCTTGAAAACTCTCTAAAACGGTAGCACCTACCATCAAATTTGTTGCTGATCACTGATAAACAAAATATCCTCGAAAAATAATAGCGAACGCCGCAGATAATTTCCAAAAATTAATTAAAAAAAAAAATAAAACAGTCCGTCCGCGGCTATAAAAATAAAAACAGACCGTCCGCGACTATAAAAATAAAGCAGTCCGTCCGCGACTATAAAGATCACTTGTTCATCGATTGGCCCCGATGAACACTCTAAACATTCTAAACAAACGATTAACCTTTCATCGAATTTGTTCTCTAACATCCAACACGGGATAATAACGCTATAAAAGAAACCCAAATATTTGGTCAGCACTTCTGAGACTTAAAAATTTTCCGGAGAGATGCTCGGTTCCCGATTGATGCAAGTCATATAAGACAAGAATTTAATGCAGACTTCAATATCGAAATGGAATCAGGTTGAAACCGCAAGCAGAATACGTAAGCCGAAAAAGTCATTACACCTCCTAAAACCGAAAGTAAACCTAGTTCTTGCCCTAAAACCCACCGCGCTGGTCTCTCATATCTCAAAGGCATAGTATCGAAATAATACAAGATTCCTAAACTATGTTTCTTCGCTCGCGTCTGCACGTTTATGAGACTCTTCGGAGGTTTTCGATCACTCTCATCTAAATTCAATGACAGACGTGACGATCTTTGAGAATCACATGTGAGATGACAACTCACATTCTTCTTCTTAGTGAAAACACATAAATCCCACTCAGGATAACAGCCCATGAACTCATAAATCAGTGACAAACAGCCTACAAGGCTACTCTTAAGGCCAACACAGGTCCAATATAAAATACCATCAGCAGCAACGTGCTCAAAAATCCACACGTAACTAGGCCGTACAGGTCCCACTGGAAAACAGATCGTAAGGATCTTAACTCCAAGATGAACTACGAAAGGCTTGATCCCTTCAACAAGGGTACGTAGGCAGCTTTCCTAAGACGTAGCCCCAATCTTATCACATTCCATTCTTCCGAGAAACAAAGGTAACAATCTTGTCCGTGGATTCCGATTAAACACTAAAAACTTTCTCGCAAAACATTGTACTCGACACTTGCAAGCTTGGGGGCTAACTGTTGGAGTCAAAAACAATAATCTTGAAATCAATGTCCAACACTCATAATCTAACCCTTCGGAAAAACCACCTTGACTAACTTCAGAAATAACTTATCAACATCCAACATTCGTAATATAATCCTTTCAAAAAAACTTCTTGAGTAAACTTTGGAAACGGCTAGTCGATAGATCTTGGGACGATCGTCCATGACCAAACGAAGCATGCTAGCCAAGTTGCCATGCCTTAGGGGACGAGACGATCAAGCATGAACTGTCCCGCCCTTGGACGGGACGAGCCTTGACCATCCACATCGCCCTAGGGCGGGGCACTCCTCTTCCTTTCCATCCCGCCCTTGGGTGGGGCACTTCCCACTCCATCCACCCCACACTAGGGCGGGGAACACTCCTCATCCATTCACCCCGCCCTAGGGAGGGGCACACCTTGTCTCAACCATCCCGCCCTAGGGCGGGGAAAACTAAGAGAGAGAAACCCAGCCCTAGGGCGGGGCAGACTTGTTTGAAGCACCCAGCCCTAGGGCGGGGCAGACTTGTTTGAAGCACCCAGCCCTAGGGCGGGGCAAACTCAAGCCAAGCACCCCGCCCTAGGGCGGGGCAGACTGGAGCCAAGCACACCACTCTAGGGCGGGGCAGATGTTAACTGAGCACCCCGACCTAGTGCGGGGAAGACAAAGCATTCCTATCCAAGCCATGTTGAAGCTCTCAAATTTCTGATCATATGGGCTTTTGTTTCGTCTTGAAAGGACTTGCCGTTAGATTTTTACGATAAAAACTGCAAGACTCGTATTTCATAAAAATCTACGTCCAAATGTTCGTATAGAAAGACAAATGGTTAACTAGACACCAACTTCATGACTGATCATCCACTTACTCTTTATCTCGGAGGAAATGATAACTAGCCTCGTACAAACGGTCGTTTGTCCGAAAGAAATCATAAAAACGGCTAAGTCATAAAATGGCCCAAAAAGGGTCTTAAGGAACCAAAGTTGAACTTCAACATTAATTTACACAATCGCTTGTCTTGGGGCTTGGTGTACACTAGATCGGAATCCTCCTGCAGGTTTGGAAGGTAAAAAGTATGTGTGTTGCCCGTTCCCCCCCCCCTCTCTCTCTCCTTCAAAGTAAAAGAATTTGAACAGGAATTGGTGACTACAACCATTAAACCTTGATTCGTGAAAATCTAAAAAGAGATATATGTCAAAAAGGAAGTGAACAGGAACTGGTGGCTACGACCACTAGAATTTGATTCATTGAAGTATGTCCAAAAATCTCAGTAAATTTAAAAAATAAAATGATATCCTTTAAAGAAGGGAGACATTGACTGAGAGAAGTGAGAAGAGAGGGAGGAAAGGGACTAGAAAAGACTGCTTGTTTATTCATATACCTGTTGGGATAAGAGTCTATGTGTCTAGTGATCGATACTCTCAGTATAAAGCCTACACATTTACTGCAAAAATGAGGTCAATAAAGGGGTATGTCAGATGATGTATGGCGAGCTGTATTCTAGATGGTTAGGTTGCTAAACCAAGCTAAGTACATGGAAGTGCCTCTAAAGTTGACACTTATCTGATGTGGCTTGCAACACTATAGAGGTGCTAGTAGTAATTCTAAAGAGCTGGTGGGTCCTTGCGTTTTCAAACCTCTTCCACATATTTGTTCTTTATTTTGCTATAGGACAAGCAAAATGATAAGTCTGGAGGAGTTGATAGGTCCCAGGATTTATCACTTTTAGGCCATATTTAGAGTCTTTATTATGTACTTCGAGTTTATTTTATGTCATTTACAGGCCTAGGGGCATTCCTGAGCACTTTGAAAATTATGGAGCAAAATGGAGTTTGAAGAGAGCATAACCCGTAGCTTTGCATATATGAGAGTCTAGATATTATGTTAGTGTCGACCGACACTTCTATAGTGTTGATTGACGCTAGTGCGGTTTAACGAGACGAACATGACTTTCAAAAATTGTACTTTTTCCAAGAAGTTTCCTTATTTTCAAACAAGCCCCTAGACGTGTTAAAATTATTTATATTTATTCTACAACCACTGTTTAGGCTAAGTTTTTCAATTTTCTTAGAGAGATTTTGGAGAGAACATCAAGACTCATTCAAAGATTGATTGGAACACAACTATTTCCTGCCCTTAATATTTATGCAATTGTTTCAGATTATGATTTATGTTTCTTATGTCCTGGCTGAGTAATTCACTTGTTAGATCTAGAAATTTTCTAAGGTTTTGATGAATTTATGATTGATAGATCTGATAGGGTAATCCATTGACTCCATCTGGATTGTTCATATTGCTTGTTCTTAGAGAAATCATCTAAGAATTTGATCTGAGAAAAATGGGAATAAAACGAGAGTTTGACTGTTTTCGTGATCTAAATTGTGTTGAGCTAGGTTGTTGGACGCAGCGAGAATTGGCCTAAATAACTTAGTGAACTCATCGAAATGAATCGTTGATGCATGTCTAGAGAAATTGGTCGTACAATAAGAGTTGGCCTTCGAGGATCTAGACTTAGATAGTTTGTCACAACGAGAGCTAGACTACTGATAAACCCTTAGCAACTATTGATCTGAGTTTTGATTGCATGTTTCATATCCATGGATCTATTGTTTTCTCTATCTACTTACAAACCGATATCTTTGATCTATTTGATTTACTGCATTTTTATTCTAGCCTTACAAATAATCAATAGTCTTCTTTTGTGAGATCCACACTCTCTGTGGATTTGATCCTCAGTACTACAAACGATCTCTTATTTGAAAAAGTGCTCTTGGGTTAATTTGAGCATATCAGTCGGTCTATCGGTCATGTTCTTATTTGATGTCCGGTCGGTCAACATATGTCTAAGACGGGTTGGGCGTGTTTCAGTGGTGATATCAGAGCATGTTTTCATCCTTGCTTGTAGGACTCATGTTTTATTTGGTTTCCAAATGTTTTATAGTGTCAAAAGGAGTTGGAAAAGGTAATAGGGTAAGCCGGTTACATGAAGACATGGGGTTTACAGGTTTAGGAACTAGGAATA
Source organism: Sinapis alba (assembly GCA_012274485.2). Lineage (NCBI taxonomy): Eukaryota > Viridiplantae > Streptophyta > Magnoliopsida > Brassicales > Brassicaceae > Sinapis > Sinapis alba. The sequence continues at coordinate 590,968 of MU105677.1, read as the reverse complement.
ACCTTTGTTTGTGCAGCGAGAAAAGAAAGATCAAAGAATGCAGACCATGGAGTATTGATGACGGGTTGTAATGGATCGTGTAAAGTATGGAGGAGCCCATGGAGACTTCTATTGGTTTGGCATTCGGGAAAACGAGGCAATTTTGACACGAAGCAAGGTGATCACTAGAAGGGTTACAATATGAATGGAGGGAATCAGTTGAGAGCTCTATTTGATCAATGCAACCCCAAATCATTCCCCACTGGTCCAGCAGATGATAGAAAACCCTATTTATTTGGTAATACCTTAAACCCTCAGGAATTTAGTTTTTGTGTGGGAGGTAAGTACTAACTTCCTCATGTATTAGCAATAGTTGATTATGTGTTGTGGAGTTGGTAGCACCAAGAACTTCGGGTCCTTTAGACGAGTTCTACTGCTAGTAGTTGAGTAATCTGGTAACGAAACCTGGCTCTATAGAATTGCATGCTAGGTTGAATTGAATTAGATAGTCGAAATCTAGACTGCCCTGTTAGGACTGTTAGATTAAGTATGGCTAAGTTGTTGGAATAGCTAGTAAAGTTGGAATGGTTGATTACTAACTTGCATGTGAGGTGGCCTAGTAAAGTTGGAGTTAGTAAGTGTGTTCTTTGATCAAGAATTTAAGGATGAAAACCTTAAAGTTAAAGGGAGTTCGAGGCCAAAAAACCAACCCAAAGAGAAAAAGGAAAGATAGGTTTAGATGAGCTGAATCGTGGTAAGGACTGGACAAATAAGAGGAACAAGACTTCATTGGAAAGGAATTCATGGGAATCTTTGGGAAAAGAGAGACTGAGGAAGGATTCGAGTAATCAGGAACATAGATAATGTATATTTAAAGGACAAGATAGTATCATGGGAAATGAGAGTGTATGGCAGAGCAAAATTAAGAAGACGACCTAGCAATCATTCAACCAAAAAGATATGAAGACGATTGTGGAGACATTGAGGAGGACACTCAAGGAACAATGGTAAACAGACTAAACAGATTATAGAGAAAATTTGAGAATAAATGAACCATTGGAAGTAAAGAAAGGAAAGAACTCAAGCCCAAGGGGGATACTTGGGAATGTATCAAAGTATAACAAGTTCAGAATCAGGAGTCACGGAGGAGACGTAAAGAAAACAAAAGAAGACATCAAAGGAGAACCAACAAAGAAACACATCATATGACTGAGACAACAAGACGAACTAATCCAAGAAGTGATAACAATCAAGACACACCAAGAAAGAGCATATCATGAAGCTGAACAATTAGAAATCTAAGAATCCGAGAACGAGTTTTATCAAGGGGGAGGGGGGAGAATGTAGTAACCCTCTCGATGGGATAAAAATGGCTGAGATCAATAAGTCAGAAAGTACAAGGAATTCAGAGACAAGTTTTTTGGGACCCAAGTATCTTGAGGTACGTTAATATTTGATCATGAAAAACTTTACATGAATCGGAGAAAATATAAATTCATCAAGCATCTACGTTTGGTGGTCGTCATGGGCGATCGAGTCGATCGAGGATTTGTGATCGAGGGAAGCTGTGTGGTACAATGCATGCAGCCAGTGCATGGAGACAGACATGTGGGAAATCTGTGTGGCGCAACGCATGCGGACGGACATGTGTAAGTTGTGTAGCGCAATGCAGGCAGCCATATCATGCAGACAGACATGTGGGCTCTGTGTATCCCCCGTGCACGCAACCAGGACATGCGGACGGATATGTGGCCAGACATACAGCCTGAAATTACTGGTCGCTGCTTCCTTTATATACCAAGGCCACTTACCTCATTTTACACACAAAAACTCACTTCAGACCAGTCTAAAAAAGTGAGAGAGAGAGAGAGAGAGAGAGAGAGAAGGGCGACACTGAGTGAGGAGAGAGAAGGGCGACACTGAGTGAGGAGAGAGAGACCTATAGTAGATGGAATAAATGGCTAAAAGGTCTGTTGGTAAAATTGCCTCTTTTTCAAAATATATAGTACATTGTTTAGTTTTTCCCCCTTATAAAAATGGAGTAAGTTACTCCATCCTTACTTGTTCACAATCATTTCTCAAGGAACTTTGCTAAGGTAGAAAACCTCTCTTACTTCTATTTTATTTTCAATTTCCTCGATGTCAACTGGTAAGAGAGTAACAGGGAGTTCCTCGCCCTCCACCCATGATCCCCAACATGCCTTCGATGAACCACCCTTTGTCGGTTTTGCTAAAGAGGAGTTTATGATTCGAGTGATGAGGCAGTGTCGTAAGAGGAATTTGGAGGCTCTTCCATCGATCCAGAAGAGGATACGGAATATTGGAAAGTTAAGTGTAATTTAGAGCCGCATCCCTCTGAACTACTGATTCTGAGAAGACCTCCTACCAAAGAGAAAGTTCCCAAAAGGTTGAGCAAATGTCCTCGTCCTTTCCTCACGACTATACGCTGATTTCGTAAGGTTCCAGATAATGTAGAGTTGTAGATACCTCAAGAAGGAGGGAATATCGAGACTCCTCTTCCTGGTTTCCTCACATATTACGAAGCACATCTCTTACATTGTCGTTTGTGGTTCCCCATTCAAGCGATCATAGTTCAAGTCCTTAACTGTTTCAACATGTCGCTTAGTCAGATTAGTTCTCGTGGTTTGCAACACCTTATCAGAATATTTGTTCAGAGTTTTGAGCGCAAGATGATTCTTGATGCTGACTATCTAGAGGGCCTTTTAGACTTGGAGAACATGTCGAAGAATCATTCATATTGATTCAAAATAAAAGAAAATGATGACGATAATCAAGGGCTTCACCATGAATTAAAAATGTTAGAGAGACTTTTACTTTTACATTCGTTTAGACAGTGCCTCTGTTGCGGAAGAGTGCTTGTCAGTTCTTACCACCGAGTGGATCCGGAAAGGTAGTATGGATGAACACTCTTATGGTTTTATTTTCAATGAATTCTAACTTTTGTTTGTTTTCGTTGTTTATGTAGTTACCCATCCTCTTCCTCTGTTTCCGGAAGACTCGAGGGGCTGTTAGAGATGCTCTCTGTAGTGGTACGTTTTATGGGGTAAATTTTCATCAGAAAAAGTCTGTGAAGCATTTGCGCCTCATCAATCTTGTGTTTGATCCAGTCCCTTAGTGGATGAAAACTCAGAATTGACCATGGAAGGATTTCCCTCATACAATACTGGTTTGGAGAGAAATAGAAAGGTCTTCTAGGGACAAAGGTGTCGCTGTCCAGGAGGAAAACATTGGCGTTCCCGAGGGATCACTGCCCGAAAGACATTGGTCTTTCCGTCATCACCTTTACTATGGAAGCGGAAGTGGTCCATTACCACCGCGATGCCAGCGTTTAAGAGTGATGGGCTTGGGAGTGATGCCGTCTTCATGGCGTCTCTTGGGTGTCCTCTCGGATAGCCCGCGATTGTTAACGAGCTTGCTGGCTCGAGAAAGTACATGGAAGCTTTGCACATGTATATGGGCATAAATTTTTATTTTTTTTTGTTGATCTCCTTCTAACCCATCGGTCTCTTTTTCTTGCAGGGCTTCAGTTCGATGAATGAAACCCTCATAGCGAGCATTCAGAAGCATGGATTTTCTGTTTTAGAGCCGAGGAGGTTGAGAAGGAGGCTGCCCATTTGAAGAACAAGGTTGAAGCCGAGAAGAGAGAGCGTTCAATTCGTAAGGCCAAGTTGGAGAGGGTGCACGCCTCAAAAATTCGTCGTGCTCATATGCAAGGATTGTGAGAGGTGGACTAGATTTATCAAGATCATTTGATTCAGTTTGCTTCTGACTTAGTGGAAATAGGTAGTGTTTTAGGAACCTACGGTGATTTCCCAGAGTGTAGTGGTGCTGTCGGACTTTGAAGTACATGCGAATGGCCAACGAGTTTAACTATAATGCAGAGCTAGCATCTACTGTATGAAATCGAGGGGGGGATACGGGGTAGGTTGGTCCCGATCCTGGTTTCCCCTGGCTCCAAAGATGTGGTGCCTGCATCTCTGCATGAGGAGGGTGAGGTCAACCAGTCTCAGGTTCCGCTTAATGTCGGTGACTATGGGTTTTGTTTTTCGTGCTCTGTAAAATTTAGCTATTCCCCCTGATTGGATTTATATTTTAAGGGAATGTGTTGCCTGTATGTAATAAATATGTTGACTTGGTGAGATAGTCGTTCTTTTAGGGGTTTCCTAATAAAAAAATGTTTCGTAACCTTTTTTACAGATAAGGTGTCAACGAGGGGGAGAGAGTATGAGTGTGTTCCTCATTTCTTACACCCTAGCGGATCGTAATACTCAAAGTTGAATTAAGAGAGAGTGTACAAGAGCTTGTTTTGTATAGCCTCATAAATTTCCAAGTATCAACGAAGAGACAAGTTTTTGTATCTTGTATCAATGATACTATTCCTATAAGAGATAAGAGTAGAATTAGGGCAAGACCTAGGTTTACTTTCATGTTTGGAGTATGCAAGGTGGATCCCGTCTTACTTGACTCGTTGCAATTTCTATGTGATTCCGTCTCTATACCAAAATCTGCAAAGAGTTCTCGGCTTATGAGACATCGATTGGTAACCAAGCATCTCTCCAATGGAAAATCTCAGCCCGCGGGATAAGTCTTTGGAAGATACTGACAAAAAATTTGGATTTTTATAGCACACTTTTCCTTGTGAGAGGAGCAGATTAGGCTAAGTGTTCGTTTTAGAACTTTAGATTTGTCCGTCGGGGCCAACCGACGGACATGATGTGAGAGCATCTATTTATATTTCTATCACAATTGTATTTTTAGAAGTTGTTTGCGTTCGAAAGTGTATTTTCAAAAGTCTACGACATCACACGTTTCTTTTCCAAAAATGTGTTTTTCCTTCAAGTAGGAGTGATTAAATGTGCTTTTTTTGAGAAAAAAGTTGTATTTTTTGTTCGAAGGCCTCGTTAGACCTTGTGACTAGAAAATATCTCGGTTTGTTTGTGTAGTAGCTTATTCGAAAGTGTTTTTCATTTTAGTAGTTTTTCTTTTGTATACCGCGTTTCACTTTGAAGTGTTTGCGGGTTAGAGATATTTTTGTAAATCATGTTGAACTTGGTCAGTTGAAGAGAAGTTCATTTTTTTTTTTAACCGTTTGGTTAATATGACTGAGTTTTGTTATGAAGACTTTATCGTATGATTTCCTTTTGTGGGGGGTTAAACGATAACTGTTTGTTTTACATGGAAGTTTTTAGACAAATCGTAGTTTGCTGTCTAGCCTTAAAGTGATTTACGAGATTGAGTCTTTTTACAGCAAACAAGATAAGTGAGACTTTTTTAAGTAGAGCTGTGATTTCTTATTGGCAAAAAAAGAATTAAAATTTTCAAGTACATGCAAGCAGATATGTATAGGTACCCCCAGTCCCACCCCTTTTTAAGGAGGGGGACAAATGAACTCGTCCTGAGGCGAGTTCTTACGTACCCCTTCCAAGGATCAAGCCGTCTCGTAGTTCAGTTTATTGTCGTGAGTGTTTTACTTGCTTGGCGTGGTTGCGTGGAACGTTTTAATCGTGGTGACTGTTACTGGATCAACGACTTTTCTGGAAATGATTCTTATGAGTTATTTGGAACGTTGGGCTTGAAACTTAGCTTGCTTTCTTCGTTCGGAGCCGTTGCTTTAGTTGAAAATTCTGGGTCATCTTCTTCCAAAGTGTTTTCAGCCGTGGACTGAGTTGTCTTCGTACGGTTGGGTTATACCATAGAAAGCATCGTGATTTTCAGCAGCTTATGTTCAGCTAGGAAACACAGTCACGGCTATTTTTAGCATCCCCAGATTGTTGATGATCCGTTTGGAGTCGGGAACCTGATACAGAAATGGTAAGTTCACAGGAAATCTTTCATGGAGTTTATCCAAGGTGATCCCATGATTACGACGATTTTCGTGCACATCCGGCTATAACAGGGAGCTTAATTGATCCGAGAGACATTGATGTCGTGCTAAAAAAAACTAGTTAGTGGTTTTAATGTTGGGACGACATCGGACAAGTCGATGTCCATTCTTTGGAGTGTTCCTCGGAAGTTGATGCCGGCAGTGCTTCTCATATCTACGAGATTATGGCAACTTTGAGATCTCTGAGCACGAGTTCAATAACGAGTGGATCGCTGTGAGTTTTGTTGTTTCGACGGATTTGTGTTCCTTGAAAGTGATTACATTTTTCAGGAGGTTGGGAGACTGAGACCCATTCGTGCTTGATTTGGCTTTTTGGTGGTAAGCTTTTATTGATAAATCAGTGATGTGGAAGTATTGCGATCCTCAGATGATCATGTTAATTATACGATGACTGTTATCGCTCCTTCGGTAGTCCGGCTTTCTCCCACATTTTATGTTCTCGCCTGGTTGATTCCTATAAGAATTGTTTCCCATTGGCGGTGTTTTGGTCTGATTTTGCCAGACGAACACTATCCCAATCAAGATCTTTTATGCTGGTCAGATCGGAGATTCTCCCGCGAGCAATTTTTCCGTTAGCCTAGCGCTAAGAACCTTGCAGTTTGTGATGGTGTGCCTTTAGTTTGATGAAAACTGCAAAAGGCATTCTCGTCCAAAGATATTTTTTGGTCCAAGTGTTTCCCTCGTTTTTATGTAGATTTGATGGTGTTGTTGTGCACTCCTTGGACATCTTCACCTTCATGTTGGATGTATTTGTAGTTACAAGAGGCCTTATTTTTGGCTTTGGTTCTGATGCAGCATCTTTTCCAGATACTTTTGGAGGTTTATGTTTTTGCAATAGGACTTTTATCTCTTCTTCGTTGATGATGAAGTTTGTCACTTTATGGAGAGCATCTTGGATCGTGTGTGATTTCTGGAGAGCAAACCCAACTTCTAAAATTCGAATGTTAAAAGTTCATTGATAAAAAGTTCAAGTTTATTAATAAAATTAAACATTGTAAAATTTTAAAGTGTACGAAGTATTAAAAATGTAAGATTCACTTAGTTTAGTGATAGAACTCTTCACCTAAAATAAATCTTTTTATTTTGACAGTTTTCCATTCAAAATAGATGATATTGTACAATGATATACGTTAATGATTTATATGTTTAGAGTTTGAATATTAAAAAGGTTAATAGAGTAGTTTTAACAGATTCAAAAATAGTTAGACGATTTTATCTAAATTAGTTAATAATATTTAAAATTAGGGCTGGAATTTAATGGATATCTTAACTATTTTGTATAGATTTTTTTAATGAGGAAAAATCTGAAGAAATCTGATTGTCATATCAAAAGCTTTCAAAAAAATTTAATGGAGTTTTGATGCCATTTGTCATATTTTAACAATTTTTGGGTAATTCTCTCAAATAACACATTTTTAAGCTTTTGTCAATAAAATAGCACTCAAAAAATAAAATGACCAAAATAACCTCTTTTTATTTTGAAAATTTTAATTTTTAATTTTTTACATTTGAAACCCTAATCCCAAAACATCACCCATTAACTTTAAACCCTAAGTCTAGATTAATTAACCCTAGAGATATAAATGTATATTTGCCTCTTTAATGAAATATTTTGGTCATTTTTTTCATTATGTGCTAGTTTTGTGACTATTTTTATTTTAGGATTATTTTAGAGTATTTCTCATTTTTTATATTTAATAATTTAATTTAAACATATAATTAAGAGAGAATTTGCTGAATAACCAAAATAGAAATGAACATTAGGTGTATGACATTGATTTTGACATAATTAACTAACTAATATTTTATCTTTTTTTAGCCGGTTATACCCTTATCTTGTGCAAGTAGTCTGTGAAAAAAAAACAAAAAGTAGATGATGTGGTCGATTGTAAAACTCCACTATTAATTATTAGTCCATGTAATGTCACTAACACCACACCATTTTGTACCATATAAATATGAATCTATGTTTTTATACTATATCGTCTAAATAGTATAGGACTCCAAATCCATTCATAACTCCTAAATACTAAACTTTACTCTAAACCTAAACCTCTAAATACTAAATCCAAATCCCTAAACTTCACCCTTCCCTCTAAACACTGAACTTTAAATTCTAATTACTGAACCCTAAAATCCAAACATAAACCTTAAACTCAATTATCAAAATGTGAAAATAATATATAATATTATGTAATATTATATTGTACTATATAAAATGAGTTATAGAATAGACTTAGAATTGTAATCTAGAATTTGGTAAAGAATAAATTTTGCCAAACAATCGATGGTGATAGTAGTGTCGATTTCCATAACATATGCGGACATATGTGAAGTAAAAAAGTGTTTTCTATTTCCATAACATATGTGAAGAATTGGAAGTTCCAGAGTTCACATTCTCTATAACCAAAATATTATAGGACAACCCCAGCGTTATGATAGAATCATACATATTGTTCAAATTATGAAATGTATATGATACATTGGAAGTATGTAATGATTACCCCAATGTTACCCTCAAATCTTCCATAAACTAAACTTAAAACACTAATCACTAAACCCTAAACAGAAATATTAACCCTAACCCAAATATCAACAAATGAAAATAGTACATCATATTAAGCATAATTAATTATATTATGTGAATTAAATTGTACAATATAGCTCATGCATGCTAATAAGCTTCATTTCTATTCTACATGAGTCAGCTAGAATAGAAAACCATAAAAATGTAGTTGCACGAAGATCCTTTATATTTAACATGTACCCCTCAAACATAGGCATCAGCCGTGCTTCATACGCCTTATCCGCTATTCCGAGCAAGGCTGGAACATCAGAACACTTATTTTGACCACCAATTGGGGTCTGCTCAAGACTCATACATGGACTTCCTCTCGTTTCTTGGGAGTGAAAAGAAAATATAAAAAACATGGGTGTGAATTAAAGTATTGGCGCAAACAGCAAGAAATATAAAAACATGGGTATAGCGGAAGCTAAAACCGTATGCAGTGTTGACAAACACCAAAATTTATACTAATAATATTTAGTTTGTACTTATTCTATTACTTAAGGGTTATCATGGGTGTTGTGTCCTATACTAGTTAGTTATATAGAATAAAAACACTGAAAATTTCAATTCTTCACATATATTCACAACGTTCCATAAATTAAACACAAATCACTAAACCCTAGACAAAAATATAAACTGTAACCAAAATATCAAAATATGAAATTAGTACATAATATTAAGCATTATTAAACTATATTATGTAATATTACACTGTTATATTTTTTCTCAGTTATTGTTAATAATATTTTTTCAATGAACACAATAATAGTATAAATTCTTTTCAAATAGTACACAATAGAAGGTCCATTCTATTTATATACGCGAATTGATAAATATGACCATAAAATGTAAAACACTATGTAAATGCTAATGAACCAATAAGCAAATAGTATAGATAATTAATATATTGAAACATTATATACAAATAAGTATAAATAGATTGCACATGATAAATAGTATAGTACAAATAAATAAAATTATCAAATGGTCAGTAAATACTATACTACATGTGACAAATTATGAATGGTATCTACCTAATCTTTACAATAATGCTACTATTCTTCCTTTTTGTCTTCGCCCCATCATCATTTCTGACGTACGGTGAAGGTATGTTGTGTTGAAAAAATCTATATGGAAGGGAAAACGATTACAACGAAAGAGCTCAACATCACATATATAAAAGGAACTTACAATTTTTCGTATTTACCACCGTCAAATCAAGATTATGTGGTTTTGTCTCGCCTTCTTCGTTGGTTTTGTCTGTACGGGCCTTGATTATGCAATCAGGGTTTTGCCTCTGCTTCATCGCCTTCTTAGTTATCTATAGCTGCTCCACTTACTTTTTCGATGTGAGTTTTTGAAATTATTTGCTTTCTTCATAAAAAATATAAATATGTAAATCACAATAAGCCACGACGAAATTTTTACTATTACTAATTAATTATGTAATATTTAATTATAAACAGGTTGCACCGGTGAAATAAAAAAATATAATAGTAATTATATATTGTGTACGGTGTATCCTACCATTTCAGGTTAAAACGTTAGGTAGTTAATTATAAAGTTTTTTGTGATATACAATGCAATTTCGCTATAATTAATTTATATTTTTATTTTATGGATTAGATATTTTGGAAAGAGAATCTTATTCCTTGAAAAAGGTCGTCTCCACTACCATACGTCACATATCACAAACAAAAATACAAAACGTTAGCTTCAGTTTCTTTGTGTTACGTCTCCGACAAAAAAAAAGGATGTGTGAAATCGGAGCCAAGCGATGGAATTTCGGAGCCAACGAGTTGGTCGAACGTTCAAGCTCCTTAAGCATTCGTGAGTATCTTAATACTTTAATCAGTAATCTCGACGAAGGTGACACCAGACCCGTCATCGCCCTCGGACATGGCGACCCTTCTCCGTTCCCTAGATTCAGTACTGATCCATCAGCCGTTAAAGCCATCTGCGATGCTGTTCTCTCCACCAAGTTTAACAACTATGCTTCTGCTTCCGGTATTCCTATCGCTAGGAAGTAAGATTACTTCATCTTCTTCTTTTGATTTCGTGCTCTGTCTTGTTTTTTGTTTTGTGGGATACCACGGATATGTTCTTGTGTTTAAGTGTCTGTTATGCGTGTCATTGGAAGACAACTTGGGATGCTGTGATTATAATCTTTCCTCATATTCAGACAACATTTTCCATTTGTATCCATGGCAGATTTTGTAGAGATAGTGCATGTAGTTTCCTTAGGAGTTATATCATTATTCGTGGGTATTGTCTTAAGGGTCTGTCCTTGTCTAAATTTAGATTTTGATGCCTTTGTGTTTCTCTTTTTCCCCTCTTCAAAATAGAGCTGTTGCAGAGTACCTCTCTCGCGATCTCTCTTACCAGATATCTCCAAAGGATGTTCATATTACCTCTGGTTGTTTGCAAGCAATTGAAATTTTGATCTCCGCACTCGCAAACCCTGGTGCCAACATTCTGCTGCCTAGGCCCACTTACCCCATGTATGATTCCAGAGCGTCTTTCAGCCAGCTAGAGGTTCGTTATTTCGACCTCCTACCAGAAAATGGTTGGGATGTTGATCTCGATGCTGTTGAAGCTCTTGCAGACGACAAAACCGTAGCTATAGTTGTTGTCAACCCTTGCAATCCTTGTGGAAACGTTTTTTCTCGCCAACATCTTCAAAAGGTGTGCACTTTACTTCTTACTTTCGTTTTTCTTTTTTTTTTTTTTTTTACTCATTTTTGGTAAATGTCGTTGTGCTCTTTAATATGGTGGTGGTGAAGATTGCAGAGACAGCTTGCAAGCTTGGAATACTTTTGATCGCAGACGAAGTTTATGATCATTATGCATTTGGGGATAAACCATTTGTGTCCATGGCTGAGTTTGCAGAGATAGTGCCTGTAGTTTTGTTAGGTGCCATATCGAAAAGATGGTTTGTTCCTGGCTGGAGACTTGGCTGGATGGTGACTCTTGACCCTCACAACATCATGAAAGATTCTGGGGTTTGTTGCCAAGCAATTTGATTTACAGTTTGGTTACTCAATCAAGAAAGTATATGTTATTTAACCTCTGCTTCATTTATATATTAGTTTGTTCAATCTCTTACCAACGTCATCAACATTACGACGGACGCTGCAACGTTCATTCAGGTATATTGATGGGATGCATTGGCACATATCTCTGTTAGGAAACATGATTTACTTCTTCTTTTTCCCATCTGAGACAGGGTGCCATTCCTGATATCCTTGGGAATACGAAAGAAGAATTCTTCTCACTGAAACTTGAAAGGGTGAGAGAATGTGCAGAGATTTGTTATGAAGAGATTATGAAGATCCCTTGCATCACTTGCCCCAGCAAACCCGAGGGGTCAATGTTCACGATGGTAAAGAACTGAGGCAATCAGGTTAACTCATCAGTCGAGCTCAATCTCAGAGGCTAATCCCTTTGTTTATTGGTGCAGGTGAAGTTAAACCTTTCGCTACTCGAAGATATCAGTGATGATTTGGACTTCTGCTGCAAGCTGGCTAAAGAGGAATCGTTGATCATCCTACCAGGTAAAATATCGTCATCTTGTTAACGAGCTTTGTTGACAGTTACGGGCAGTTAAGACAACCAATGAGGTTCTTGCAGGTCGAGCTGTTGGGCTCAAAAACTGGCTACGTATCACTTTTGCGGTTGAGCTCGATCTCCTCATAGACGGCTTTTCCAGGCTAAAGAGCTTTTCCCAGAGACACTCCAAGAAAAAGCCATGAGTGTTAAGTCTCTCTCCCCTTCTCAAAAGTCCAAGCAAATTAGATTTTGCTTAAAAACTTCTAAAACAAGACAATGTAATAACTAACTAGTAAGCTTTGTTTTTCTTTGAACAAAAATATAAACCAAGTGATGCCAAGCAGCAGCTGTTACCATGAGGTTCTCTCTATGTCAAATTTAGCTATGCAAAAAAATGCAGCCATCACTATGCGATATCCTTTCTACTAGTTGTTAGGACGCAAGAATCGAAATTGAACATTACAAAACAAAACAAACTGAAAACGATATATAAGATAGTAAAACGTTTGCAAACAGTTAAGGAAATTATTGAATACGTGGGGACGAGATTTGATATCTTCCTTAACTCAATGAATCACTTATATTGGTAAGATGATTTATGTACAATTTTTAATCCGAAGGTAAAACCATGTGAGACTGTTTACTGAATTTGCTAACTTAACATCTACGCGTAACATCTACGCTATGCTCTCGGTCTTACTCTAAAAGATTAGAAGTTTTGCTGGAATTTTTTATGTGAAAGCTTATGAAAACATGTAGTAGTATTTTAATAAAGAAGATGTAAGATGTTTATTTATTGGAGAGGTTTACTGATAGGTCTTAGGAAATAATCACTTTTAGGCCATATATTAAGCTATATTTAAAGTCTTTATTATGTATTTTGAGTATGTTTTAGGTCATTTACAGGTTTTGATGCATTTTAGAGAACTTTGGTGATCAAAGAGCAAAATAGAACTCACAAAGAGAAGAAAACATGTAGTTGTGCAAAGATGAGAGTCGCGACTTGATGTGAGTGTCGACCGACCTACGCTTCTATGGCGTTGATCGACACTGGTGCAGATTGACGAGACCGATGAAACTTTTAAAAATTGCACTTTTACCCAAAAGTTTCTTAATTTGCAAAGAAATATCTGGACATGTTAATCTTTTTATATCCATCTTGCAGCCATTGTTTAGGCTATGCTTTATATTTTCTTAGAAAGTTTTTGGAGAGAAGGTCATAACTCTTTCAGAGCTTGATTGGAACTCAACTATTTCTTACCCTTAATCTTTAGGGAATTATTCCAGATTATGATTTGTGTTTCTTCTATCATGCATGAGTAGTTCACTTGTTAGATTTAGAGATTTCTAAGGTTTTGATGAACTTGTGATTGATAGATCTGCTACGGTAATCCATTTTCTCCTTCATCAGGATTGTTCTTATCACTTGTTCTTATCGCTTGTTCTTGTGATTATTCACTAGAATTTAATCTTAGGATAATTATAATAAAACGAGAGTGTGTCCAATATCCTGATAGGAATCCTGCTGAGCTAGGTTGTTAGACGCATCAAGAGTTGGCCTAAATAACTTAGTGAATATATCAAATTGAATTGTTAATGCTTGTCTAGAGAAATTGGTCGCACAGCGAGAGTTGGCGTTCAAAGATCTAGATTATATAGTTCGTTACAACAAGAGTTGGACGACTGCTAATTGAATTCAAGTTGTATGATTGAACTTAATAAACTCTTAGCAATTATTGATCTGAGTTTTGATTGCTTGTTTGATTTCCTCAGATCTTGTGTTTTCCCTATTTGTCTACAAACCGATATCTTTGTTCAGTGTGATTTATGTCTTCCTATTTATGTTCTAGCTTTACCTATAATGGATAGTTGATTGTGTGATCCACACTCCATGTGGATTCAATAATTAACCTCTTATTTGAGAGAGAGAGACAATGCTCTTGGGGTAATTTGAGAATACCAAATTTGGCGCTGTTGTCGGAGAGTATACGATTCACCATTAGACTAGGTGAAAAGGTATTGTCTAGATCTTATTTTTCTTTGCTACTGATAATTTTTGCTTGCTTCTTTCAGGTGTATGTCCAACAGTACTAGAAGCAAGAAAAGTGAGCTTTTTGACCATCCAAATCCTGCTTAGTTTGAATGTTTGATCCCCCCCCATCAAAACTTGGTAGAGTCGATCGACAGTCCCACAGCACTGCTTTACGCAGTCACTGAACCAGCATCGCTCGACGCTCCTATAGCACCGATCGACGCCCACGTCCAACAGGCTGACATGGTCACACAACTTTTCTTGATTCAAGATGCTGAGGGAGCCCTGCATGACCGAGAAGGTTACCTGCATAATGCAGCAGGACATAAGTCGATGATCATGGGGCTGTAATCCCTGACCCATGGGCAGCTGCTGCTTATTGATAGGACTTGATATTTACCACTATTGTGCCATGATATCATCCCTATTTATAGTCTATTGTATGTGTTTGGAGTATGTTTTAGAGTATTTTCAGGTTCAGGTACGTTCTGAAGAACTTTGATGGCTCTGGAGCTTTTAGAGATGCAGAACTGCATAGAAGCATCAGATGTTTAGCTGTGTATGGAGACATTCCCAAAGTGCGATTGATATTATCTTTTTACATACGATAGATATTTGAGTTATCTTTTCAATGCTACCGGTTTGAGGTCAATCAAGATCCTAGAGCCAAAGTTATGCTCGTTTTACTGGAGAGTGATATGTCTGCCTCGCGAGTGGAAGTTGTCGAGAAGATGAATGAATGTCGATCGACGGCACAGCCTTAGTGTCGATCGACGGTGAACCCAGAAGACAGGCCCAACTTGTTTAATGGCCGACTTAAGTCTAGAAGCCATCACAAATTACCAGAATGCCCTTGGACGACTTAAAACCCTGTTGACGGTTACACACATAAAACACTTACAAAGATTTCTTTATTCATTGTTCTAGAGTAGCTAACTAGAACCATGATCATAGGATAGTTAGACGCAAGCGAGACCATGGTCTACTACCATAATTAATCATGTTAATCTAGGTTGCTAGAAACAAACGAGAGTTGATTTAGTTAATTTAGTGAACTTATCGAATTAGGTCATAAAGCTTGACTCAAGATACCATCGATCGACGCAGGATCATTGCCATCAATAAACGGTCATTCCATGTCAACAAGCGAGAGCTGAGACATCAGCTTAGTCAATAGATTAGACTCGCAGCGAGAGCTAGTCGTCTTTTACATTAGATATCGAGTTATATGATTAAGACCCTTAGCTTTTATCCTCTATAATCCACTTGCCTGAAACCCCAGATTTAGCTATTTAGCATTGATCATTAAGTGCAATGGAATCTCTGAAGATTACTATTTCTGCAAACTATTCTCATACTCTCTTGCTGGAGAAGCATCATGTTGGTTCAAGAGGTTGCCACCAGGATTTCTCACTACATGGAATGACATCACGAACGCCTTCCTCACCAAATTTCTCTATGGTACTGAAGGAAATATGAAGATCGAGATGTAACCTATGCTGAGATATATGGTAGAGGAAGAAGATGAAGATGGATATGGAGAGTCGAGCAGAGCGGAAGAAGTTGATATTAGTGATCTGATTCTAGCATCAATCGACACTAAGACCTCAACATCGATCGACACCAACCCATTTTGTCGGTCGACACCTCTGGAAATCCCTGATAGTTCGTGTTGTCCTCACAACATTGCGGACTCAACATTGAAGCAGAGCATCGATCGACACCCAAAAGAGAGCATCGGTCGACAAACACCACCTGATATCGATCGACACCCATCATTGGACGAAGAGCCAAGTTACATGATTGAACCAGAAACGGTTGAGGAGAGAATGAACGAGTCCAAGGGTTCACACCTTGCTATTCCAAAACATATGCAACCACCTATTTGTGTAGAAGAAGATGTTGAGATTGACAAAAGAGTGAAGTTGATACATGACCCTGTGAAGTTTGTGGTTCCTTGTGCTATATTGGAAGTTGAATTTCCTATCCCACCAGATAGAGATACACATCTAGGTTCCTACAGTGTGGCATTTGATGATCAAATGTATGTGGTAGCTTCTCAGAGAGGGTCGAGATATAGAGGTGAAGTGGATGAAGGGCCAGCAGAAGCAGCATCGATCGACACCGACAAGATACCATCCATCGACACCGATGTGTGTGGAAATCATTTTGAAAGGGACACCACCACGAAATCAGATAAGTCTGGGGGAAAGAATAGGAAGAATTGGAAGAAGAGAAAAAGGACCAAGGATAGTCCTCAGTTATCATTGATTCATCACTTCTCAGATGATGTCAAAAAATCCAGAGTGTGCAGCAGATGCTTCTCACAGCCATTTGCAAAGCTCAGAGAAGAGTTTGTGGATGCTTTCACAAAAAGGGTGATGAAACTTCAGAGAGTAGACATAGAAACTCGAGAGGACCATATCAGTGTTACTGTTCATAGGCAGAAACAACAGAAAACCAGAGGAGGAGAAGCCATAAGAAGCTTTGCAGGCTGCTGGTTTGTAATGTTTGAGGAGGATATCAAAACTAGTTCTCCAAAAAGTTCTCCATCTTTCTAGGACTAGTCCTGAATCCATAAACAAAGGCTGAGTGGAAAGCAACCCATTAAGTACTTTTTGTTTTTGGGTGAAAAAAAGAGATTCACAAGTGGAGGACCAGCATTGATCGACGGCTGGCCATCATTGATGGATGGCTGGCAAGCATCGATTGATGCAACACCACCGAGAGTTGACTGAAACTTCAATGCATTGCTCGACGCTCATGCAGAAAGCAAGTATACTCGACGAATCTTGTTCCATTTTTTTAGAATTTTTCTTTGTTTCCTTCACCAATCTCAGACTGTATAACACTGGGGACAATGTTGTTTAAGTCTGGGGTAGGTAGCTACAGACATTGTTTTTTTTTTGTTTTGAGTGTCAGTGAGTCGTTTTATAGAGTCAAAACTGAGTTAGTTGGAGACGAGGAACCTTTTCTTGGAACCAACTACCTAAAAACTCTCTAGCATTGTTCCTTAATTTGCTGACAATAGGGTGTACTGAATGGAAACACCAAAGCAGATCTACATGCCAATAACATTCATGCTTGCTGAAACTGTCCGAAGGAAGCAAATCTGACCTCCAATCTTAATCTACACAATCGCTTGTCTTGGGGTTTGGTATACACTGGATCAGATTTCATTTGCATGTATGGAAGATAAAAAGTAAGTGTGCTGCTAGTTCCTATCTCTCTCTCCCATTCAGAGTAAAAGAATTTGAAAAGATCTGGTGGCTACAACCATTATAGCTTTATTCATAAAATTCTAGAAAGAGATATAACTCAAAAAAAAGTGAACATGAACTGGTGGCTACAACCATTAGGACTTGATTCATGGAAGCATGTCCAAAAATCTCATTCAATTAAAAGGGTAAAATGACACCCTTTAGAGAATGGAGACACTAAGTGAGAGAAGTGAGAACAAGGGAGGAATAGAACTAGAAAAGACTACATGTTTATTAAGATACTTGTTGGGATAAGAGTCCATGTGTCTAGTAATAGATACTCTCAGGATAAAGCCTACACATTTACTGCAGAATGAGGTCAGTATATGGGTATGTTAGATGAGGTATGGTGAGCTATGGGCTGGATGCCTAGGTTGCTAAGCCAAGGCTAAGTACATGAAAGAGCCTTTAAAGTTGACATTGATCTGATGTGGCTTGAAACACTGTAGAGGTGATGATAATAATTCTAAAGAGCTGGTGAGTCCCTACATTTTGAAATCAATCATACATATTTGTTCTTTGTTTGCTTCAGGACAAGCAAAATGATAAGTTTGGGAGAGTTGATAGGTCCCAGCATTTACCACTTTTAGGCCATATATTAGGCCATATTTATTGTTTTCATTTTGTACTTTGAGTCTGTTTTAGACCATTTACAGATCTAGGTGCATTTTGGAGGACTTAGGTGATCATGGAGCAAAATAAAGCTTAAAGAGAAGAAAACTCATAGTTGTGCAAAGATGAGAGTCGCAACTTGATATGAGCGTCGACCGACGCTTCCATGATGTCGATCAACGCTGGTGTGGATTGACGAGACCGACAAGACTTTAAAGAATTGCATTTTTCCCAAATATTTCCTTATTAGTAAGGGTTTCTAGACCTGTTAAACCTATTTATATCCATCTTGCAGCCAATGTTTAGTATATGTTTTATATTTTATTAGAGAGGTTTTGAAGATAAGGCCAGAACTCCTCCGGAGCTTGATTAGAACTCCAATATTTCTTACCCTTAATCTTTATGCAATTATTTCTGATTATAATTTGTGTTTCTTTTATCATGTCAGAGTAATTCACTTTTTAGATCTAGAGATTTTCTAAGGTCTTAATAAACTTGTGATTGATATATCTGCTAGGGTAATCCATTGTCTCCTTCATCAGGATTGTTCTCATGATTATTCACTAGAAATTGATCTTCAGATAATTTGAATAAAATGAGAGTGTGATTAATATCTGAGAGTTGGATCAAATAACTTAGTGAACATATTGAATTGAATCGTTAATGCTTGCCTAGAGAAATTGGTCGCACATCGAAAGTTAGCCTTCGAAGATCTAGACTTAGAAGTTCGTCACAGCGAGAGTTGGAGGGCTGATAATTGAATTTGAGTTATAGGATTGAACTTAATAAATCCTTACCAACTATTGATCTGAGTTTTGATTGCATATTTGATTTCCCCGGATCTAGCGGTTTCCCTATCTCTCTACAAACAAATATCTTTGTTTCGTGTGATTTACTGCTTTCTATTTATGTTCTAGCTTTATCTATAACTGATATATTCTATTGTATGATCTACGCTCCATCTGGATTTGATCTCCAAGTACTACAATTGACCTCTTATTTAAGAGAGTGCTATTGGGGGAATTTCAGCATATTATTTACCAAGCTTAGTTGTAAAATAGTTTAGACAATTGTCACATAGTTTAATAAATTTTAGACACTTTTCACTAATTTTTCTTGTTTTAATCACCAAATTTACTTAGCCAATATACTGAAAACCGGATCAGATACCTGCTTAGTATATCTATTGATTGCCTGGTTGGACCGATTACACTGGTCGAATTGTTTTTTTCTATTTTTTAAAATTAAATCTGCATAATCATATATGTACACTATATATATATATATATATATACATATATATATATATATCCTTAATATGTAGTTATACAAATTATATGTTTTTGTTCCTTTTTATTAACTGAAAATAAACAATAAACATAAATCTAGCTATATATAAACAAGTGAATACTATGTAAACTAAAATTGATAAAAATCAAATGATTGACTATTCAAATCACCATATTAATTTATTTTTACAACTAAAATCCCAAATGTTATGAAATTGCAAAATAGGAATAGTTGATTTTTATATTCTTTTATTTTTTTTCTTAAGAAAATAGAATTAAATATATAGCCAATTAAATAATGATAGTGAAACATTGATTACGAAATATTAAATTCTATTAACAATTGAAAACACATTAATTATATATATATATATATATATATTATTTAGAACCGAGTTTGGAAGTGGACTCGGGTCAATGGTTTTATCAGTTTTAGATGGGTTTCCTAGTTTTTTCTCAAATCCTAGTTTTTCTTTGCAGTAAATGACTTAAGACAGCGTGGTCTGTGTAGACAACTACCCTTGATCCAACCAGAGAACTTATGAATTTTTCAAACGCAAAGACCACTGTTAGAATCACTATGGGAACTGAAATCCACACTGTCGATTCCGTCAACTTTAGGAAGTCAGGAAATCCTAACTTTCCCAGGAGATCCCGAATAATCTGCTTAAATCCAAATGCAACGAAATCAAACGATGAGAATAAAAGAAATAGTAAAGAATCGATAAAATAAAAGGAGAGCGAAAGAAATCTTATTTCAAATCTGCGAGTAAGCGTTTATAAGAAGAAAAGAGTCTTGGTCACAAAAGTTGTTGGCGAGATCCTAGTTCTAGTAACCTAAGACTGCAAATCCCTAATCTAGTAGTAGCTTGATATCAAAAACAGAAATAAAAGCCTATTGCTCTAAGTTTGCTATGAATGCTAAAAAATCTATCTCTTTCTCTCCAGCCTCGCCTCTCTTATATACTCGTCTTAAAGGTGGTTTTGCGCTTCCTTTTCTGCCCCTGGTCGAGTTTATCACTTCGAAAATATTCCTTTTTTTCTCGATCTTCATGGTTATCTTCGGAAACTTTGCATTTATCTTCTGATTTCTCCATATTTATCTTTGTGTGAATAAAGATAGACCATCGTAACACCACTGGGCTAGGTTTCGTGTGAAAATGTAAGAGGGCCTTTTAGTCGCGTTTTAGGCTTCTCGGGCCGTTTTTCCAACTTTGAGTGTTTTTCCGCTTTCTCCGAAAGATTTTCTTTGATACAACATCGATTTTAAGCATGGGTTTAAACTTCTCGTATAGCTTAGGCAACTTTGGAGTTAAGCCAACCGTTGCTATTTTATACGATCGGTTTGAACTTTATACGAAAAATGAGTCTTCGCGATTTTTATTGTAAAGTTCCAACGGTAACTCCAATTAAGACGAAACAAAAAGCATTTTGATTGCGATTCGAAGAGGAATGCAAAGGAGAGACACAGGTCTCCATATGGTGACCCAGGCTTGGAGAGATGAGATCACCATATGGAGACCTGGTCCGTGAAGGGTTAGGTCGCCATATGGCGACCTGGAATGGGACCCATGCTTCCCAATTTAGGGTGCGGGTCGCCATATGGCGACCCATGCTTCCCAAGTGTGGGTTTCCATATGGCGACTCGTGCTTACAGGGTGCGGGTTGCCATATGGCTACCCATGCTTCCCAAGTGCTGGTCGCCATATGGCGACCCGTTCTTGCAGGGTGCGGGTCGCCATATGGTGATCCCTGTTTGCAAGGTGGGACTCGCTGTATGGTGACTTCCCCCCTTTGGCTTGATCATTTTTTGAAAACTTTCATGAGCCGAAACTTCAGAAGAAGCATTTTCCGGGGACTTGAGCCGTTAATTTTGTTGTGACCGATTTTGACCCGTACAGTTAGCCCCATAACTCGTTAGGCCGTGGGCCTTTAGTGTGAGGCTATGGCGGGCGATTACGCTGGTTATACAAATTATACAGAATCATCGGCCAAGAGTCTGAGAGTGAATAGTAAATTTTTTGCATATAAATAGGTAGAGAAGTATTGAGATTTTACTCACTTGCTCATTTTCTCCAAGGTAGAATTTGTCTCTCTCATTCTCTCCCATTGGTTTTTTCCTTATTTTACTATTTGAAATCATGTCTGCCAAAAAGAGATCTTCTAAGAAAGTCGAGACCCATCATATTAGTCATGACGATGCTCAAAATGACGAAGAAGTTATCCTGAAACCTGAGTTTGTTCCACATCCGGTTGACCCTGGGGAGGCTGAGGCCTATTGGGCTGCTTCATGTGAAGGCTTGACCCCTCCACCTGAAGTGAAATTTCCTAGCAGGCCTCTCCGTCGGTGGTACCGAAGTCTTTCGAGCAAGAGCTCGTACCCACTCCTTGACACTGTTTGAGAGTTCGGCCGTGTTCCAGAAGACGTGGAGTTATGGATTCCATGACAAAGTGAAAGGGTAGATGATCCCCTGGTGGGCTATTTCACCTGTTACGAGGCGCACATTGTGCGTTGCCATCTATGATTTCCAATCCCAGAGATCATCGTTCGTACTCTGAACCGTTTGGTTTACCGATTGGTCATGGGGTGCCCCTTTGTGTTTACCATTTTGAGGCCCTTTTGAAGCCACTAGCTGTGACGGGGGGATATATCTTCTTGCGCCTTGCACCCACATGTCGATCATACAGGAGAGAATCTTGAATGGTCATGCGTGTGAGAAATGCTTCTTTTTCGTCCGCGTTAATAGCGCGTCGGTTGAAGAAAGCTACATTCCTGTTTTTCGCAGTGAATGGGGTCGTTATGGTACTGCTTGGATATACGTACATTTCTTGTTCCGTCAATATCTAACTTTCTCGTTCTTTGTTTTTGCAGAGACCAAAACTTTACCTCCATTCCTGAACGACGTGATCGTTGTGAGGGATCTTCTTCGGACTGGTTCGTTCTTTTGGACTTCTTTCACTCCAAAGCAAGTTCGGAAGGCTTTGAAACATCACCAGTTGCGATCTCATCCTGAAATGGTCGTGGAAGAGGGATCTGAACCGGCAATGGATGAGTTCTTGTCGAGGGACATTCCGGTGTCTCGAGGGAACGCAGGGCCTTCCAAGGGCAAATGGGTCGAGCTAGGCTATCTCGAATTTTCCTCGGATGGCTTCTCCTTGCCTGGATGGCCTTCCAACTTTGCTTTGGGCAACGGGAGTGGCGCTAGTGATTTTTCCCTGCCGGATTGTAACTTCGACGACATTTTCAAGGATCTTCCGGCCGAGTTTGATCTTCCTCCTACTTTGGATAGTCAGGCGAGGTCGAAAGCATTTGCGGAGGGTTCCAGGATGGTCAATGTGGTTAATAATTCATACTTTGCTTATCTCTGCCATATATTCTTTCGAGTTATGTTTCCTTAGCTTTGAACCTGTACAAGGACTGCTCTCATTCAACTAGGCTCTCGAGGCGAGCTACCAGAATGCGAGACTGCCGTTTTAAGGCTGAGAGGGCAGATAGTGAGGTTGCTCTTCTCTGAGAACAGGCTACCGCCTGAAACAAGGATCTAGAGAGGAAGCACGCTAAGGAGCTTCGTTGTACGGAAAGGAGAGGGAAAACGTGAAGTCGCTGCGGTGGTTGTTGGTCGCGCTGCTCAGTTCAAAGCTGAGTTCGGAAAGCTTAGGGAAGCCCAAGAGCTTATGGGCGATTTCAGAGAGTGTCATGCAGCCGTTGGTGCCTTGTCACGGACAAGGGTCGAGGGCTACGTTTTCCAAGCTGAGATGGACACGATGACCAGCTATATGGGCGAGTACAAAGGCGCCGATGCTATGGTCTCTCCTCTCGAGGAGAAAGTGCTGGGATGTTGGGATCCTATCCCAATTTCCCCTGATATGGAGGAGACCATGACCGGGGTTGCCGACGAGGGGGTTGCCGACGAGGGGGTTGAGGTCAATCAGTCGTTTGGCACGTTTGGTCATTTGATATCGGGAAATTTTGAGCTTGACCATTGAACGATCCGTATGTGGCTATTTTGAGTACTAGTTGTGTCTGGCTGAATGTGGCCGTTTTTAGGTTTATGCTTAGGACAAATGTGGCCATTTCTTATTTGGGACTTGCCATACGTGGCTTCGAATCCCTGCCTTTAATGGCTTATATATTGAAAAAAAGTTCATATTTAGAAGAGTTTTGAGAAGTTTTGATTTCGATTTGTGTAGAGGGAAGAACACAAGTTGTCATCTCGCATCTAACTCGTATTTGTGTATCGTTCTATTCGTTGCTCGTTCTAGATGCGTGGAAAAGTTCTGTGAGCATTTAGTTGTGAATGAAGAGACCTGCTTTCAGTATCTCGTATCTTTCGATACTCATGCCTTGAGATGTTAGAGGCCAGTGTGTTGGGTTTAAGGCAAGACCTAGGTTTAATTTTGGTTAAGGCTGTACGATGACTAATCGGCTTTTGTTTTGCATGTTGCGATTTCAACATGATTCCATACCGCTTTAAAGTCCGTGATATGTTCTCAGCTTATATGACTTGTATGGTCGGAATCGAGCATCTCTCCAAGGACAATTTTTAAGTCTCCTGGAAGTGCTGACCAAAATTTCGGATTTTTTGTGCGCAATTATCCTAGTCAGATGTATGAGAACTGTTCGTGAAAAAGGTTAGGTGCGTCTGTTTAGGATGGCTAATGTACTTGTCGGGTCCAATGGACGAGTAAGGTGTAAGAGCGAGTGCTCGTTTATGATTATAGTCGCGGGCGGACTGTTTCTTAATTTTGAAAATATATTTTGGAGGTTTCATGCGACGTCTCGCATTATGCTCTGAAAGTATAAGGTGTGTAAGTTGACGATTCCAGGTGTGAACTAATGTTCGACCTTTTTGAGGATAGGGCCTCGATATTGTTTTACTGGAACGTGTTTTACGAGTAAGTGATTGTAGCAAAGATTTTGGTTCGTAATTAGATAATTCTGAATAGTTTTAGATGTTCATACAATAAAAGAGACTTTGCAAGATTTGCGTTTTCTTATTATCGATTTTTTTAAAAAAAAATATTGAATACAAGGTGAATAGTTAAAATGTGGGAGTATACAAGTATAGGTATACGTACCCACTCCCCTTTTTTAGAGAGGGGGATAGCTGAACTTGTCGTTTGTGCAAGCTGCCTACGTACCTCTTTCGAGGATCAAGCCATCTCGTAGTTCAGTGTTTTGGCGGCTAGTGTTTCTACTCGGCCGTAATTGCGTTGACTACCCTAGTCGCGGTGACTGTGGCAGGGTCAACATCTTTTTCCGGGATTGTCTCTTCCGGTTGGGTTATTACGTTGGTCTCAAACATTTTCTTGTTTTTGTCGTTCAGAACCGTTGCTTGGGGTGACGATTTCGGATCGTCTTTTGAGAGACGTTTTTAGCCGGTTTCTGAGTGGTCTTTGCTCGTTTGGGTTTTACCATCGAAGTAGTCGTGATTTGTCTTAGCTTGTGTTCAGCTAAAAGACATAGTCGCGACTATTTATGGCTACCCTAGATCACGACAGTTTTGTTTTGAGTTAGGAACTTAATGCCTAGGTGGTAGGTTGAAGGGACTGCCTTCATGGCGTTAAGCCAGGGAATGCCCATGATTACATTGTAGATATCAGGATAGTCAACGACTGTGAAGTCGACAATTTTCGTTACCTCTTTTGCCATGACCGGGAGTTTGTTTGATCCGAGAGTCATTTCGATTACGGCAGAGAAACTGGTCAATGGTTTTGGCGTTGGTACGATCTCTTTTAGTTTGACGTTCATCCTCCTGAGTGTATCACGGAAGACGTTTGATTGTGCTCCCGGTATCGATGAGGACTCTGGCGATCTTGAGATCTTTGATTACGAGGTTAATGATGAGTGGGTCGCAGTGAGGTTGATCGATTTCGCCAGCTTCCTCCTCGTCGAAGGTGATGGAGTTATTTTGGTTATCCGAGGGCGGAGACCAGGTTGGCCAGTTCTCTCTTGCTTCTGGCTTTTGGTTATAGGCCTTGATCGACGAGACCGTGTCACCACAAAACTGCGATCCTCCGATGATCATGTTAATCTTGCGACGGTTGCTATCGTTGCCCTTCTCATCTTGCCTCCTTTCGCGTTTATCTCCCGAAGAGTTTTTGGTTTGGTGAGGTTTGTCATTTTTTGGAGGACGATCAGAGTTGCGGATGAGGTCCTTGATGCTTGTTACTCCGGAGAGTTCTTCCGCGACTAGTTTCGATGCCAATCTCGCTCCGAGAACTTTGCAGGTAACGGTCGAGTGGCCGCGAGTCTGATGGAAGTCAAAGAAGATGTTCTCATCGTAATTGGAGTTTCGGGTCAATGTATTGCTCGAGGTTCGTCCTTGCTCAGATCCGGAGTTGATGGCATAGTTATGCGCCTCCTCGGTTTCTTCTCCTTCGCGATGGGCAGTTTTCTTCTTTTTCCACTTCTAATATGAAGCCGGATCTCTCGAATAAGTTTTCATCGGTTTGTGCTTTTGCGACAGCACCTTGGTCTCTTCCTCGATCATGATGTAGTCCGTGGTCTTGTGTAACACGTCCTGAATGGTTCGCGGTTTCTCAAGGGTGATCCACTTCATGTACTTTGATTTGTACTAGAGCGTCTTCCAAAGCGCGTCCACGGCTACCTTATCGCTGATCCCGCTGACTCTCGCCATACTGAGTTTGAATCGGTTGATAAAGTCGCGGAGTGATTTTTCCTCCCTTTGAGACAAGCTCCAAAGGTCGACGTCGGAAGTTTCTCGGTTGGTAAACATCGAGTATAGCTTGAGAAACTCTAAAGCGAGATGGCGGAAGCTTCCGACGGACTTTCGCTTAAGGTGGGAGAACCATTCGAGCATGGCTCCATCAAGATTTTTGACAAAGAGGATCCATTGGCCGGTATCTCTTTCATTGTCTTTGAACTTGTCCCTTCCCATCGTGATCTCAAAGGCTTGTAGGTGCGCTTTGGGATCATTCGTACCGTTGTACGTCGGTACCTTGATCTTTCCTGGATCTGATACTTTGGTGTTTACGATACGGGCGTGAAGGGAGTTTTACGAGCTTCCTCGAGCAGCTGGTCCATCTCAGGTGCGGAGCTAGTCGCATGGTGAATCTGTGATTTCACCGCTTTTACTTGCGCAACTGTTCTCATGAGATCAATACGAAGATCGCAGATCTTGGACTCATCGTTAGCAGTTTTCCGATTTTGTCGGTGTTTGCTGAGAATTTTCTGAGTCTGCTCTTCAGCCAGCTTTTCCTGCTCTACCTAGAAAAACCGCAAGTGGGCTCGTATCCGCGTTTTGGACCACTCATGGCTGTTTTGCGATTTTAAGCGTTTTTTTATTTTTAAGAAATCGCAATTCGATGTCGGTTTTTGTATAAACAACCCACATACACCGTATAGTCTTAGGCCCTATATAGGTGTTTAGTTAACCATTGTTGTTATACAATTTATTCAAACTTTATACTAAAAACAAGTCTTTGATGTTCTCTTAGAAGGCAAAAAAGAAGAAGGAAGAGAGAAGAAGAAGAAAAGAGAAGAAGAGAGAGAAAAATAAAAAAAAAAATTATATTTAACTATTTAATTATTAGTAATTAATAAGAGCTATCATTATTTGAGCTTTCTTCATTGAAGTTATATGAACTTTTCATAATTTACTTATAGTATTTATTAACGATTAGTGTAAAAGTACATATTATAAAAATATTAGTTTGAGAAAGTGGACGTATACAAGTAAATGTTATGGTATCATAGTGATACTAAATTGTATTGGTGACTGAACATGAAGTTTGCAAATTTATGTTACTAAGGGCGAGTCCCCGCGCAAGCGCGGGGTGATTGTGCTAAATATAACATGGTATATATGGGTGATTGTGCTAAATATAACATGGTATATATATTTTGTTTATATAGTCGGTCGTGAACTCTGATCGGTTATGTGATTGCAGAGAGAGGGTAATATTTTTTTGTATATAGTTGCTGCGGATTTATTTGTATAGATTGCATACATATATTTTGCAGAAACTCACAAATTTGTATGCGGAAACTAAAAACAAAAAAAAACATATTTCAACTGGTTTTTATTTCCAAAAAAAAACAATGCTCCCTGGTTTTACAATATCAAGTTGAACCATATACAGTAATTCAATAGGATCAATGGTCTTTAGTAATAAATACATTAAGTTCAGCATCTTCACTTTGTCTTCAAGTATTTGACGAACTCATCCAAAGCATTGTATGAGGAGCCTCCACTTGTCAAAGAGGCTTTCTTCATCTCTGCACCTTCTTTATTCACAATCAACCTCTTCACAGCTCTCTCGACCTTTCATATTTCTACTTCACTTTCCAGGTGAGTCCTTATTTCCCAAACATTTACTATGTACGCTGCGTTTACCTTCTGCTCGCTTTGAAAGGCCTACAAATCAGTGGAGTTCCTTTCACATTGCTCTCGAGTGTTGAATTCCATCCACATTGGCTACAGAAGCCTCCCACTGCAGGATGTCTTAGTACTTCTATCTGCTGTGCACGTTTCACAATATATCCTCTTTCTGAGACAATTGTACTTACTTCATTTGGCAATGTCTCTATCCCGTCTGATCCAAGGATAGAGCCTGGTCGGACAACCCATAGAAAAGGTTGGTTATTACACATCCCCCAAGCCATCTCCACAACTTCCTTGCTTTCCATTTGAGCTATGATTCCCACACTTAGGGATTTCTAAAGTCTATCAATGACTGACCTCGATTTCACATGGAGAAACTTTTTTAAAAAAATAAATATGATAGAGCTATACTGACCTGGTCGTTGGAGCTGGACAGGTAGCCAGGTAGGTATGAAGATCACCAATTGTCACAAGTTATTTCTTTTTAATGCCCCCATGGTTTCAACACGTGTAAAAACCTCTCTCGCTGCACCCAAGCTAGGTGTTGTTTTTAATGCTAGACGGACCTCTTTGTGAATGTCTCAATGGCGGGGATGGTGGTGTCAACGTAGAACTTGGTCCTGAGGGGAGTTCAGATAAAGGTTACCTGGAAAAGAGCAAGTATGTCTTAGTTTAGGTTACAAATGAGGGATACATATTGAGAGGACTACATTTTGAGCAGCAGTTTTAGTATAAATATATATTCAAGTCAAAATTTGTTTATTTAAAAAAAAAAAATATGACGAATAAGTGAAAATCAAACTGCAAAATGTTTGATGAGGGCTTACGGGTCAATGAGAAAATAGACCACAGCTTGACTAGCTGCGGTGACGTTGGTAAAAGCGGAACCTTGCACACCGTATTTGGCATACAACATCTACAAAAGAAACAATTTAAAAACTCAGACGCGTATATAAATGTAGAAAATTTTAAAAATCCCAGATGCGTATATAAATGTAGGGGCTTGTTTATTTGTAGACTTGTGAAGCAAAATATGAACCAATACCATGAAGTTCTAAGTTAGTGTTTGCTAAAGCTTGGAGGTGGACGAACTTTCTCAGCATGAACTTCTGAAGGCTAATGACAGGGGCAGCGCTGAGGACTTCTGTTGACAACAGTGGTGGTGGGGCTGAAACGGATAATAGCCGGAGCCGTTGATGAATGTGCCGTTGCAGACGATCTAGCAATTCTTGTCATCGAGGTTTTTTCAGCTTCTCTTTTGAGTATGGGTCAAGAGGGAAAAGCCTCTGAAATATATCGGAGAAAGAAGGGGAATTGAAAAGAAGGAATGCGTTTTGATTGTTACAATAATGAAAAACTTTGATGAAACATGGTGGTGGAAGGCAATATGTACATCTGAGAAGTGAAAGGGCAGTAAATGTTAGGGCTTCAACATATACGGTATGACTGATTACTTTTTAATGGGCTATACATTACCATAATCAAACTTATGGCCCAAAACCAACGTAAACGATTTTGTAAGCAAAGTAAACAAATATTGAAAGAGTATGTGGGTCCCACAATAAATGAAAAGTGATGACGAGGATAGACTTAGGGGAGAGTAAAAACTGTGTCATTATATATATGATTGGTGGAGGATGCCAATGGAGTGTCGTTTAATTATAGTATTTGAAGATAAAATATATAATCTACCTTTGAAACGAAGCACACAGACTTTGTCTTTTGCTTAAAGTAATGCATTAGTCGCATTGTTTTTTTTTTTTGAAATGAAAAAAGAAAAAAAAAATTGAAATGGGTGGTACATAATTGTAGCCCTTGTAATTTGTAGTGTGGTCATGTAACAATCAAAGTTTTTTTTTACACATTCCATGCAATAACTTGTAATGATCTTTAAGCACTGGTCTCTAACATTATACAGTAAAAACTCTTTAATTTAATAATATTGAAACTATAAAATTTAATAATTTATAAATAATTCATTTTTAGATTTCTATATTTTAAAATATTTTTATTATAACAAAAACTACTTGATTTCACTGTTTATATTTTCATCAAATTTTATATGTTCGACTTTCGCATATTTTTCATTATATTATTTGATGTATATGAGATATGTATTATACAATTTTAATATGTTTTAGAGATAACTGTTAGATATTATCAAAATAATAGGTAATTTTAAGAAAAATAGAAATAAAATCTATTGTAAATATAAAAAAATAATATAATATATTATTTATCTTATATAGATTGTATATATAAAATGATTAATTATCATTTAAGTGGGACTATATATTTACATGAAATCTCTTGACGTCTATCTGGTGGAGATCATATTCATGCGGGAACAGTAGTAGATAAACTTGAAGGAAATAGAGAACCAGCTTACAATATTATGTTATTATGTTATTATTTTATCTATTATTTTATATCAATCTAACTCGAAACCGACAAAATTTATTAACTTATACTTATTGTTTATTAGTTTATTAAATATTAATTTATAGAATTTCTATTGTAGTTTTGCTTCCAACCAATTTCATCAATGTTTAATTTTCTAACATTTATCTTTCTTCTGAATGTCATGGTTATACCATAAAAGTAAAGGAGAAATTGCCAAAAATGATTCAAAATTTGATTTTGAATACAAAAATATACTCCAAACTAATTCAATCAAATACAAAAGTAATCTAATAGGCTAATAAAATTACAAAAACCTACTTATGACCAAACAAAAAATATGTAATGAGTTTTACCATTATATAATTTAATTTTTTATCAAAAATTATTTTGATGGAGGAAAAAATAAAATCATGTAATAATAAATATTTCTAAATAATTTAAATTTGGTTTTACTAAAATTGAATTATTTTTAACATAGATGAGTGAATGTAGATTGAGTCACAAAAGTCTTTGGTTTAGGGTTCGGTAACATATGTTGTAGTAATGTTGGTATTTTTAGGGTAAAATTTTGAAATCATATCTTTCTTTTTTTTGAATTTGACATACATGTGTTTAATGACTATCTAATAACTTGATTTAAACACTTTCTAAGTTTCTTTTAAGTTTAATGAAGTGTTTTTTTGCTTAGTTATTTGATTATTTGGTGTAACTCACAGAATACTTCTAAAGAAGTCACGAAGACTTCCAAAGAAGTCTTTTGACATATCCCACATAAATTTTAATAGAATTTAGGGTTTCTACCTAAGTTTTAGAAAAAATTAGGTTTCCCGCCTAACTGGAAGTCTTCCAGACGTCTTCTAGGGGAAGTCTTTTCATGTATTAGATCTTAAAAGTAATTAATAAAATTTATACAAAATATTTTAAAAGGGAAAATTTTAAATCATGTATTAATAAACATTTATAAATGATGAAAATTTAGTTTTAATAAAATTGAATTATTTTTAACATATATGAGTGAATGTAGATTGAGTCATGATAGTTTTTGGTTTAGGATTTGGTAACATATGTTGTAGTATTGTTGGTATTTTAGGGTAAGATTTTGAAATCTTATCTTTTACTTTTTTTTTAATTTGACATATATGTGTTTAGTGATTATCTAATAATTTGATTTAAAAAATTTCTACGTTTTTTATTTTTAAGGAAATGTTTTTTTTTTGTTATTTAGTTAGTTGTTTGATTTTAGGGTCCAGAAAACTTCTTTTCTCTTAGAAGACTTCCCAAGAAGTCTTCTGTATCAAAAATATTTAACATAATTGGAATTTTTGTCTCCAAATATAAAGAAAATTTACACATTCTCTTTCTTCCTCTTAAATGGCTGCAACAAAAATGTAAGGTTTCTCACTCTAAAACTCTTGAACATCTCTCTAATCTCTTTGAACATCAAAACACCAAACTTTATACCAATTTCTCAGTTTTTTCTTATGTCTTCTCACTAATTTATCTTTTTTTGCAGGTTTTTCATTACATGGTTTACATATTTTACTTCTTTAAAGGTAGATCTATAGATTTTAGATATGTATTTTTGTGTGTTTTATATGTTAGATTCTAAAAATCTATAGATTCAACCTGATGTGATTGTTTTGTTTAATTTTAAGCATACAATTTTCATTTTTGAAGTTTTTCTCTGTTTTGAAGCCTTTCTCTGTTCTGCAGCCATTTGAATGTTTTTGAATTTGCAGGTTTTATCAGAGATCTGAGACAGACTTTGAAGGACTTCTCAGAAGACTCCTGGAAGACTTCTTGGAAAGTTTGCATTACTAATGCATTTTATGCTAGTAGACTTCTCACGAAGTCTTCCGGTCTTATGCCCAAAGTGGTACGGATTTTGGATATGTATTTTGTGTGTTTTATATATTAGATTCTAAAAATTTATAGATTCAACCTAATATGACTGTTTTGTTTATTATTTAAGCATAAAAATAATATTTTTGAAGTTTTCTCTCTTCTGAAGCCATTTGTATGCTTTTGAATATGCAGATTTTTCAGATTTGAGTCAGACTTTAGAAGATTTCTCAGAAGACTCTTGGAAGACTTCTCAGAAGACCTCTTGAAAAATCTCCTTATGTAGTTTATGCTAGAAAACTTCTCATGAATTCTTCAGAAAGTCTTCTATCCAAAGTGGTACAAATTTTAGATATGTATTTTGTGTGTTTTATATATTAGATTCTAAAAAGTTATAGATTCAATCTAATGTGATTGTTTTGTTTATTATTTAAGAATAAAATTTTATTTTAGAAATCTTCTCTGTTTTGAAACTATTTGAATACTATTGAATATGCAGATTTTTCATATTTAAAACAGATTTTGGAAGACTTGTGAGAAGACTCTTGGAAGACTCTCAGAAGATAGAAGACTTATTGGGAAGTATTCTAATGTATTTTATGCTAGAAAACTTCCCACGAAGTCTTCAGAAAGTCTTCTGAAATCTTCTGCCCAAAGTGGCACAAATAGATGATATCAAGTGGATTCCAAGCTTATCTATGTTGATGAATGATATCTAGTTAGCTCAATGTGTAATAATTTTGTTTATGGTATGTTTTATGATTTGTATGTGTATTATTTTAGTTGTGAATTCATTTGTAAACTTTAAGAGATGTTAATAATGTTCATGTTTTGCCAAAAATTACTTAACATTATTGAAGTTATTGATACAACATACCAAAAAATTATTTTAACCATTCTACCCATTAATAACAAAACACAACAACACAAAAATTTAGTCAAATTTACTAAACTAAGAGAAAAGACTTTTCAAGAAAACTTAGTCAAATTCACAAAAGATCAAAACTGAATTTTAAGTTAAAAATTAAAATTTTAAATTTCATGGAAGTTAAAAATTATATCTTATAATCTAAAAGATACATTAAACCACATGATTTGATATTCTTGAAGTTACATAATACTTTTGAAAGTTAAAAAACATACCTTGAAGTTACTTAACATTCTTGAAAATCTAACGTAGAAGACTTCTCCATAAGTCTTCTCGGATTAGATAGAAACATTCGTAAACATGAATATTTGAAATCTCATAATTATCACCAATTAAGTTATGAATTTCACTCAGGAATCTCAATATTGACTAATAAATATGAATTAACAAAAAAATATTAAAAATACATTTTAAGTTTGGAGAAAATTGAAGTTTAATAAAAATTTACGTAGAAGACCTCTTAACTTGTTAGTTGACTTCCTTAACTTCTCAAAACACCCAAAACTTTACTACAAAAGCTACCAACTTGTTAATCACCAATAATCATGAGCTTCAATGTCTCTATAAACCTTACAAAGATTGAAATCAAAATTTTGTTTTTTGATGAATTTAAAGAGAAAGTGAAAGAGATGTGATTTGTGTGCATAAGTAATGAGATATAAAGAGTAAAAATTGATTTTTTTATGCATTAATTAAGAGGTTCAAATTGATTGTTCATGGTTGTATGTGTATTGACGACAATGAAAATATTGTAAATACTTGATGAAAATGAGGATGATAAGGTAAAAAATTTCTTTTGAAAAAGAAAAAAAAATTGTGAATAACTCAAACTTTTAATGTGAATAGAAAAAAAAAGGTTTTTTGTGTTTTACTTGAAACTAGGTGTTTTGCCCGCACATGCGGGCCTAAATATTTTATAATTATTTATATTAATAATTAAAATACTATAATGATAAATTATTATTTATATTTTCATCTTAAAGTTTTTATATGAACTTTTTTGAAAATTTAATTGTATAATATATGCATTATTAATAAATAAATCTTTATAATCACTAAATATTCTCTTTTTTGTTATATAAAATTAAGAATTTTAATTGATTAATATTTAATTATATATTCTTTTTATACTATATTTATTATTAATAAATAAATATTAGAAATCACTCAATATTTTTTTTAATTATATAAAATTAATAATTTTATTTGATTACTTTTTAATTATGTTTTCTGTTTTTTTTAAAAAAAAATTTATTAAAATAAATTTGGATAACAATAAAATATGTAGGAATTATCTTTTTATTTTAAAAATATATATAACTTTGGATAATTCTTACTATTATTAATTTTAATCATTTATCTAATTAAATAGATTTAAAATTCGTTTTTATTTTTGGCTATATTTATAATTGATTTATTAAGGGTATAAACGATATTAACCGCTCTAACTTTTAACGTGAGAGCTCGAACGTAATATGAACTTTTTTGAAAATTTAATTGTATAATGTGTGCATTATTAATAAATAAATCTTTATAATCACTAAATATTCTCTTTTTTCGTTATATAAAATTAAGAATTCTAATTGATTAATATTTAATTATGTATTCTTTTTTACACTATATTTATTATTAATAAATAAATATTAGAAATCACTCAATATTCTCTTTTTAATTATATAAAATTAATAATTTTATTTGATTACTTTTTAATTATGTTTTCTGTTTTTTTTTTTTTTTGTTATTAAAATAAATTCGGATAACAATAAAATATGTAGGAATTATCTTTTTATTTTAAAAATATATATAACTGTGGATAATTCTTACTATTATTAATTTTAATCATTTGTCTAATTAAATAGATTTAAAATTCGTTTTTATTTTTGGCTATATTTATAATTGATTTATTAAGGGTATAAACGATATTAACCGCTCTAACTTTTAAGGTGAGAGCTCGAATACGAAAAATCACTTCGCAAATAATAGTATAGATAAATCTTTATAATCACTAAATATTTTCTTTTTTCGTTATATAAAATTAAGAATTCTAATTGATTAATATTTAATTATGTATTCTTTTTTACACTATATTTATTATTAATAAATAAATATTAGAAATCACTCAATATTCTTTTTTTAATTATATAAAATTAATAATTTTATTTGATTACTTTTTAATTATGTTTTCTGTTTTTTTTATTTGTTATTAAAATAAATTCGGATAACAATAAAATATGTAGGAATTATCTTTTTATTTTAAAAATATATATAACTTTGGATAATTCTTACTATTATTAATTTTAATCATTTATCTAATTAAATAGATTTAAAATTCGTTTTTATTTTTGGCTATATTTATAATTGATTTATTAAGGGTATAAACGATATTAACCGCTCTAACTTTTAACGTGAGAGCTCGAATACGAAAAATCACTTCGCAAATAATAGTATAGATTTTAAGGCGTATTTAGAAGAAAAAAAAGTAAATGGCATAAAGATACGAATTTTCAACATCTGTTTGAAGATGATAGAAGCTGGTGTCAGATTCTTTTTAATATATTTTTGTATGTCTTTGACATAATGAACTTCTATGTTCCCGTCTGATAAGTATCTTGTCACTAGATCGTTATATCTTATTAGAGATGCAAGTGTATAAATAGTCAATGGTTTCATAATCATATTTTTGTAAACACTGATGTATTTAGCAATTCTGGGGTTATATATCCGCTTTACGGACGAGTTAACAAATGAATAAACAATTATATGAGAAATAAAAGACATCTTAAACTTTAAGGAGAACTTAAAAATGTAATAGTTTATACTCTCAATTAACAATAACATTATTATTTTTGTAATCTAAATATTTTCACTATTTTTATTTTGTTATTTTCATCAAAGAATATAATTATTTTACCATTAAATTTTGACATGAATATGTAACTGTTTTATTTAATTCTTTTTCAAAACAAGCATTGGCTAAAATAATTTATGATTTCCGTACGTAAAACCTATTATAATTTATAACAAACGTTCAAAAGCGGAATTCTTTAGTATTGTTTTTCTTATACATTTTCTTCTTTTTTTCAGTGATATTATTTTTGATAATAAAATAAGGGAAATTAGCCACAATAGCCATGAAATAAGATATAATTAGGTATTTAACTAAAAGAAAAACACCCTCTATTATTTTTATAATATATACTATATTACCCTTACCTACATGTTAACAAATATATAAACTTCTTTTTTCAGTTACCTACCACCATCACCAATTCTTTTAATCAACCATCATTTTCTGTAAAAAATAATTTTAATCATTTGAATCTCAATCTATCACCAAAGCTATTGTTATGAGTTCCTTAATTATTAACTGAATATGTAGTATTCATTTTCATATTTTGTTATCACATCTTCAAACCACCATTTCGTTGATATCAGTCACCACTTCTTGACGTAACTACTACCACTTTGTACTGTAAGTTTCTTGTTGTACTATGCTATTTGAAAAATATATATACTATGCTATTTCGTTGTTACTAATCTATTTTAATAATAATTCATATTATGTACTATGTACATATTTTGATATTGGGTTAGGGTTTATATTTCCTTTTAGGGTTTATATTTTCTTTTAGGGTTTAGTGATTAGTGTTTTGGGTTTAGTTTATGAAAGATTTGAGTTGACGTTGGGGTAAGCATTACTTCATTATTTGCAATCGTAGACATTTCAAAATTTCAAAATTTGAACAATATGTACTATGCTATTTCATTTATTACTATTCTATTTTGATAATGCTTCATATTATGTATTATGTGATATTTTGATATTTGTATTAGTGTTTATATTTTCTTTAATGGTTTAGTGATTAGTGTTTAGATTTAGTTTATGGAAGATTTGGATTGACGTTAGGATAATCATTACCTCCTTCACTGCAATCATAAACATTTTAAAATTTGAACAATATGTACTATGATATTTCTTTGTTAATGTTGTATTTTAATAATGCTTCATATTATGTATTATTTGCATATTTTGATATTTGGATTAGGGTTTATATTTTTTTTTAGGGTTTAGTGGTGAGAAATTCCCTTAGATAGTCCATTTTAGTTTGTTCTTCACAAAAATAGTTTTTAAGGAAGAAAATGACTAAAATAGTTTTTTTTAGAAGTTAAATTTTTTTATTTATATGCATTTATACCCCTAGGGTTAACTAATTTAGACTTTAGGGTTTAGAGTTAAGGGATGGGTTTGGGGATAGGGTTCCAAATTTCAAAAAAAAAAATTGAAAATTTCAAAAAAAAAATGCTATTTTGGTCATTTTATTTTTCTAGGACTATTTTTGTGATAAAAATTTAAAAGGGCTATTTAAGAGAATTGCCCTTTAGTGATTAGTATTTTGAGTTTAGTTTATGGAAATTTTGGGTGTATATAAATCATTTCAAGATTTCATAAATATGAACTATACTATTTAGCAGGTTCTATTCTATTTATATAACACCACTATAGTTACGTGGATGTTGTAACTACCACCACTCTAACAACACTTTTTATTTTAGTTTCATTCAAATAACAGATACAACCGACAACTAGCTTAAGAAAAAGAGAAAACCGAAAGAAAGAGGAGAAAATGCTAGGAGATCTAATAATATCAACATCAATACTATGTTCTTAATTTTATTCTCAAAATTGACTATTACACCAATTAGCCCATTAAATAAACCATGTGACCGGAATTAATAGATTAGAGTGTTCTGAATATCAAATAATTTTCAGTGTTTGTTGCTTTTTGAGGCAACCAACTCCACCGAACACATATTGGTATCAGACATAGCAGATTAGTTGTCAGTTAGGTCACATATATAATTAGTTACCAATTAGAGTAATGAAAGATAAAAAAATTTTATGTTCAAAGCAATGAAAGATAATTTAGAAGCTAAATACTTGACTCTTCCATCAACATAGTTTCAGCAGAATGTTTGTGTAACAAAGAGATGTCTTGTCATATCTTTTTGAACACTTTTCTTTTGACTTGCTTATTCATTTCTTAGACTTATATCTTTGTAAGTTTTCTTTATCCCTTTCTTGTTGAAGATAAGCTTGAAATAAGCAAATCCTATTGGGTTTAGGATATTGAGATATGTTATTCCTAATGAGTTTAGAATAGATTAAGTTTTATATATAAAGGGATGCAAGAGTATTGCATAAACTTAAGAATTGTGAGTTTGAGAAGCTTTATTTTTTGAGTTAGTTTTCTAAAGCATTGAGAGTTATTAATAAGAAATAGTTTGTTCTTATTTGATTCATACGATTGTGCTTTTGAGAGACCTGATTTCAACACTTGGTATCAGAGCCTCAAGAAATCATGAGTGAGATTGTCGCAGCTACAGAACGTCCCAAAGAAAGAGGAAGCTCCTCTACCATCCAGTGTCCATGCTTAGTGCAACAAACTACACCGTTTGGTCTATCCGTATGAAAACTGCGCTGAGAGTTCAAAAAGTGTGGGAGGCTATTGAAGAAGGAACTACAGACTGTGAGAAGAATGATATGGCGATGGCGTTATTGTTTCAGTCCATACCTGAAACACTCGTCTTGCAAGTCGGGGATCTAAACACAGCTAAGAAGATTTGGGAAGCTATTAAAGCCAGGCATATGGGAGCAGAGAGAGTCAAAGAGGCGAGATTACAAACGTTAATGACAGAATTTGATCGACTTATGATGAAAGAAACCGAAAGAATTGATGACTTTAGTGGTAAGCTATCTGAAATCTCATCAAAGTCAGTAGCTCTAGGATCCAATATAGATGAACCAAAGCTCGTCAAGAAATTGCCCCAGAAGAAATATATACATATAGTAGCTTCTCTCGAACAGGTGTTAAACCTTAACACGACTACCTTTGAAGACATCGTTGGTCGCTTAAAGGCATATGAAGAGCGCATTATGGATGAAGAGGAAGTTACGGATCATCAAACAAAGTTGATGTATGCAAATTCAGAGGCACAGTCTGGTCAGAATAGGAGATATGGACAACAAGGACAACAAAACCAAGATTATAATGGAGATTGGAGATATAGAGGACGTGGAGGAGGACGTTTTTATGGCAGAGGAAGAGGCAGAGGAAGATACTATGGAGGACAAGACACACGAGATGCGTCTAGAATCACTTGTTTCAGATGCGATAAAATAGGTCACTTTGCTGCATCCTGTCCAGATCGTTTTCTTAAACTACAAGAAGCACATGAAAGAGACAATAACAACACACAGGAGGCCGACGAACTTATGATGCACGAAGTAGTCTATTTAAGCGAAAAGAATGTTCTACCAGAACATTATGAGACAAACATAAATAATGAGAACATGTCGTATCTCGATAACGGAGCGAGCAATCATATGACTGGGAATAAGAGATATTTTTCGAAGATTGACAAAACAATCACCGGAAAAGTGAGATTCGGAGATGACTCACGGATAGATATCAAAGGGAAGGGCACAATATCTTTTATCGATATGAAAGGATAGTCAAGAAGAGTGACTGATGTTAACTATATACCAGAACTAAGAAGCAATATCATCAGTTTGGGCCATGCGACTGAAGCAGGATGTGACATACGATTAAGAGGGGACATTCTTACAATGCATGATCCGACTGGAAAACTAATCGTTGAAGCAAAGAGATCACCAAACAGATTATATAAAGTGAGAATGGTAATACAAGATGTCACATGCCTACAATTAGCATCAATGAGAAAATCACATAGATGGCACGCAAGACTGGGTCACGTGAATATAGAAACCATCAAACTGATGATACGAAAGGAGCTAGTTCAAGGGATAACTAATGTCGAGAATGAAAAGGAAGTATGCGGCTCATGCTTGCTTGGGAAGCAAACATGCAAGTATTCCCGCAGGCTACCACTTTTCGAGCTTCTAAAGTTCTTGAGCTTTTACATGGAGACTTATGTGGTCCAATTACTCCTAGTACACCGGCAGGAAATAGATACATCTTCGGCCTCATTGACGACCATATTAGGTATATGTGGACAATACTTCTCAAAGAGAAGAGTGAAGCTTTTGAGAAGTTTAAAAGGTTAAAGCTCATGATAGAACAAGAGACAAAAGAGAGAATACAAACGTTTAGGACTGATAGAGGAGGTGAGTTTGTCTCCGATGAATTCAATACATACTGTGAAAGAGCAGGGATAACACGCCATCTCACCGCACCATACACTCCACAACAAAACGGAGTGGTGGAGAGACAAAACGGGATGTTAATGGAGATGGCTAGAAGTATGTTGAAACATATGAATATGCCTAACTACCTTTGGGGAGAGGCAATTCGGCACTCAACATACCTAATAAAACTGTATCGCAACTAGAGCTCTCAAGGATCGGACCCCATACGAAGCTTTCAAAGGCAAGAAACCGAAGATTGATCATCTGAGAATCTTTGGGTGCATCAGATATGCTAAAATTGAGAAACCACAGTTGAAAAAGCTAGATGATTGATCGAGAAAACTGGTTCACTTAGGAACCGAGCCTGGATCCAAAGCATACCGGTTGTTTGATCCTACAACACGGAGAATAGTGGTAAGCCGTGATGTATTTTTTGATGAATCAAAGAGCTGGAATTGGGTTCAGAAAGAAACAGAGCAAGAGCAAGATGAGCCTTTTGGGATCGTGTTTGGAAACTTTGGAAATCGTGTTATACAAGCAACGTCTGAGCAACCTACTTTGAATGAGAATCAAGATAGCGAAAGAGAAGAAAGAAAGACTAATGATACTGAGATATTATAAGAAGAGGTTTAAGAATTGCCTCAACTAAGAAGGAGTGAAAGACAAAGCATAAAACAGAAGTATCTTGAAGACTATATCTTGCTCGCGAAAGAAGAAGGAGAGCTACTACTACTTGATCTTAACAATGAACCAAGTAACTACAATGAAGCAAAGAGATTAAAGGAGTGGATCCTTGCGTGTGAGGATGAAATACGATCAATCGTTAAGAATGAGACATGGAACCTAGTCGAACTTCCTCTCGGAGCAAAAGCTATCGGATTAAAATGGGTATTCAAACTAAAATGCAACGCTGAAGGTGCCATTATCAAATACAAAGCCCGCTTGGTTGCAAAGGGGTTTATACAGGAGTATGGAGTCGACTATGACGAGGTGTTCGCGCCTGTATCAAGGATTGAAACCATACGACTCTTAGTCAGTCTTGCAGCAACAAACGGGTGGGAAGTAAACCACTTAGATGTTAAAACAGCTTTTCTCCATGGGGAGCTTAAGGAGATTGTTTATGTAGAGCAACTAGAGGGTTTCATAGTTAAGGGAAGCAAGGCAAAAGTATACAAGCTCAACAAAGCTTTGTACGGATTGAGACAGACCCCGAGAGCATGGAACAACAAATTGAATAGCATTCTTATGAATCTTCGGTTAAACAAATGCTCAAAGGAAACTTCAGTTTATCGAATAACAGTGAATGGATCTCTTCTCATAGTTGCAGTTTATGTAGATGATTTATTTGTTACTGGAACCAATAAAAAGATCATAGAGGAGTTCAAGAAAGAGATGTCATCGCAATTCGACATGAGCGATCTTGGAAAACTAATGTACTATCTCGGGATTCAAGTAGACCAACAAGAACATGGGATCACACTTTGTCAAGATAGGTATGCTATGAGAATACTAGATGAGGCCGGGATGAAGAACTGTAATTCAACGCAGACTCCAATGGATTCAGGGCTGAAGTTATCAA
Organism: Sinapis alba; assembly: GCA_012274485.2. Lineage (NCBI taxonomy): Eukaryota > Viridiplantae > Streptophyta > Magnoliopsida > Brassicales > Brassicaceae > Sinapis > Sinapis alba. Next base: position 549,505 of record MU105677.1, on the reverse strand, counting down.
AGGCAGAGAGTGAGAAAGAGATAGATGCAAACTCGTATAGAAAGATTATTGGCTGCTTGCGTTACTTCCTTCACACGAGACCGGATCTCTCCTATTGTGTTGGTGTTTTGAGCAGATACATGCAAAGTCCTAGAGAGTCTCGTGGAATTGCGTTAAAACAGTGCCTACTGTACCTACAAGGAACTACCACTCTTGGGTTATGGTTCAAACGATCGAGTATGAGCATTCCAAAACTAGTTGGCTATAGTGATAGCAGTCACAATTTTGATCCAGATGATGGGAGAAGTACGACTGGACACATCTTTTACCTCAGAGAGAGCTTGATCACGTGGTGTTCAACTAAACGAGAGACGGTCGCATTATCATCTTGTGAAGCTGAATTTATGGCTGGAACAGAGGCAGCTCGTCAAGCAATTTGGCTCAAGGATCTACTTTGTGAAGTTATGGGAATCGAGTGGGAGAAGTTTGTGATCAGAATTGACAATCAATCAGCAATTGCATTGACAAAGAATCCGGTCTTTCACGGTAGGAGCAAACATATACTCACAAGATACCACTTTATACGAGAATGTGTTGAGAAAGGAATAGTCGAAGTGGAACATGTTCCAGGCACAAGAAAAAAGGCGGACATACTAACCAAAGCTCTAGGAAGAACACGGTTTAGTGAAATGAGGGATCTTATCGGTTTTCAAGACTTGAAGAAAAGAGATTTCAAGCTTAAGGGGGAGAATGTTGAAGATAAACTTGAAATAAGCAAATCCTATTGAGTTTAGGATATTGAGATATGTTATTCCTAATGACTTTAGGATAGATTAAGTGTTATATATAAAGAGATGCAAGAGTATTGCATAAACTTAAGAATTGTGAGTTTGAGAAGCTTTAGTTTTTGAGTGAGTTTTCTAAAGCATTGAGAGTGATTAATAAGAAAGAGTTTGTTCTTATTTGATTCATACGATTGTGCTTTTGAGAGACCTGATTTCAACATTTCTTTCCTAGTATCGTTTTCCAGAGGCTTCCTCACTTCGCCTATACGCAAAAACTTTTTCCATATTGAAATACTCATCATGCATTAATACATATCCCCTTACTGGCACCATCATAACCTGATAAATTAAAAGATGAGTCAAATGAGGCAATCACATAGTAGGCTGGTAGTCCAAGAGAGAACAAAGGAAGAAAGACCTGTGAAAAAGGCAACAGAAATCATTGGTAGACTTCAGTGTGTTTTATACAAAGAACATGCAAAGATAATATATTCAAGCGAAATCCTCAGTCAGTAAACAACCCAATGTTTCTAAGTGAGATGCAGCTTCCTGAGTTGCAGGTCTCATTCCAAAATCAACATTATCTTCAAGCGTATCGGGAATGAGACCAACTTTTACTCCTTTCAACTGTTTGGATTCAAAAGAATTAATAGAGAGAAACTGGGATTGCAATTCAGGCACTTCATGTACAAAGAAAATATATGTTTGGTTTCAAAGATCTTTCTTTATGTCTTATTACGATGCATAACACCAAACACAAAGTGGCCTTACTCGTTTGCTACTCGTGGAGTTAAACATATCATAACTGGAGATAGCATGAAGAAGCATCCATCATCAGCAAACGTAGAGCCAAAGAGAACCAATCACATCCAACGAAGATGCATAGGACATTAGGCCAAACCTAGAGACACACCTGTAAGTTGGCTTAAGTTCACAACACCACAGAACGAAGCTGGCTGTCTAACACTCCGACCAGTATCACTACCAATAGACACCATATGTTGTCTTGCTGCAACAGCTGCTGCTGAGCCTCCTGATGAACCACCTGGTACACGTGTCAAGTCCCATGGATTCGCAGTTATCTTTCAATCAAAATCAAACTTCAAGCATCGCAAGTTACCCATCAATAAAGACTTAAGCATTCTTCATTAAAGACAAACCTGAAAGGCAGAAACTTCAGTTGGGCTTCCCACCCCGAACTCATCCTATTTGTCTTCCAAACAACAATCCATCCCAGCTCCTTAGCCTTCTTCGCCACTGTGGCACTGAACGGCGGACGATAGTTCTCTAAGATGCGAGAATCAACGGTGGAAGGCTTACCTTCAGTGCATATATTATCCCTGACGCCGATCAAAACCAGGGAGAGGACCTAGCTCCTCACCTTTGGCAATCCCATGGCTGATCTCTTGAGCGTTTTTTAGAACGCTCTCCGATACGTTGAGGAAGCATTTGAGATGAGGTTCAGTGACACGGATTCTGGAGAGGTGAGATTTGGCCATCAGAGATCATCCTTTCAGATTTGGTAGAAGGGATGATGTTCATCGCAGAAAACACTCTTATATTTAAAACTTCAGTCTGTTACCTTCAAGGAGGGTGAAGCTGATTGAATGCGAGAGAGCAGGAAGAGCGCTCTGAATCACGTTAATGGGAACCTTAATATAGCAAGTGAATGATTGCAGCAACCGTTTCATATTCTTAAGTGGTGTCATCAGAAAAGTCATGCGACTCTGTTCTGCATCTCCGAAATCATAATATTAGAAACCTAAAAAACTGTTGAGTCCATATGCAAAAGAATATAAAAGATCAATGTAGTAGTCCATACAACTTATGTTAGAAAGCCCAACATAAATTGAAGACTTGTTGAAGTGACACGTGACAGTTTTTTTCATAAGGAGAAACTCAACTTTATTATAATAGATAGATAGATGGTAAATGATAAATTTGTAATTAGCATGTATTTTCAGATTATAAATAAATTAAAACAGAATACATTTTAGAAGGAAGAGATTTTCGATTTTTATATTAGATGTAGGGATGTAGGAGATGATTTGTCGTTTTTTTTTTTTTTGACATCAAAAGACTATTCTATTACTCAAACTTGAGGTGGTCTAGGTAATCAGACCGGAATAGAACAATCAATGTAACACAACTCTCGATAAAAAGACCTAGCAGTTCTGGCTAACGAGTCTGAGATTCCATTAAGCCTTCATGGAAAGTATGAAATCTTAAAATCGGAAAGCATATCTGCAAAGTCTTTATCGCTTCTAACTTCGTTGCAAAACGTGGCCATGCTTGAAGATGTTCTATCATTATAATCAGATCTTTACAATTTGTTCCAAAGTTCTGACATGTCGAAAACTAAAGCATGCTCTCCATTGCCCATCAAAGTGATTCCACTTCGGAGTGTAGAGCATTCTCCTGACATCTTAAATTTCTGGAGATGATTTGTCGTTAAAGACCATGCTTGTAATATGTTTGCCTCAGTAAAATCAGTTTTGTTTACCTAGAAAGAAAAAATAAAACTAAAGGTGGTTTCTCTTTGAACTCTGTTTTCTTAAATTTCCGTCATTTGTTTCGGGTGAATGCGAGTGAATCAGTGATCATCAGTCTATACACAAAGAGTTTTTTTCCGTAGATCCTATGGTAGTTATGGAAAGCAAAGAAATGCACTGTGTTCTGAAAATACCAGGTTCTCCCCTCTCATACAATCATCTCCAAAGCTGTAGAGGAAGCATGAACCTGGTTTGAGGTTAATTCACCTGAAGAGAGGGTTATGGATCCCAGCGTTTCTCAGCAAGCTATAACACCCCCATGGAGGCGTCCCTCAGTTGGTTTTATGAAATGCAATATTGGTGCTTCCTGGGAACGTGCTTCAGGGAAAAGTGGTGTTTCGTGGTTATTAACGACCATAGACATCAATCCTACATCTCTTGGGGAGGACCGGTTTCGCTGGTGATGCAGCGGCATCATGCTTGACCGACAAGTAACGTGGTTACTTGGGATTTTCCTATTTTATATTAGTTATTTATAATTATGATAATTCAATGGGCTTTAGGTTTTTTATCTTAACATATATGTTTATCTTAGGGTTTGGTGTTTAGCTTTGGCTTATATATAGCCTTCTTTGTAGTTGTTTATAGATCAGACTTTGATAATTAATAATAGAGCTTTTGCTTATTCATTGTGCGATTCGATTAAATTCATCTCTCAAGAAGTTGGTCTAAAAGAAGCTATCGAAAGAAACTCTTTGATCGATCCAAGAACAGGTCTCTAGAACCCTAAAGTTTTTTGATCGACCTTTCAACAGTTTGTATGCTGCGCCAGGTTGGTATGAGAGCTTCGCTACGCTCCTACGATTCAATGGTGAAGCTAAAGAAAGTTGTTCCTCTAACAGAGACTAAAGTCACGCGACGAGCCATCGCAGATCTTCAAGCTCAAATCGAGAACCTTACAGCTTTAGTGGCCACCATGACTACTCAGCATGCAACTCCAATATTTCGCCATGAACGCAACAATCAAGCTGCTAACGACGACGAATTTGAGGAGGATGAAAATCTTTTATCTCACCATCGTCATCAACCCCCTATCTGCAACAACAACAATGATTCAGACGTGCATAATGAATATGAAGATTTGGATGCAAAACGTTATGACATAAGAGACAACGAAAACTCTTATGTCGTTCAAATTGGTGGTCCGATTTTTGACGTTTACGACACAGAAGAAGAGGGAGAAAAAATTTCAGAGAAAAATTTGGATCCAATATTTGATGTGCTTGATGAAGACGATGCAGGAATTGTTCCAATCTATGACGTGTTTAATGAAGAAGTTGCAGAAGCTTATCCAATCTATGACTCCTTCAAAGAAGACGAGATGGAACAAGCCAGGATTAAAAAAGTGGAAGTTCAAAGCATTAAATTTAATGACTCTGTCTATGCTCAAGAAACTCCAACGTTATCTCCTGAATATTTTGCGACAAGTAATGAGGTTATAAATGACTTTATTCTCAAGGATACTTCTCCTCTCTGTCAAACGATGATGGCAAAGTGGTAATTATTTTTGGAAAAGCAGTAGGACCAACCAAAGAGAAGATCACATGGATGGTCCAGAACCAGAACTCGCACGTATCTGCGAAGGAAGTGATGGCAATATTTTTTTGGATTCACAAAAGAAACATATGAAATATGGTGCAGGAAGAAAGAAATTTAACCGACACATCAACCACGAGCCACCGGATCGTTTTCAACACCAAGGTCGTGAGGCTGAACAAGAGACAAAAGTTTTGACTGCAAAGGTCACTAAACTTGAGGAAGCTCTTCTCTTAGAGCAAGAGAAAAACCGGACTTTGGAGCTTGAGTTGAGTGAAATACGCAGGAATATACGAATGTTAAATAAATGTTCAACAACTTTAGACAAGATTCTACGTATGGGTAGAACAGAGAAGACAACAGCTGGTCTCGGTTATCAAGATCACACACTGTCTTTGTTCGAAGTAACTCCGTGGATCCCAGCGAAACTGATGTTTTTCTTGGATCTGCTACAAATCTAGCTAAGGAGCTTCTCACTGTCTCAAATGTGTATACTCGCTGTTGCAAGATAAGTCCCTTGCAATATCAAGACTGTGTACATCAAATATGGAGTATGAGAATCATGTCTGATATTCTTAAAACCCAAAGATGGTTGATTCGTGAAGAACTTGTCAGCATATTGCACCAACGTATGACTTCTTCTACAACAGGACAAAGAGTTGTTACTATTAACACAACACATATGAATTTGGGTGATGTCACGTCTACAGAACAGAGCAGTGACCAGTACTGGAACCTACATCGAGCTCACATGAGACTTTCAAAAAAAGAGGAGATGGTGTGTTGCAATGCTGATAAGGTGGGAGAAGATGTTCAGAACAAATCCGATGAAGATAGTGGTGAGGAACCAAAGATAACTCTTAGTTTAGAGTTCCACCAGCATCATTCTTTAAAGAAAACACTCATCCTTATCAAGACCGGCAAACATGAAAATCATAGTTCCATGGATGTATTGTGGAAGAGAAACACAACCTTCGTAGCAAGTTGGAAGAACATGCTAGTGGTCAAGAGGAACATTAAGGAGAGTAGTGATGGTCTTCCGGTGAACTTTATCAAAGCGAATCTTTGTAGAAGCTGAACCTGTTATTTTTGATATTTCCTTCTCTCTACTTGGCTCTTTTCTTCTTTATGTATTCAACGGCGGAGAGGACTATATGATTTTGTGGCCATTATTAGCTCCTATGAAGTCAATGAGAATATTGGGATTGTCTTACATTATTATCACCGTAGTTTCTATAACGGAGGTTTTCCAGAGTCCGGGAGATATATTGCCGCTACGGTTCAAAAACGGGAGTTTGGAGTCAGTTGTTTATTGGCAAGTGCTGCATTGTGGATTTTATAAGTTGAGAATATGGGAAGTTGGTAATTTACAAAAGAAGTTAAATGACATATCCACGACAGCAACTTGGAGGAGTTATGTTACTTGCGTATCAAGGAAGTATTTGTGGGAGGCCTACAGTTGCATATTATGGGTTCATTGTAACACCTTTTTCCTGCCACTACCATCGTGGATTGGTTTCTTTACTCTAATATGGGTAATTAATAAAGAAGTATTTTCTTTTGAAGATCCATGGAATAAGGTGTTCAAGCTTTTGGCAAGTTACGATCTGTTTCATGTTAAGCTCCATGCACATGTGCAACCAGGGCATATTGTGATAAGTGGAGAGCTCACCTTTGTGGTCTTGATGGTTATTCTACATTCAAACTACTGCCAGTTCCTTGACTTTAGAACTCGTGACACACAAATTGAGGACGTAAGGAGTTACGCTTGTGGTGTTGAGTGGGATTTGCATTATACAAAGATGAATTCATTTGATCTTCTTTTAGTCAAGATGCAACTTGGGGTATTCCAGTGTTCTCATTTCTTTGTTGATTCTTTTTCACATCATGTGAATCAAGTGGGTTATTACATGATCTATCTGATCATTAACCAAGAGGAGTTTACGCTGAAGCATCGCTTGTGGAGAATTACAGTGTTCTTTCCTCTTAATTTGTTACTACTTGGGTTCTGCTTTGACGTGATTGTGGGAAAGTTTGGAGTTCTGCGTACAACATCATTCCGATTCTCTCATGACGACTTGATTGAAATTGGTGTTTGGCGTTGCGCACCACATATAAATATTTTGGAGTGGTTCTTTCGATGGGTTCGGCCACCTAATTATCTTCGTGGGCTTGTTCTGATGGGGAAAGTAGATCTTTCTGGTGCCATACTTCCTATTAGAGCTTTACTTAAGAAAGTTATTATTACGGAGTATTTGCAGCTTTGTGACCGTATGCACTTTGTTGTGTGTTGTTTTCAAGAGAAAAAAACAGTGATGTGTTTCGTCAATCAATGTGATAAGGTGTTAGCAGCTAAAGTGTTGGAACATTTTGAGTTTTGGGCGAGTGTTCATGATCTCCACAGCACAGGGCGAACAAGATCTCTCCACGGAACCAGCTACGTCAATTGGCTGGAACAAGATGAGTGTATGTGTGATCAAGCACCACTTACTTTGTACTGGAATATTAAAGAGACATATGAGATTGGGGGTGGTTCAGAAGAGAGAGACAAGAACGCAAGTCAGATACTTCTCTTGAAGGTTTGGGAGCAGCGATTTCCATTTCGATTCGAGGTCGAATCTTTCAAACCCGGGGGGACCTGATGCAGCGGCATCATGCTTGACCGACAAGTAACGTGGTTACTTGGGATTTTCCTATTTTATATTAGTTATTTATAATTATGATAATTCAATGGGCTTTAGGTCTTTTATCTTAACATATATGTTTATCTTAGGGTTTGGTGTTTAGCTTTGGCTTATATATAGCCTTCTTTGTCGTTGTTTATAGATTAGACTTTGATAATTAATAATAGAGCTTTTGCTTATTCCTTGTGCGATTCGATTAAATTCATCTCTCAAGAAGTTGGTCTCAAAGAAGCTATCGAAAGAAACTCTTTGATCGATCCAAGAACAAGTCTCGAGAACAATAAAGTTTTTTGATCGACCGTTCAACAGTTTGTATGCTGCGCCAGCTGGATAGATTGTCATCTCAGGATCTTAACACTGCCTAAGCAACCATAACCTTTTTCAGATTTCAACATTGCTCTTCTCGGGCTGTTTGCCTCAACTGCTGGACGTTTCTATTTGAATGGATGGCGCTTCACCTATGGCATCTACTAATGTTTTGTTTCTTGTTTTATTTTTGTTCTTTTAACTTGTTTTTTTTCTCCTCTTTATTTTGATATAAAAAGAAGAAAGAAAAAAAAACTTTGTTTCTGGTCATTTTGTTGGGACGTTTGGGGGAGGGTGGGGGGACCTACTAATTTTGATATTCCATGTCAGCATTATCCTCCTGCACCAGCTTTTCTGAGTCGTTTCTGTATTCTTAACCTTACGCTCAATCAAAAACATAGGCAAAAATCAACAATTTTTGGTTCACTAAGTACAAAGTTCGCGATGACAACAGTAGCCTCCGGCTTCGTATCTTTCTCGCCGGCGCTGAATCTGGTGAGACAAATCGACCAAGGTTCAACAAATCGCTTACACAATCTGTTTAATTTCTCTAACCATCTCTAGAATTCAATACATTTTTCAGGCCAAATCTCGAAAGTCATGTCCCAGAATTCGAACTCTGTCTGCATGTCTTCCCGTGGTTTCAGCATCGCTAACCCAAATCGAAGCAGACACAGCAACAACAAGCCTCTATTCAAGTTTCGCCTCGTCAAAACCAATCTCGGAGGCCTTACATAACATATCTCTAGCAGATCTGGATCCAGGAACCGCAAAGCTTGCGATTGGGATCTTGGGTCCTGCCTTATCAGCTTTTGGGTTTCTTTTTATTTTGAGGATTGTTATGTCTTGGTACCCGAAACTTCCCGTTAACAAGTTCCCTTACGTTTTGGCGTACGCTCCAACCGAACCAATCCTTGTTCAGACGAGGAAAGTGATTCCCCCACTTGCAGGAGTCGATGTTACTCCAGTGGTTTGGTTCGGGCTTGTGAGTTTCCTTAGTGAGATTTTGGTCGGTCCACAGGGACTTCTCGTTCTTGTTTCTCAACAACAAATTAGCTAGAATCTGAGAATCATACTCCCTAATACATTTGTTTCTGTACACTCTGTTGTTGGTCTGTTTGGGTATGTGCTGCTCATTACTCTTTGAATTATGGGCATCGTTATTTTGAGATTTTGATCTGTTCGTTTTTGCTAGATTGTTGGATTAAGATGCAAATACTCAAAATGTTTTTTTTTTATAAAGCATTTCTTACATCCGCAACATCTAAAAAGGTTAAGCTATTTGGTATGCAAAAATAATAGAGTTTTAGAAGCAAAATCATGTATTTCCATCAAAAATGTATAAAGGTATTTTTTTGCTAGAAATTGCAAAATTGTAAAATCAAAATTTTGTTACAAGTATATTTCTAAACATGTTTATTTAAAATAATAATTAGCAATAATATGCATTTTGTTTTTTAGTTCTTAACTAATAACATTCAAATACTATTATAAAACTTAAAATATACAAATTAGCATCCACATGATATATTTAGATACAAATACTAACTACAAAAGAAGTTTGGATGAAATATCTAGGTCTTGTATCTTTTTTTTTGGTCAACATATTTTCATTAACAAGCCCAAATGACTGTTTTACATGGTTTAAACATTTACAATTAGGATCTAATGACCATAAACTCTAGAGAAGCATTACAAAATAAGATAGGTCCAATTAAAACCCAATTGAAGAATGTTTTTTGATTTCTGCCTTTCCACGAGCTGCTTCCTGAAGAATCTGAAGACACGTGTTGATGAAACGTGTTCGATTTGCGAGACAAAATTTTTGACAGTCTTTGTTCTTCACCGCCGGGACTTTTCCGTACCAATCCTCCATTTTTGCTTCTCGACACCAAACTCCATGGATACCTCTCTGTAAACGCCTAAACAATCTTGAGATCTCTTCCTTCTTTCGCTGATGTCAGGATCTGAAACTCTTTCTTTTCCGGTTGTTAAACTCTAGGACTTCTCAATTGAACAAAAGAAAATTCTTTGTTGGATGATAAGTTGAGAGTTCCTTTAGCTTTCCTCAAGAAGAAGAAAAGGTAAGCCAGGAGAGTTGCAGAGCTCGTGGGAAGTGGTTAAGGTGAAGACAAGAGAAGTTACAAATACTCTAGCTGAGAAAGAGACTACTAAAATAATAACTCAGTAGTACTTGAACGTTGTCGTTTTGTTTATGTTTGGTTTCTGTATTAAAACCCCGAGAATTACATTTAAGAAGCATGAAAAATATAATTAAGAAAAGCAAATATTATTTGCTCTGCTATCTTCGTCTCCAAGCTTACTCTTTTGCTAGATCGAATCTCGTGATAAGCTGAGCTTATCATTGTGGTATCAGAGCTCAGTATGGCTCCCAAGGCGGATCCGGCTCATCAGGAAAGAACGGCGAATCTAGAGACCCAAGTTAGCGATCTTCAAAATCTCACTTCAGATCTACTCAGATCTGTGGCCAAGAGTGAAACCAAGATGGCTACCATGGTTGAAGACGTGCACATAGTGAGAGGTGACATGAAATCTCTCCAAGACTCGATACGTACGAAAATGGGTTTGAACAAAACATCGATGGAACAGTTCGTGCAAGATAGCATAAATCATATCATACAAATGTTTACAGCGGGGAAAACGACCACGAAAGGGAAGGAGGTTTCAGGAGCGTCGACATCAGAGACCCCAACCCCAGATCCGGGGGAAAGAGAAACCGTACAAACCTCGACTCCTTACATACCCCCACCGCTGAAGGCTCGGAGTGAACGGAACTTATCGCTACCGGCGTTAGCTGTACAACCCAGATGTGATGACATGAATCTTAAAGGTGAAAGGAATGATGGTAAATTAGCTCTGGTTTCACCTACTAGTGGTTCTCCGGGTAAGAAGTTGGAGATACCTTGGTATGAAGGACAGAACCCTGATGATTGGATTTACAGAGCTGAGAAGTGTTTTGCGGTGAATCACACCCGGAAGAAGAAAGACTCGAGTTGGCGTTAGCAAGTATGGCAGGAAGTGCAGTCACTTGGCTATGCATAACCCAGGATCGTGAGGCATTACACGACTGGTTAGACTTCAAGACCAAGTTGAGGAGACGTTACATGCCTACTCGTGGTGGAACTATAATCGGACAGTTGCTGAGGTTAAAACAAGTAGGAACAATCGAGGAGTATAGGGAGCAATTTGAGGAATTATCAGCTGAAGTACCTCATGTGACCAATGACGTTCTAGAAGAGATATTCCTTCAAGGTATAAAGAGACACTTGAGAGAGCAAGTGGTTCGCTACCGACCATCGGGAATCGATGATATAGTGGACATAGCGAAGATGGTGGAAGATCAGGAGAAAGAGAGGATGAACTATAATTCCAAACCTTTCCAACGTACCAGCTCAGCTCCCGTAATTCAACAATCCAACAAACCGCTGCACCAAGGGGTGAACAAGGGAAACGAACAAGTGACACCAGCCAGGAAATCATTTGATAATGCAAGGGATTTGCGTAACGTTGGAACTCACAATGATCCTAGGCGTAGCAGTTACAACCCATGCCGTTACTGTGGGGAGAGGTATTTCGCAGGGCACAAGTGTAAACCTAATCATCGACTCAAGTGTTTGGAAGTTGACGAGGAAGATGAGTCAGAGGAAGAAGGTGATGAAGAGGAGCACGTTCAAGTGGAAAAAGGTTCACAGAAGAACGTGGGAGAAGAATTACTAACCTTATCGATCCGTTCAATGGTGGGGCTATCGGAAGAAAGGACTATGAAGATGAGAGGGAAGGTAAATGGAGCGGAAGTGATAGTTCTCATAGACTCATGGGCTACCAGTAACTTTATTTCCACAAATTTTGTGTCACGAATGGGACTAACGGTTACAGAGACCAGAAGTTTTGGAGTTTCTGTAGGAGATGGTCAGATCATACAAGGCAATGGAAAGTGTGAAAGGGTTACATTGACGATCCAAGGAGTAAATATCACCGAAGATTTTTACTGTTTGATCTGGGTACCACCGATGTCATACTAGGGTATGCTTGGCTAGCGACCTTGGGTGAAACAAGAATCAATTGGGGCATCCATCGATTGAGGTACAAAGTACATGATCAATGGGTCTGTTTGAGAGGTGATGCAGAACTGATTCGTGCCCAAATAAGCTTCAACTCTTCAGTTAAGATGGAAGGTGAGCAAGACACAGCTTACTTGCTGGAGTTGTCAGAGTTATTCACTGAAACACCAACTTCTCAGAAACCTACCAGGGAGAGTAAGGCATTCAAGTCTCTGTTGATTAAATACCAAGGGGTTTTCAATATGCCTGCTGGTCTGCCACCAGTAAGGACAAGAGAACACGCTATTAAACTTCAGGCGGGGAGTGCTCCAATTAACTTGAGGCCTTATCGTCATTCATTCAAGCAGAAAAATGAGATTGAAGCATTGATTAAGGAGATGCTGCAAGCTGGTATCATTCAACCAAGCATGAGTCCCTACTCAAGTCCTGTTATTTTGGTTAAGAAGAAAGATGGGGTGGAGGTTTTGTATAGATTACAGAGCATTGAACAAGGTAACAGTTCCCGACAGATATCCAATTCCTGTCATTGAAGAGCTCTTAGATGAACTTCATGGAGCTACGATCTTCTCGAAGCTGGATCTAAAGTCGGGTTACCACCAGATCAGAGTACAGAAGGGTGATATAGAGAAGACGGCTTTCAAGACTCACGAGGGCCATTACGAGTTTCTGGTCATGCCTTTCGGCTTGACAAATGCCCCTGCGACCTTCCAGTCTGTCATGAATCAGTTGTTTCAGCCGTATTTAAGGAAGTTTGTACTAGTCTTTTTTGACAACATCCTAATCTACAATCCAGATGATAAGGCTCATTTACAGCACTTGGAGATCGTTTTGAGCATCTTGAAGGACCATCGCTTTTATGCAAACCAGAAGAAGTGTTCCTTTGGGCTTTCAGAGGTTTCTTATTTGGGGCACATCATTTCTGGATGAGGAGTAGCAGCTGACCCTGAAAAGATATCAGCCATGCGCAAGTGGCCTGAACCGAAGAATGTTACAGAGTTGAGGGGGTTCTTGGGTTTAACAGGTTACTACCGAAGGTTTGTCAAAGATTATGGTAGGAAGGCGAGGCCTTTAACAGAATTACTCAAGAAAGATGGGTTTAGCTGGTCCAAGGCGGCAGGAGATGCTTTTCAGAGTTTAAAAATGGCTATGACAGAAATACCGGTGCTGGAGTTACCCGATTTCAGTAAGCCTTTCGTTTTGGAAACAGATGCTTCTGGTACAGGTATAGGAGCAGTGATTTCGCAAGGAAATAAACCCATTGCTTACATCAGTCAAGGTTTTTCGTCTAAAGGAAAGGTCAAGTCAGTATATGAGCGAGAGTTATTGGCCATCGTTTTTGCGGTTACCAGATGGAGACATTATTTATCGGGAAACAAGTTCATCATCCGTACTGACCAGAAGAGCTTGAAGTACCTCTTGGAGCAGAAGGCTATTTCGTCTGAACAACAAAAGTGGGCTTCTAAATTGTTGGGACTCGACTACAAGATAGAATACAAGCCTGGTAAAGAAAACAAGGTGGCAGATGCTCTTTCACGACAACCACCTGTGGAAGAAGTTCTCATGCTACAACTTACTGCACCTAAGTCTTTGGATATGGAGGTACTGCATACACAAATCAGTAGCAGTGAAGAGTTACAGGAATTAATTCGTGCTGTCCAAGCTGGGAAATCAGAGGGTACACCTTATTCCGTAGTGAATGGCTTACTATACAAAGATGGCAGATTGGTACTTCCTCATGATTCTACTCTCATCCCTGGATTGCTGGAGCAATTTCATTCTAGTCCTATTGGCGGCTATGAAGGAGTTCTCAAAACATATAAGAGAATGAGTCGTGAGTTATCTTGGAAGGGCATGAAGAGGGACGTGATTGAGTTCATTAAACAGTGTGCCACATGCCAGCAAAACAAGTACTCCACCTTGTCTCCAGCTGGCTTACTAGCACCTTTACCAATTCCGACTAAGGTATGGGCTGATATTAGTCTTGATTTCGTGGAAGGATTACCTTATTCGAAGGGGTTCAATGTCATACTCGTAGTAGTGGATAGACTTAGCAAGTTCGCCCACTTCATTCCATTACGCCATCCCTTTACTGCTAAGTCTGTTGCTGAAGTTTTTCTTAAGGAAGTGGTACACCTACATGGGTTTCCCGAGACCATGGTTTCTGATAGAGATAAGGTGTTTGTGAGCCTATTCTGGTCTGCCTTGTTTTCAACTCAGGGAACCAAACTCCATAAGAGCACTGCTTACCACCCACAGTCCGATGGACAGACCGAAGTGGTCAATAGGTGCCTGGAATCCTATTTGAGGTGTTTTGCTGGTCGTAAACCAAGCTCATGGGCGTTGTGGTTGCACTGGGCTGAGTTCTGGTACAATTCCTCTTACCATTCAGCTCTGCAAATGACTCCTTTCAAGGCCCTCTATGGTCGTGATCCACCTAAGTTACTGCGTTATGGAGATGTACCTACCGATAATGCGGAAGTCATCAATATGACTATGGAAAGAGATGATCTAATGCTGGAACTACGTGAGAATTTGGACATGGCACAGAAGAGGATGCAAGCTGCTGCAAACAAACATAGGCGTGAAGTCCAATATGAAGAAGGTGATTGGGTATACTTAAAGTTGAGACCATATCGACAAACTTCTGTAGCTCAGAGGCGTAATGAAAAGTTGGCTCCAAGGTTTTTTGGTCCTTACCAAATCCAAGCAAAGATAGGGAAGATGGCGTACAAGCTCCAGTTACCACCTCAGTGCATCATACACCCAGTCTTTCATGTCTCTTTGCTGAAACAAGCTGTCGCTCCGACGGCGAACGTGCAACCGATCCCACCTATTCTCACTTCAAACTTAGAGTGGGTAACCGAACCAGAATTGCTGAAAGATATACGTCGCTCTGAGAATGGTTCCAACGTGGAGGTCTTGGTTCAGTGGAAGGGCCTTCCTGATTTTGAAGCTACTTGGGAACCATTTGATCGCTTGTGTGCTCAATTTCCACATATTCACCTTGAGGACAAGGTTACTTCTTTACGGGAAGGTATTGATAAGTTGAGAGTTCCTTTACCTTTCCTCAAGAAGAAGAAAAGGTCAGCCAGGAGAGTTGCAGAGAGTTGCAGAGCTCGTGGGAAGTAGTTAAGGTGAAGACAAGAGAAGTTACAAATACTCTAGCTGAGAGAGAGACTACTAAAATAATAACTCAGTAGTACTTGAACGTTGTCGTTTTGTTTATGTTTGGTTTCTGTATTAAAACCCCGAGAATTACATTTGAGAAGCATGAAAAATATAATTAAGAAAAGCAAATATTATTTGCTCTGCTATCTTCGTCTCCAAGCTTACTCTTTTGCTAGATCGAATCTCGTGATAAGCTGAGCTTATCATTGGACCGTTTACAAAGAACGCCAATCTCCACTGAATCTCTTCTGCATCAACTGAGATTTATCCCTTCTTATCATCATCAAAAGCTCCACCCAAAGCCGATTCATCGGCAAAAGCTACTGCTTGGTGAAGACTGATTTCCCATAGGAAAAGATTTTGATTATAACCTTTGAAAAAGATAAATCAAACCCCTAACAATCAGATTAAATTTTAAGTTCACGGAAGAGAGAACATGATAACCCGAAAACAAAATCCTCAAAGGAAAAAAAAAGTTTGATTCTATATCGAAAATTTATTATCCGCATCGGAAAAAGAGAATCCGCTAGACGGAAAGTGAACCCAAGTCTAGATTTATAATACAATTGGATTCATCAAAGAAAAAAAAAACTAAAAGAGGAGAGGTGACCGGCGGTGAAGAAACCACCAGCCACCGAACACAGTTTCACTTTTTAGACAGTTTCTAAAGAGAAGATAGAGAAAATTAGAGAGATAATTTTCGTAAGTTGAAAGATCTAGGTCTCGTATCTAGATGTTGTATTAAAATACAAAAAGGAACATAACAATAAACATATTTTTGGTTATTTCTAGAGATAAGTTTTATTGTGTAGTAGTAATATTGAACTGTTAAAAGCATGTTTGCTTTTCATGTCATAATAAAAGTTGAAAAAATTGGCGTCCATACAACAATTCATCACCTAAATTAACTAGTTACTATAGGTTTAGAAAACCCTTTCTCGATGACCATTTTGCCCCTATGCAGCTAAATGAAACAGCGGAACGCTAGCTGACACACTATTCCACCTTTCCGACACAATCGCTTCCCGAAGACGCCATTTGCTGTGTCAGTTGGCGTGATAAACCGAAGAGACACTAATGGATATTTCTTTTTTTTTTAATTAAACCTTTTCGATTGTTTTTTGAATAACAGCAGAATACGGTTGTTGTGTATCAATTAGATCCAGCTTCAATTTTAAAGGGATACGTTACTATTTGTTTCTCTCATCTCTTTTTTCCAACCCGTATCTCACACAATCCTTCACCGGAAAATGGAACCCCCGTTTCTTCCGAAGAGATTGTTTGCATTAAACGAAGAACCAAACGGCGAAAGAGTAAACACCTACCACAAGATCAAAAGAACATCTGAAATCATCGATGCGTTAGACCCTGAAGAAATCGAATTCATCCGCAACTCCACTTTCGGGAAGATTATCGTGAATTATGACAACCCACCGTTCTCCGGTGCCTTTGGTTACTCAGTAATTGTCAGGCGTCTGAAGACCAAGAAGATGTATGAAATCTGGTTTCTGTTTGCCAGTAACCCTATTAGATTCTCGCTGAGAGAGTTCGCGATCGTCACCGGTCTCAATTGTGGGCCTCTTCCGAATCAGAGGCGGCGAAAAAAGAACCCTCTCAACGAAAAGCTTTACTGGCACGAACTGTTCGAGTTGCTCAAGACATGCACCAGCGAAATGGTTATCGAGATGTTGAAGAAAAGGGTTGTCAAAGACAAAGAGACAAGAATCAAGTTTGCCTGTCTGGCCATCACGTCTTCTGTTCTCTTCCCACCTCCCATTCGCCAAAGATAATACCAAAACACGTGGAACTGATTTGAGATCTGCATGAATTTTTGAATTACCCGTGGGGCAGATTTTCGTTCAGCCTTCTTATTATGAATCTTATCAGGAAGAATGAAATTGTCCTATCTCAAGACTCTGTAGCGTTCCAAGGATACGTCGACGCCATTCGACTTGTGATGCTTACAGCCATTCCCAAGCTGAAAGAAGAGGTCAATACCACTGGACCTCCCGCCGTGGTGGACTATGATAGCGAAGCCGAGAACACGATCAAAGAAGGAGAAGTCCCTGACGAACAAGCCACCGATGTAGCGAAGAACAATTCATCCCAAAAATTCATTGTTATCCCTGGCCATACCAAAGCAATGGACGTGGATGGCAAGGTAAGCCTCTTTGGTGGCCTTTAATTTTTTTTTTTCGTGGAGCTTTGTGGTGGTAGCATGAGATAGTGATAAAACATTTGCCTAGTTGGTAATCGATCGAGCAGGGATTAAAATAATTGTTAATAAACTACTGAATACGTTATCAATTACATATTCCGTTGCTGTTGTGTACTAGTTAAGCTTTCGATTTGCAAAGCATGTGGGCTAGCGTTAGGTTGCGACTAAACAATGTCTTAGTCGTTAAACGAACTAGTTATGGTAAAAATGTTTGGTAACGCGCAACACAATACAATAACATTTACCATTACCATTTGCGAGATGCATTGCCATTATTCAAAAGTCTAATTTTCCTCAATTTTCAGGTCAAGGTCACCAACATTATTGAAGTCCCGATTGAGCAGTTGCCTAAGACTTTGCGTGGTCTGATGAGGTACATGATGTAGAAGTCGAGTCAATGCTTAAGCTTATAGATGAAGGATTCAAATTCCGTAACTACATGTTCACCGGTGGCGCGACTGCACAATACTTGTCTCGCATGAAAACAGAGAAGCAGAAGGAGAAAGACGCTAAAGAGAAGCACGACAGAGACATCGCAGCCGACTCGGGGGAGGCTGAATCATCCGACCACAATTCAAATGTTTCATTAGCTGCCTTAGTCGCTGCTCAGCTAAAAAACCATCTCGGTGGACTCGAAAGGAGACTATCGCAGGCGTTTGTTTCACAAATCCAACGTATCGAGGGTAACATCCGCGATGTGTTACAGCCAGCATCAGGAACATGCTGGCTGATATCATGAAAGCACTATCAGTTAAGCCTGGTGGATCCAGACCTGTCGACGCGGGTCATTTACAGACCCGTGCTGGAGCATCCACATCGCAAACGCCTACTGCTCCAGAGAATTCTACCAAGCCACCAAGCGGCGGCTCACATCACAC
The DNA here is from genome assembly GCA_012274485.2 of Sinapis alba. Lineage (NCBI taxonomy): Eukaryota > Viridiplantae > Streptophyta > Magnoliopsida > Brassicales > Brassicaceae > Sinapis > Sinapis alba. Next base: position 531,317 of record MU105677.1, on the reverse strand, counting down.
TGCAACAGACAACGTGAATCAGTCCGAAGCGAACAATACAATCAGAGATGTATTAGGTGACCTTGACTCCATGTACAACAGAGAAGGGGTAAAATCATTTTAGATTTGTCTTTCAACCACCTGTGTATAATAACTCATGTTTGAGAATTAGCTTTTATTCCATTCCTGCAGGACAAATCCCACCCACCCGGGGCGGAGGCAGAGCATGCTAAGTCAGTATCGCATGATGGAAAAGTGTCATCAGATACCTTATCCGAGGTAAATCTCACGAAACTTATTAAATGCTACCTATATTAGTTAGCCGACACCCAATACACTTTACCTCTACAATAATTGTTAGTGATACAGTTACCTTTACCTTATATAGGATTGACACGATGGTCCGCAGGTCCCGAATCCAGATCATCAGATTTGTCTCTATTTTGTAGCTAACATCATAATGTCTATCATCAACTATTTTTGGGGGGGTGGTTAACATTACTTGTTCCCCCCCCCCCCCCCCCCCCCCCCCCCCCCCCCNTTCCAGGGAGGACATACCAATGACGTTGTGGACGCTAACCCGGTGGGGTATGTGTTGCCCAACGAGGATGGTGACCCCGACATCATTAAGCCCTGTAAGAGAAAACGACATGTCTGTCCGTGTTCAAAGACTTTCAGTGTGACCCCAAGGTATTTGTAGGGCACACCTTCCCCCTAACCTTGATTCTCTCAACGAGAAGATTGTGTAGCACCTCAACGTTGTTAGGTAACCGCTACATCGTATGTTAACATCTATTACTTTTAATTCATTACAATTTAACGAGATACCTGCTAATATGTTTTGTAACTATTCTTACATCTATTCAGCAACATCAAAATAGGCCCCGACGTTGCTGTTCCTCCTGGTGAATTCTTAAGCATAGCCCAGCGAACTCAGCAAATGTCAAGCCATGCACCAAAAAGTTTATATTGTGCAAATGGGGAAGACCCTTCTTATCTGATTTATTTGTTTATAATTTTTCTCTTTATTTTTAGGTTATGGACTCGCTTATGCGATTTCTACCCACGCGCCAAACCGCCAGAGGATACAGTGTGTGTTTCCGCGACTCGACAATGCCTGATATACCTATGCAGCAATATTCCCGCTTCGTGAAGACCACTGTCAAGGAGAGGCCAAAACTCAAGTTCCTGGATAACCAGCTCTGCAACCCTCCAATCACCACGGCGGATAGGCTCTATTTCCTTTTTTATTTTGACCAGAAGCACTGGGTTGGTGTGTGTGTAGACACCAAGGAAGGTGCTATCCACATCCTCGACTGCAACACCCCTATAAGAGTGAGTTTGCCATTAAGAAGGAGCTAAACCCGATAGCATTTATATTCCTGTACATAATTAAAGCTAGAGAACCAGCAGGGTCTACGCAATCTCTGAAGCCGTTCTCGGTGGGTAGGTGCACTGGTATCCCCCACAACTCAAACCCTCTGGATTCTGCGATCACAACTGTCGTGCTGGTAAAGGGACACTCTTCAAGTGGCGTTGAAGGATGCAAATTAGTCACCCCCGCTGTTCTATCAGACGCAACAAAGTTGTTTGTCCTTAAGTTTTATGAATACGTCTGTGACAACTCTGGACTCCCTAAGTCGGAATGACCCTTAAAACTAACTACTCTTCAATATGTTTGTTGTTCCTCATTTAACTCCCTTATTTGACTGTAGACACTCCATTTATTACTATGTGCATTCTTGACATACTTTCAATCCACACATTTTTATATGTGTTTTCCATTGTTGAATTAACTTGTAACTCCTAAGCATGGTGGGCGCAGCTATGTACACAGATAGCAGATAACACCAACAACACACGTTCTCCGAATACATATTTTCATACAATACCTGCTATGTTTGTACATGGCCGCTAACAACGTGAATAGACGTTATGCATACATGTTTCTGTCCGTAAACGAAGCTATCAAAAGTTCTATCTGAAACCATGTTCCTTTCGTTATTAATCGACCATCATGTGCTTTAACTTGTTTTAAGAAGTCGATTGCTTTTTACTCTTTTCAACCTTTAACTATTATGTTAACGTCTACCAACATTTTTTATGAATACCAATTACCTTTACTTACATCAGACATATGTTTTACGAATATTATGCATAACAAAACAAAGTTAACACGTAACAAATCATTTAAACCCAAACTTTGATATTACTCGATAACAGTCTAAATACACTAGAGGGGCAATCTTATTCAATCCCACCATTGTACTTTACATTTTTGCCAACGAGGGGATGCTTAGAGGAATTTTTTTGCTTATATCACATAAGAAAAACAAGGCCGCCTCCGATGAGACCTTCAAAACACCAAACCTTCCTTCCTATTGCCCTTCCTTCCGAGAATACTCGTGATCCCAACTTACTATATAGGCATCTTGCACGTAGCGCGGTTGTGGTCAAGCCCACCGCACCTAGTGCAAGCCCTACGGGTCCTGGATAACCGGTACCCCTGGAATAAAAAACCAAGTAACAGTTAACATAGTACATTACGACTAACATAATTGTTATAATGAACTCTTCAAAAGTGTACCCTTATTTCCCTTGCTGACAAGATCCTGCTTTTGCGCGGCCTTCCCGGAGGCCTGCGGGTCCTTGGAGGGAGGAGCTTCATCCCATCACCACTTTCGGCTACCCTAGGAACCAACTGTACGCTTTCGGCAGGGTTAACACTACCTCCGTACTCTATCCCCCAATAAGTGTTTCTGTACTCCTCCGTCACCAGAGTCTCAACCTTTTCCCCTGAGTTAACCGCAGCTGCTACCGCATGGGTGCATGGTATGTGCAAGGTATTGAACTCCTTCCAAGTGCATGTTTTCCTGTGCAGATCCACGCGATAATACATTCACGCATCATTCCAGACCTCAAACTACACATTGATTATATGCCTAACATCATACCCAGTTGAGACTGCAAAGTTGCGTGTTAAGACCTCAGCGACCTTCGGTGCCACGACACTTGTGTTTGTTCCAGAAGCTTCCCTTCATGCCGAGAACCAGCCCATCATCATCGACCGTATGTAATCGATCAAAGAGAAAATTGGATACTCCCGAGCTGTAGAGAGTGCCGTGTTGAGAGACTCAGCAAGGTTGCTTGTCATTATGTTGTACCTCTCACCCTTGAAATGCGACCTTGCCCAATGATCCAGACCGACCTTGCCCAATGATCCAGACCGACCCTGATCAGGTAATATGCGCAAGCTATGTTGATAACCTTTATCTCGTTGAAGTGGACATAAAAATCCTCCAAACGGTAAGCCCTTGCTACACGGGAGACCAGATACAGCAAGTGTTTCTTTTTGAAGATGGTCTGGACGTTACGCTGGAGATGGATTAGGCAAGCGCAGTGCAGGGCCATCGGATAAACCTACAATAAACAACCGCGAATATTTTAGCTAACGTTTTTGATCACCAACAATTATTAATCGTCACATCTATCCTCAACTGTAACAACCACATAAAAACATAACAACTACTGGACAACAACATGCATGCTTAACCCTCTAACAATACTTGTAAAGACTACGAAGACCACAAGCTATGGTCAACCATTAACAATATTCTTAAACACATCCGTTAGATATTATAGCTATTGTTAACCATTAAAAATATCCTTAAAGACTACCATGTTAATTAACATTTAACTATTTAACACAAACAGCGAAGAAAAGCTGAACGATTACTCACCCTCCTGATGCCAAAGTAGATTGAACTGTGTCTGTCCGAGATGAAAACGAGATCCGTCGAGTCGGGAATCACTCCCAAAAGCTTGGTGAAGAACCAAGTCCATGCTTGTTCATTTTCACTGTCAACAATGCCAAAGGCAATGGGGAAGATTTGGGAGTTACCATCCTGTGCACTAGCAGTAAGGAGACATCCAAAGTATTTTCCTTCCATGTGAGTACAGTCGATGATAACCACCTTCCTCATATACGCGAATCCATGAACGCTTGCTCCGAAAGCGAGAAAGAGATACTTGAAAAGGTATGCTCCTTCCGCTGCCTCAGTTGTTTCTATCGCCATGATGGATCCCGGGTTTGCGCTTGCGAGCTTCGCTATATTGGACGGAAGTGCCAGGTAGGATGTCTCGGCATTACCACTCCCACGATCAATAGCTATCTCTCTCGGCTTCCAGGTCTTCCAGTATGTGATAGGCACGCTATGATCATTGCGCATTATCTCTCTCACTGACCAAGGTTGGGGTTCAACACTCCCCGGATCCCCCGTACCTGTGACGCAGCATATCGCCCACAATACTAGATGTTGCATGACTGTGGAACCCCCATCGGTCATCCACGGAGCACGTGTGCGTCGGTTCAACCGTTCTTATCTCAAACCGGGCGTAACTTCCAACCTTAGTCGCATAGACCCGCCATTTGCAGTTTTCCCCACCACACGCCAAGACCATTTTCCCTGGCTCTGATCTCTTAACCAAGTATTTGACCTTGTTAGCAATGGCGTAGAGAGACATATGAAGCTTGAATGCATCTCTATTGTCGAACACCTGGCCCACGTAAAGTTGGTTCTTTGAAGCCATGTCACGCCCCTCTGCATTTTCATTGAATAAGATCATCATTAGTTGGACGTAACACGCAACTATATTGGTTAACTTATTTTCTACACTTTAGAATAATGCCTACCGATAATCTGACACTCATCTGATCCGCCATCATAAGGGATTCCACCCTTAACATATTGTGCCCCGCCAGAGTTGCCAACATTCAAACCCAGACTAATTGCCTCCTCAGTAGCAGCTAGCTTGTCATCAGCTTTATCACACCCCACAGTCATATTTGCAGCTGTAACACCTAACGAAAACACATAAAGATATTAATCATTTTTACAGTTACCAACAATGATACCCGCTACAAATGTCTGTAACTGTTATTCTTCCAGATACATGGTAGAAGACAAGATCCTGGCCCGATCCCGGCTTGTCCTTCCTGCTGGGTGACATTTATATCTAGCTGAGAACTGCCAACGTCTGACCATAGAGTGGTGAGGCTGACTTCACCCGGTCCTGAAACCACCTTCTCTTTACCCTTATCGTGCAATGTCGGAGTGTAGAACCCTTGAGATTCCGGAGACGCTAAGTTCACGTTTATTCGTTAACATCGTCAATACCTGTTATCTATTTACATATACAAAAATCGACTTTAGGGTTATTTTAGAGCTTACGTATTATCACAGAGGAACACGCCGCATGGGTTGCTGAACCTCCATCGGGGAAATATCCTCAAGTCTGATCACGCCCCCAACTGCAGCTGGCTCTTCTCCGGCCAAAGGCAGCTGCGAAGAATCTGTTAATGTTTTAGATGTATCACTATCATACATCTCATCCATGTATCCTTCTCTCTAATAAGACACATAAGCCTTTTTATTCTTTCAAACTCCTCCGGAGTGCATATTTCCATGAGGACACTCTCGCTTGCTATTAAATATTCTGGACGTAGTATATCTGACACACAAACACACAAACATTAGTTTTTTTTTTTTTTGATATCCAAAATCTAAATAACGTCTTCAAAATGTTCTTATTTACCGATTTGTGCTTTGCGTTGTGGAGCCGTCATGACACCCCCATCCTCCTCCATCCTTTGTCGACGGTAAAAATCCACATCTCGGTTGCCAAATGTGACATACATCTCCAAACTCACATGATCGATCCTAATTGCCATGAATGTCTCCACATCCCCGTCTCATTTGATTTCAACTGGCGGCGATGTGTACTCACTCAAACTTGTTGTCCACACAGGGAAGTCATATGTGAGAAGGACCGGTTCCTTAGGTAACAAAAGCTGATCGAGTTTGTACTTTGTACGTACAATCTTCATCAATGAGTTGTAGCTCTCGTTTTCCTTCAAGACAACATTGTATTTAACCCTAGTGTGGTCAACGTGAAACTTCCAAATCCCTGGTCCCCCCCATCTCCCAGTCACCGACGACAAGCCTCACCAACTGACCCATAATCCTTGTACCTGCGAAATGAAAATGTCTAGACTTTTAAAAATCAGATTTTTTTTCCTCCTCAACTTCTTTACTAAAGAATCGATTCATACATACCTTCTTCCCCTGGCGATAACGACTACTGTCAACAGAGCTCCAATCTTTCCCACTCCCACTCATAGTTTCCGTTTTCGCTTCTCTCCTAAACCAAAAAATATATTATGCAGCTCAGACTTATAATCAACTATATCACACACAGTGCCACAAATTTTTTTAAAAATTTAAATAATCCTGCTTCCTTTAACGATGCAACATTGGAGATAGCTTCTAAGATGAAGACACACAAACCAGAACAAACGTGTGGAGGAAAACAATCGTAGCTCAGGCCTACCTACTTTACACAGGCGGCTACCGTATCTGTTAGCAAATCTGAATCGTACTCACGCCGCAGGAGAAAGCGTACTTCGTGTGTCAGACGATGATGGCAATTTCGTCCTTATCCTCCAAAAGAGATAGAACCCGAGCCTCTCATGTCCCTTCATGTGTGTTTCCCGAATTTGGACCACCGATATGTATATTGGGCTAATTGTCCCATAAAAGTTTGTTGGTTTCTAGGCATGGGTACAAGTCCAAAACTTGACTTTTTCTGTTGAATGTTACTTGATTTACTCCGTGCAAGTACTTAAACTAGGGACTTTAAAGTTTAATCAAATATTACATATTTTAGGACAATTAACGAGAACCATACATTTTTTTTATTACTGCTATTTTTTTAATACCAAGTGTGCCCTTTTTACGTTATGAGAAAAAACATATTTACAAGAATGTCATTATTTTTATGCCACGTAAGCAAAAATCCAGCGTCACATAGGAATTTAGTTCTGTGTTTCCATTAAATCAGCCATAAAGTGCTACATACATCGTTACGACTGAGTTATTGTTACGTTGCGGCTGAATTAAACAACACGGCTGACTTATGAGAAATTGGCTGACTTATGAGAAATTGGCTGACTTACGAACATAAGTAAACCGTTAGTGATGGCTGATTTACAGATTTCAGACTGATTTATAGGATTACAGCTGACTTACGAACACAAATTACGGCTTACTTATACATCGGCGGGATGATATCTCGAAAATTCGACTGAGTTATAGTTAAGAAATGGCTGATTTATGTTTCTCCCGCTGATGTAGTGATCATCGCCTTGCTGAGTTACTAAATTTATGGCTGACTTATGAGAGGTTGTTACGGCTGAGTTATATTTAATCAGCCGTAATTGGCTAGATTAACAGTAACCTCAGCTTAATTATGGCTGACTTATTAGCGGAAGATTTATTACTAGAATATCATTCATTTGACGGCTGATTTATTTGACGATACAACTGACTTATGATTTTTAATCCTTATTATGGCTGATTTATTAGCAAAAGATTAATTACTGAAATAGTATTCTCGTTTCAGCTGACTTACGTTGTACATGAGAGTTGATTTATCTAGGCTGAGTTATATATTCGTTTGGCGTCTGACAAACCAATTTTCCATATCATCCGCCATGTCATTAACTCGGTTTTCCATGTCATCGCTAACGAACTTTACAACTCGGTTTATCTGTCTGTTCATCTTCTTCTTCATCTTCCTTATTTATCTTCTTCATCTTTTTTTTCATCTTTTTCAAAGATCTTATGTATCCGGTAATTATTGTTTCCGGTAACTGGATTAAGAAAAATATATATGTGTTCAATGCCGATAGTAGAGGTTGTAGAGTTCTACCTTTAGATGACAAAACAACACATGATGAACTCGCAAAGTCTGTACTCGATGATTACAGATTGAAAGAATTAAGGCATCAGATTCAGCTTAGCTACATTTTCATAGTTGTTCAATTACACACACCTGAATTTTTTTGCCACATTGTTTCTTTAGTCACTGCATCAAATTTTCTCCAATCAGAAAGTGTTACCGGAACGTGTTCCCTCACAAGAGGACCAAGAATGATAGTGTTACTGAACCAGGTCCAACATGTTCACCAAAGTCAGTGAATGTAACTGCAACTTTTTCATTAGGATTTCCAGCCACTTTATGCATTTTTGTTGGTCCTTTTTTCTTTTCTTTTTCTTTCACTTCATCCTCTGGTAATTGAACTCCTTCAGTACTAGGTATCTCATCATTTTGAGCATTGGTAACTCCATCTTATTCCATTTGAGAGCTTCTTGTTCGTTCTCTTTCTCATTGTAGTCATTCTCTTTCTCTACGTGTTCACCTTCTTCTTCCATATTGGTAGCTTCTTCTTTATCCTACTTTTGTTCATGTTCAGTCAAACAAGCTTCTCCTTCTATCTCAAAATCTTCTTTATTACCGTCAGCCATTGCTCTCTCAGCCTGATCAGCCTCATTGTCATCATCTTGTGATGTTACATCTTCTACCTCAACATCTTGCGGTGTTACATCTTCTACCTCATCATCTTAAGCAGCCACTTCTTTCTACCCCTTCTTCTCTTAGTTACAACTAAATTCTTTTTTTGGAGAAGCCACTTTCTTTGTTGTTATTTTCTTATTCACCTTTAGTATTGTTGCAGGAGCAACTTCCGGTGTTAGATCTTCTACTTCTAAGCATTCATTATGTCTACTACGACAAGAACCTACTTGCCCTCCTCCTCTTGTCTTCGCCATATCTCAAAATGATAAACAAAAATAGATTCAATCAAATCCCAAAATATAGATCAAAACCAAAAATCACAAACTTCCACATTCATGTTCACACAATCTAAGAATCGATACCCAAAATCAAAATTGATACCCAAAATCACAAACTTCCATATGAATGTTCGCATAAACTAAGAATCGAAACCCAAAATCAAAATAAAAACCCAAAATCACAACTTCCACATGCATGTTAAAACAAACCAAGAATCGAAACCTAAAATCAAATTTTTTTTCCATTCCTTTGTTGATAATAAAGAAACGATATCGATGAGATAGAACAAAGAAGCTACGATTGAATGAGAACATACCTATTGAATCTTCGATAATCTTTGATAATCTTTAATAATCTTCAATTCAAGAAAAATCTCTTGATTTCCCCATCTCAGCATCACGTCTGCTCTGTTCATCACAAGAGGAAGTCATGATAGTTTGGGAGTAGCTCTCGAAAAGGAAGAAAATGGAGAGAAGTTGGAGAACTAAGAAAGTGTGGAGTGAATGAATGATGAGGGTCCAATAATTATAGGAATGTGAGGATAAATCTCCATAATAAAATAATTTTAAAAAGTTTCTAGAAAAAGGAAAAAGCATTCATGGCCGTATATTTTGATTAAACGCACATCACTCGCTCGCAAGAATCAATCTTGAAAATTACGAGTTGGGGGGCTAACTGTTTGGGTCAAAATCGGTAATCTAGAAATCGATATCCAGCATCTCTACACTACTAACAAGCAAAAAAGCTATCCTAAAAGAAACTCGCTCGAAATAACTTTAGAGAAATCTTGACGGAAAAACACTTAAGGACTAAGCTTCGGAGTTACGCAAGTATAGAAGATTATGGACCAATAAAAGGCCGTCTCAATACCTTGGCAAAGACCGACGTTCTTTGTCTTGTCGTATTTCCATGATGGCGAGACCAACTCATCCCAACCGTTTCGCCTCAAGGCTAGACAGTGAGACCAACAACCCATGCCTCAACTGTCTCGCCTTGACGGCGAGACCAACGTCCCATGCCTCAACCGTGTCGCAATGATGGCGAGACAAACGACCCGTCCACCTATCTTGCCTAGATGGCAAGAACACAAGCCCGTCCACTCGTCTCGCCCAGATGGCGTGACCACATGCCATCACCCATTTTGCCATAATTGCAAAACCACACAACTCGTCCATCTCTCCCTCACAGTGAGACCACGTCCTCGCCCTGGTCCGTCTCGCCGTCATGGCGAGTTGACTTCGTCTCTGATTTGTCTCAGCTCCATGGAGACTCTAACCCCTATCTCCATCATCTCGTCCTCATAGTTCATTCGTAGTTACCTCCTCGTGTTTCGATCAAAACTTGCCTTTCGTTTCATCTCGATCGGAGTTTCTCTCAAAGTGTTACGACAAAAACTAACACAACGTGTTTTTCGTAAACTTTCAAACAAAAAACAAGGCGGGAATGGTTAACATAACATCATCCTGCACGGCAACGTATGTATTTACAAATGAGGGAAATGACTTATTTCTTGGAAAAAATAATCGTAAAAACAGCCCAAGAAGTCTAAAACATGATAAATGCCTACTTATGATTTAAAACTAGAGAATTGGCCCAAAAACAATGACGGTCTATTCAATTTTGATGAAAAAAATGGAAAAGAAGATAATTTACAATTTTCCAAGATAAACATGAGGATGGAGAAGATAAAGAAAATTTCCGCGAAGAGAGAGACACGAATCAAGGGCAGAAAGGGAAAACACACCAGCCTTGAGAGACTATATATACGAAGCCACGAGCCCTGGAGGCAGGGATCCAAAAATTAGACCTTAAGAAATTCTTGTTAGCTCTAGGAGAACTTAGGACTTAGGTGGCTACACTAGCGAATTCCATACTTAGAACGTTTGACTACTTTTTTTTTCTTGTTCTCCAGTGTTGACAAATTTTCGTTCATCCTGTTTTCGGTGAAACTCTGTAAACTTTACTCCATCTTAATCAATAAAACGCCTATGTGTAATCTTTTATTATATTTTTTAATTTATCTCTACGAATTTTTCTATTCTTGTGTTTACGCAAGGAATCCGGATTCTCAAGGAAAGTCAATAATCTTGACTTTCCTCCATCAACTTAAATCGACAATGCAAATTTTGGATCTCACAATTTTGTTGGAATTCTTCAAGCTTTTGAGCTGAGAAAATCATATGGAGAAAAGAGGAAGAAGAAAAAGATCAATATGAAATTGCTTTCAATGGTTCCTCTTCTGAAGATCCTATGGCGATGCTGTCAGGAAATTATCCTAACTATTTGAAGCAAGGCGAAGGCATCATAAAGAATGGAAGAAGAAGTGATTTGGGAAGATCATCATAAAAGGTATAATGCTTTGAGTTAAATGGATTTGGACATGTTCGGAAGAAATGTGCAAATTTACTGAAGCAAAAGAAGAACAGTAACATCAATAATGAATCTGATACTGATTCAGATGATGGTGAGCAGCTAAGGAAATCTGTGGCATTCAGAACTTTGAAGTCTGGTTCTAAGACAAAATCCGCGGTGGGATCTGCGTCAGCGTCTCTGTCAGGGTCTTCATGTGGAGGTGGTGATGATGTTGGAAGTGATAATGATTATGTTGGAAGCTTAGATCTTGCTGCAAATTATGAACAACTGTTTAAAAATTGGCTCAAGCTGGTTGAGGCAAATTCAGAGTTCACTAAGGAGAAAGTCATGCTAGAAGCTCAAGTTGCTGAAACACTTAAGTATGCTTCAGAGAAAGAAGAAGAAGCACGACATGGTAGCTCTCAACTTAGAGAAACCAGAAAGGTTTGAAGATGCTGAATAATGAGACGAAGGAGCTAGATCATCTTCTCAGTACTGGAAAAAAAATGATCGATTTGGTCTTGGATTTCAAAGGGAATATTTTAAAGCTGAAAGTGTTTTTGAATCAGCAGAAAAAACTGAGGCAGTAGCTGCATCTGCTACAAAGCCAGAGGTTAAGATGTCTGCAGAAAATGCAACAAATGGAAAGGCTGCAGTGAAGACTGCAACTTATATAACTGCTACGAGTACTGCTACAACGACTTCTACGGGTAAAGTTTTTGATTTGAAGACTGTATCTCAACGAAAGTTTAAGCCTATTTGTCATCATTGTGATGTTGTTGGGGAAATTACGTAAAGGTGTTTCAAGTTATTGAGGGAGAAGAATCAGATAGAGCAAGCTTATGGTATGAGCTCTCATGGTCTAATATGTTATTCTTGTGGAGTTCAAGGGCATATTTGACGTGATTGTTTCAGGTATACTCAAGGAGCTAATCGTGGAGGATTTGGAATCAGCAATATGTAGTCTAGGAGATTTGATCACTATGGAGATGGTGGAATGGGATTTCATCCTCACTTTGGAGGATATGGATCTTCGTATTAGTTTTTGACAATGATGTGACTCATTGGAGGAGATTGAAGACGTGTTTTCCTATCTAGAGGTGATGAGTTCACAAGCATAGTCAAAAACGGGGAGATTGAAGCTGTATATTTTGTATTGGTTCCCAAAGTACTACATGAGGTAGTACGTGCGTGTTTCATGAAGATGGGCTTTGGTCGATTTTGTGGTTTGTGATGTCCGTTGGCTTTTTAGGCTTGGAGAAGAGGCAATATATTTATTGGGATATTTATATTAAAGATAAATGATATTACTTGTAGAGGTAAATGCAAGAGAGTTATTCCTTAAGAGAAAAAGGAATGTTGCTGAAGTTGCTTTTGGAAGAACTTGGAGAGCAAGCTCTGGTTATCTATACAAGGAGAACGTGCCTCTATGAAGAATGGTGTCTCTGCAAAAGTAAGAAAACTGGAGAGATCTTTGTTTTGTGCTTGTGTGATCAAGCCTTTGGTGTCACTTCTCTGCGTTAGGGGCTGATGTAGATGTCGACGTAGTTCCAGAGTGTTGGAAGATTGAAGTCTAGATTCATGGGGAGTTTTAGGATCGGGGTATCCTAAAGGATTCTTGTAATATAAAAGAGAACTTTTGTGGCTTCTTTATTTTCTGCACTTTATTAATCGGACCTCACTGCACTTACACTTCGTATTTGGATTCATTGTTTGACACTTTAAAATAGAGTCATAATGATTAGCGAAGCCGTTCTTAGGTGGGAGATTGCAGATGAACACTGACGCTAGGGCGATTATGGGATAAAAAGTTATAACCGTGCATGATCCAGTCGACGTTTTGTAGGATCAGGTCCTGTTCGAGCCCTGGAGCCAAATCGATCAGAAAATCAGCGAGGACTTGAACTTTTTATGCCGACCTTCCCCTATAGCTGATGTTGTACTCGCTTAGCTCGATGGCCCATTTAGAAAATAAGTCTGAGTGGTTCTTATTTTTCATTACAGTACATAGAGGTTGGTTGGAAAGGATGACGAATGAGTTAGATTGGCAGTACAGTTGGAGTTTTCATTCTGACGTTACTATGGCTAATGCCATTTCCAGGGTTGGATAGCGAATTTCAGCATCAGTCATTTGCTTTCTCTTATAGAAGATGGGCTTTTTATCCCATCGATCTTCTTTGACGAGGAGTGTTGACTGCTAACGATGAGACCGCAATGTAAAGATAAATTGTGTCCCCTTCTTCTGATTTGGCAAAGACATGAGGTATGGTCAAGTAATGTTTGAGTTATTCGAAAGCTTCTTCACTTTTTCGTCCCTTATGAACTTCTTATTCCCATGAAATAGTTCATAAAAGGGGAGACACTTATCTGTAGATTGTGAGATGAAATGGTTGAGGGCAGCCACTTGCTTAGTTAATCAAGGGGCTTCTCGGCTATTCTTAGGGCTTCGGAGTTCGAGGATGGGTGAGATTTTCTTGAATTGACTTCTGTCCCCTGCTGGGTGACGATGTATCCTAGAAAGTTACTGGAGACTACCCCAAATATACACTTTGCCGGATTAATCTTCATCCCGTAGTTGCTCAGAATCGTGAAACATTCCTTGAGGTTGCTGAGGTGGTCGGCTGCGATTATGGACTTGACCAGCATGTCGTTGATATACACCTCCATTGTCAAATTGAGCTTGTCAAAAAATACTTTATTCACCAGACTCTGATAGGTAGCTCATGCAATCTTCAGTCCAAAGGGAATCACCTTGTAGTAGTATGTCTCCATGTCTGTGAGTAGCTCACTCCCTGCCATTGACTCAATAAGTCTATTGATGTGTGGTAAGGGGAACCTGTCTTTGTGACAAAAAATTTTAAATCCGCAAAATAGACACAGATTCTCCATTTTTCGTTCTTGGTTTTGACGTTAACTGGATTGGCCAACCATTCAATGTATTTTACTTTGGCGATAGATCCTGCTTGGCGAAGTATATCGACCTCTGAATTAACGAATTTAGATCTTTTGGGACACAGCTTCCTCTTTTTTTCTTTGTTTGGCTTGTAAATGGGGTCCACGTTAAGTTTGTGGGTTATGATGAAGGGGTCGATCCCCTTCATGTCGTATGCGGTCCATACAAAAGTTGAGATATATTGTTTCAAGGGAACGAGACTATTGCGTCCATAAGGTCATAGACAAGAGAGGCATCTATCCTGACTGTGTAAGAAGGATCGTCAGTGTCAATGTTTACTTTGACAATCTCCTTCTTTTGTGGGTAAATTTTTTTCATGGGCTTAGCCACGTTATTGACGAGGGAAGCAGCACGGAAAATTTTCATTTAAGCGACGAGGAGGTGTCTTGGGGCTTTCTGATCGATGTGTAGGGTGAGGATCTTGCCGTTTTTCTTAGGAAACTAGAGGCATTGATGGTAAGTGGAAAGAATTAACCTCATATAATGAATCCATGACGTGGAAATGATTGCATTATTTGGGGTGTCCGTGCCAATGAGACAGAATTTCACGATCCTTGTTATTCCCTTAGCGGCAACGTTAAGGCGAATCCCTTAGCGGCAACGTTAAGGCGAATCGTGCCGAGTACTTCTTCGGAAGACCCATTGAAACCCGTAAGTGATTGGGTCGAGGGCTTGATGTCTTGCAAATAGACCTCCATTTTATCATAGTGTTTTTGAATATGAGGTCCACCGAGCTACATGTGTCTTTGAGAACTCAGATGAATTTCCAGTTGCTGATATCTAGCTCCACCAGAATGGGTCGGTATGAGGAGTATGAACTCCAACAGCGTCCTCGTCAGAACACATAATGTGGACATCGCTGCCCGACCTGTTTGGCCATTGCTTTGCGGTTTTCTCTCTCCATTGGAAGTCCTTTATGGCTCAGATGGAGTCTTTGCATGGCGGAGAACCTCCCATAATGATGCTCATTTGGGGTGTAAGTCCCAAATGCATCTGCTGAATTGATCATTTGGGGTGTAAGTCCCAGCAGCCGACAAGTCGTGGAAAGTGTCAATGAAGTTCTTGGGAAGTCTGCATAATCAAATAAGGGCAGGACCATAAAGGCTTTCAATGAAAATCTGTCAAAAGCCGGCGTCTTTTTCATCATCGGAAAAGTGTGTTTGTCCCAGATGAAGACAGTGACATGTTCAGACAGTGGGACCTGACTCACCAAAGTAGTATGGGATGCGGAGTTTATCGGTTGGGAAAACCATAATATCAGTGATTTTCTTCGTATAGGGGGTTATGAGGGTTTTGGAGAGGACGCTTTTGATTTCCGGCACTGAACTCGTGACATGCCAAATTTTTGACTTTATGTCATGGATCATGAGCTGGAGGTCGACGATTTGACGGCTTGTCATGAGTTTCGAGTCCTTGGTTGCTTGCTCCAGATCGAGAGATCCAGGGTTTGTGCTGCTGGTTGTCTCTTTCGTGCCGCCATGCGTAGGGGTTGTAGCGGAGAATATATGCCGTCTTACTGTTTTAGATTTACCGACGACATCTCTGGCAAAGGGTGTGATGGCGGTGGATTGAATTGTGAGCCGTTTTGTTGGCCGCTTTGTTAGCGTCATCTTAGCCGTGAGCGGTCCATGATGGTTTTCATCATTTCGAACATGGTCTCAGGTTTGGTGTCTGGACCGATTACATCTCCAGCGGATGTGCGGACATGGTCCATGATGATCTTTGCAAAGTTACTTCTAAAAAGGTCCCCACAAATGGCACTAAATATTGAATCTGTGTTTGTTAATATTATGAGTGTTATGCAAACACGAATTGTGAGTTATTTGAAAAATGTTTTATTGATCAATCAGACAAAATTGGTTATAAGAGAGGTGAGAATTCCTTAAAAGAAAGAAAGTGTTTTCAGCAAGAATAAAACCCTAATTCATGCCGTCTTAGTCTTTGTTTTTTTTCTGAATATATTCCCACTTCTCTCTCTCTAGACTCAATGCTACTAAACCTAAACCTCGTGCTGACCTAGTTCGTCTGGGCCGAATCGTAGCGGGCCGTATTTGGGGGAATGCAATCCCCTTTTCAACATTTAGAATTTATTGGCATTGCTTTGATCAGTCAGTGTATTCAGCCATTACGCGTTAAAGCATTTTACTACTCTTTTGAGTAAGTCTTTAGTCCACTTCGTAACTAACATCAGATTAAATCACATAGGTTTGCGATAGCTCAAACTGTATATGGATATGTTCTTCGTATTTTATTTTGTTTCGTTCCTTCAACAGTGTCTTTTACTTAGGCTCTAAATGGTGACCAAGGAATTAGGGAGAATAATCAATTCCTTATAATTTGTACCATTTACAAGGAATATTTATTACCTATGATTCCTTAACATTCCTCTACATTTAAGGAAGAATAGATTACATTTATTCCTTATCAAATTTGGAGAAGAACATAAGTAAAAAAAAATCCTTTAATTTTATTCCTCTTAATTCTTTTCTTTTTCATTCCCTATGTTCCTTTAGTGGTAACCAGTTAGAGCCTTAATTTTTAGACCTCTAATTTATAGTTTCTTATATATTAATTTGTAACTCGGTATTTACACATGTTTTTGGCAAATATGACCCAAAATTTCAGATCAAATCCAAATATGACCTGTCTTTTTGTAACTTTTATTTACTATATTCACCCCATAAGTTTATGTTATTTACAAAAATACCTTTATTTTTTTTCTTTCAAAAATCAATGTTTTACTCTATCATCCTCATCTTCATCAAGTATTTTACAATATTTCCATTGCATAAATACACCAACCACCATTAACAACCAATTTGAAACTCTTAATGCACCTAAAAATCAAAGCTTACTCTTGATATCTCATTTTTTATGTACACAAATCACATCTCTTTCAATTTCTCTCTAAATTCATCCCAAACCCCAATATTTGATTTCAAACTTTGTAAGGCTCATAGAGTAATTTAAGATCATGATTCTTGGTCATTAACAATGAGTGTGTCGCTATCGTGGCTAAGTGATGTGTGCTTGGAGAAGCTAAGAAAGATAACTCACTGATTCAAGGTATGGATTCAGTTTTTCTTCTTCAGATCTGTTCGTGAGAAAGACTTCTCCAGAAGTAATCTCAATCATGAAGTCTTCTCACTGTCGCAAGAACTCTGCGCGTTGGTTAGTTTTGAAATTGACAATTAATAGTAAAATATTTAATATTAACTAAAATATTTCTTTATAAGCCTTCTCAAATTTTATTGTGTGATTTTGGTCAAATCTCTAGCTATAAATAATACTTATAGAGAAGTCTTATCTTAAGAAGTTATACATGGTTAACTGCAAAAGTAACCTATCACAGAATTCTTTCGACAGTACTAAGACTTCATGTGACTATAAGAAGACTTCTATAGAAGTTTAAGAAAAATTCAAATATCTGCAAAACTTTGGTCAATTGCAAAACTAACATGTTTATCAGAGAAATCTTCTAGATAAGTTTTCTCTTGTATTTTTGAGAATTTTTAAATATAAAAGTAAACCAATATTTACAAAGGAAGTCTTCTCAACAAGTCTATTGTAGAGTATACTTCTTAAGACGTCTTCCTTCGTAAATTTACAATTGAAAAATGACTTAAATGAAAGAGTTCTTAAGAAGTCTTCTATGAGAAGTCTTCTTTGAGAAGTCTTTTTTGAGAAGTATTCTACGTTAATATTTATTAAAATTTCATTTTCTATAAAATTAAAATGAATTTTTATATTTTTTTGTTAATTTGTGTGTATTAGTCAATATTAGGGCTCTTGAATGAAATTCATAACATAATTGGTGATAATTATGAGATTACAAACATTCATGTTTATTTATGTTTCTAGCTAATGTTTTTAAGTTGGTGTCCTTTGTTTGATAATGTGTTTAATATGTTTTTTTTTTGCAGATGGTACGTCAGTTACATGTAGTCTATGGAGAATGGGTGGTGAAAGATAATTCCTGGGATTTTGTGGTTGATAATGTAAAAGGAACAAGAGTATTCTTTTTGAGTGATGGTTCTGCACATGCCGAACTTGTTGAAATGACACAAAAATATTATAACATAAATATGAACATAGAGGTTGTGAAGTTAATCTAATCATTACCAAGCGCAATGATGTAACATATGGCTTTAGATACTCCTTTTATTCATGCTACAAGTGATAGACAAATTCATAACTTGATCGATATAACTAAAATGCATTATGTACGTCTTTGTGTATCAAGTTTGTGTATCAAGCCGAGGAAAGATGAGAATTTTTAATGATGCCAACATTGATGGAAACAAAGAAGGTGAAGATGTTAATGAAGTTTCAGATGAAGGAGAAGAAGATGATTAAGGGGGAAAATATGAAGATAATTTTCCTTAAGATGACAATGATGATGGGGAGGAGGATCCTATGTTATGAACTTATTTATCTGTTTTGTTATGAACTTATTTGTATATCTGCTTTGGTATGAACTTGTCTATTGTGTTTGACTTATTTATTATGTTATGACTTATTTGTTGTGTTATGAACTTGATTAGTTGTGTTAATGAATTATGCTATGAACAATGATAAGTTCATTCATTAGAGATCTGGAAGGCTGGTGTTGGTGCACTACCAAAATAGCTTTGTACAAAAGGGTAGTTTGGTACGAGGAAAGGTTACATAAATTTCATCCTATCCTACCATGTTAATGTAGCCCAAAATAATAAAAGCAGAAAAAGCATCAAGTACTTGTACAAATTACACATCATTAGATCTTGTAAGTATCTAAGCCTTCAAAGTCTCCGATCATTCCACCATGGAAGCTAGGGGTCTCTTCAAATAGTTTTGTCGCCATCTTCTGCTTAATAACCTTCACCTACTTATCATAAAAGGCATAAGCATATGGCATGCCAAGAGCATGACATTCAATGTACTTCAAGAAGTAGACACCACAATCAACAAATCGTGCCCGAGGTACTCCAGCTCTCGCTCTCTCATATATGAATGGATCCAGTGTGTATCTGACATGCTCTTCGCCGGAGGCAGCGCACTCAACAAGAAAATAAGGTACCGTTAAGACAAAAGGCTCAATTACCTTGGTGAGTTATGCAGTTTTAATGTGTGTAAGAATGTTGTACAAGATCACTATGTGTTTCTTAGGGATCAATATCCACAGAGAAATCCAATGATTGTTTTTTACGTTCAGTGGCATATATATATCATATATCTCTGACCCCCAAGTCTTTTTAGTTTGGCAATATTTTGGTACTAAGCCTGTATAAAGATCCCATGTTCTGCTAGGGAGCTTCTTCCTAAAACTTTGAGACTGGGTTCAGAGCTAATAAATTCTACAAATTTGTCCGTCCATATCCGTCCAAACAAATGATCAAGAAAGCAAAGTCTATGAGTCCTAAACTTCTCTAGATTCTTGGGGATCGAAACCTCAATAAATTCATTAAAGCATCAATATGCTGCATATAAAACTGAACAAGACAGATATATTTTTCAAAGATTGAAGACTTTTAATGAAGTCTTGTGGGAAGTTTTCTGGAGACTTCCCGAAAGACTTCTCACCAGAAGACTTCCCAAAAAACTTATAATGAAGTCTACTGGAAAGTCTTCTAGTGAGAAGGGTTGTCGAGAAGTAGGTAAAGAAATATACCGAGTCCATGAGCCATTTTAGGGGGGGGGGGGTTAGAGGATGTAATTCCACAAACTTGGAAGACCCTAGGAATTAAGTCAGCAACATTGAAGTTAGAAAACGTTATACTTACCTTGAAGATCAATCTTGTAAGCATTGTTATTATTGTGTTCAAGCACTCTGAATGTTCCATCTGTCCTTCACATGAGTTTGGACTTACTTTCAGCTGGAAAGCTTTCTTTCCTCCATTGCACCCACACCAAATCTCCTGGTTCCAATACTAACTCACGTCTGCCTTTGTTAGCATACTTCTCATACTTCTTGGTTCTTTCCTCTATATTCTTCTTAACCTGTTTATGCAAAGAGACCACAAACTCAGCCTTGGCCTTGCCATCAAGATTAGCTTGCTCATTTAGAGGTTAACGCAACAAATCTAAGGGAGTTAGAGGGTTAAAACCATACACAATCTGAAAGGGGAAAACTTGGTAGCTCTATGCACAAAATGATTGTATGCAAACTCAATATGTGGTAAGCAATCTTCTGAAGACTTAAGGTGTTTTTTAAAAACAGTACACAAAAGAGTAGGTAATGTTATATTGACTACTTCAGTTTGTCCATCAATTTGTAGATGACAAGTAGTGGAAAACATGAGCTTAGTTCCTAGTTTAGACAACAAAGTTTTCCAGAAGTTACTTAGAAATTTAGAATCCCTGTCATACATAATGGTTCTACACTTTCGATGCAAGTGTACCACATCTCTAAAGAACAAGCAACTACCATAACAACATTATCAGTTTGATGACTTGGAATGAAATGAGTCATCTTTGAAAACCTATCAACAACAGAAAATATGGAGTCTCTATCTTTCCTAGTTCGAGGCAAGCCAAGCACATAATCCATAGATATGTCATCCCATGGTGCAATAAGAAAAGGAAGAGGAGTATAGAAACCTTGTGGGCGAGCAATGGTTTTGTCTTGAATGCAAACAACACATCTTTTGCAGATTTTTCCACTTCTTTCTTCATACTCGGCCAGTAGAAGTGCTCTTTCAGGGTACTGTATGCTTTTGCAATCAAAAAAGGCCACATCAATCCTCCTCCATGAGATTCCCTGACATACATTTCTCTCAAAGAACAATTAGGAAGACATAAACGATTCTTAAAGAACAAGATTCCATCAGACTGATAGCAATCTCCTCTAGTATGTTTCTGACAATCTTTGAAGATATCTCTAAAGTCAGGATCAACAACATAATAGGACTTAATCTGTCCCAACAACTAGTTTCCATAGATTGAAAAAAATGTATATCTCCTAGACAACGCATCATCAACAATATTCTCCTTACCTTACTTGTAGTGAATCAAATAGGAAAAGGTTTCAAGATATTCTACCCATATGGCCTGTCTTTTGTTGAGCTTGTGCTGTCCTTTAAAGTGTATAAAGGAATCATGATCGGTATAGTTTGACAAACTCTTTTGGCCAGAGGTAGAGTTGCCAAGTTTCAAGTGCCCTGATCAAGGCATAGAGCTTTTTGTCATAAGTAAGATACTCCTAGGGCAGGGCATACCTCATCTGACCACCCAGCCCTAGGGTGGGGCACGCCTTGTCACAAACACACCGACCTAGGACGGGGCAGTCTAAGACCAAGCATCCCGCCCTAGGGCGGGGCAGTCCAAGACCAAGCATCACGCCCTAGGGCAGGGACGATCCGCAGATCAGTTCATCCCATCCTATGGCGGGGAAACTTCACGATGCAAAGCCTTTTCATCCAAGCAATGTGAAAACTCTCGAAGTCCTGATCACACGGGCTTTCATTTCGTCTCGATCGGACTTGCCGTTAGATTTTTACGATAAAAACAACAAGAATCATCTTTCGTAAAAATCTATGTTCAAATGTTCGTATATAAAGACAAACGGTTACCTAAACGCCAACGTCATGACCAATCATCCACTTATGATTTATCTCGGAGGAAATGGTAGCTAGCCTCGTACGAACGGTCGTTTCTCCGAAAGAAATCGTAAAAATGGCTAACTCACAAAACGGCCCAAAAGGGTCCAATCACGACGACAGCCCACTTACAAACTCTGAACGAGAAAGAGGCCCACTTGTTATGATGGTCTACTTGTTTTCCGAAAAGATGAATGGAAAAAAGAAAAACATCAAGTTTCCAGATAAGCATGCAGATCAAGAAGAAAAAGGAAAACTTCCGCAAAAGATAAACTCGGATCAGGGGCATTAAGGGAAGACACCATCGACCTTGGATGAGTACATAAACAAGACTCAAGAATTCTTTCAAGACTGACGGATTTTCTTTGCAAACAACCACTTAGAGAAACTTAGGCATTATTTCCTTTTTAGCGAGCTGCGACTCAACTAGATTTTTCTTTATCAGTTACTAAAACTAGGAATCTCGCCGGCAGCTCTTGTAGATGAAGGGAGGATCTTTTTGTATTCGCTCTCCACCGATTTGGAACAAGATCCACTTTGCTCTCAATCTCTTTTACTTGCTTTTCATAATCATTGTTCTCGTTTGTATTGATTACTTTGTTGTTGTCGTTTGGTTTAGTAGAAATCCGGGACCTTAAGGAAAGCTAGGGTTTTCTAACATTCTTTAATTCAACAGAAATAGACAGTGCGAATTTCGGTTCCCACAGATTGGCGCTAGAAGGAGGGGGGTCCGGATCAATCTAACAAACAGCCGCTCAACGCTTAACCAAACATGTCTGCAAATGACCAAAACAACCAACCACCTCACGACGGTGATGACACCCGTGACAACGTTGAAGTCACCCCAGCTGCGAACGTCTCTACGGTTAACGCAGACGCTAACACTGCAGCATTCAAAGAGGTGAAAAAGATGTTTTCCTCCTTTGAGAAAATGACGGATGAACGTGATAAGATCGTGGAGTCTATCGCAAATCAGGTGAAAACCCTAACTGCAAGAACTAGAGCTGTTTTCCCTTGCGGAACTACCAAAATCCACAGGAGAAGACTCGATTTCGCGACACCGTTAGACAGGCTTGGACACGCGCAAGGGAACCCGTCAGGGTTTAACCCTATCGAAACAGCCCCTGTCGTAACACGAAAAAACTCTGAAAACCCTCCGCCTCTCGAACAGGAAACGGAGGGAGACGAGGCCAAGCGAATCGACTTAGACATCAGTGATCAATCCAAGCAATTGGACGAGGACGCTAATGTACACCCGAGAAGGACTAGAAGTCGAGCTGCTTGGTTGGATGCTTCTTTCGAAAAGCCCATGACAGAAGATGAAGAGAATATCTTCTAGGTCGAACAAGAAAAGCTAGCCAAAAAGCAGGCCCGTATTACTCGACAACTTTGGAAAACTGCTAGCGACGATTTGGACGAGATCTAGGATCTCCGCGACTATGTCACCAGAACGGCAGCTGAAAAGCCATAAAGTCCCAGATCCATCATGCCACAAGTGCTGCTCCGGAGATAGATCAACTTCTTGACGAAGCCCCAAAAACTCCCTACACTGCACGCATCACTAGGACAAAAATCTTGGATCCTGGGAAAATCAAAATTTCCGTAGACAATGGCACCACCGGCCCAAAAGCGCATCTGCAAGCTTTCCAGATCGCCATGGGCAGTGCCAGGTTGAGGAAATGGGAAAGAAATGCCGTCTACTGCCGCATTTTTATCAAAAATCTCCACGGAACAGCGCTTGAATGGTTCGCACGCCTAAAGCGAGACTCCATCAGAAGCTTCGACCAACTCGCCTTGGAGTTTCTCAAACAATATTCCATGTTTATGGATCGAGAAACTTCCAACATGGATCTCTGGATCCTGTCCCAGAAGGAAGACAAGCCACTCTGTGACTTCATGAATACGGTCAAAGTCGTCATGGCGAGAGTTACCGGGATAAGCGACAAGTTTGCCATTGACGCCCTCTGAAAAAAACTTTGGTACAAATCAAAGTTTAGAAAGTGGACAACTCTCGAAAAACCGCGCTCGATCCAGGACACTCTTCACAAAGCCACCGACTTCATGATCATGGAGGAGGAAACGAAAGTCCTATCTCAAAATATAGTCCTGCAAGAACATCTTCAAAAGATGCTTCAGAGCAAAGACCAAAACGGAAAAACCCTCGTAACGACAAGTACGTTCATCACGAGGGGGAGGAGTCCCAGGGAGCGCATAAATATGCCATTGATTCCACTTCTGAACAAGGAAGGACCTCGAGAAACACTTGGACCTGAAATCCCTTCGACAAGAATACATTCTGCGAGTTCCACCAGACTAGAGGCTACTCTACTACGAGCTACAAAGTTCTTGATGCGAGACTAACGGCCAAACTACTCGTAGAAGAAATCTCCAGCATTAACGGTATCAAGGATCTGATCTTAGAAACCGACTGTCCGCCCAGAAACGATAAGAACCCTTCAACGGGGAACACTCCAACTTTACCGGTATGGACCCTTTCTGGGCCTTTTCTGGCTTAGACGTATTTTACGATTTCTTTCGTATGAAGCTAAACATTGGTTTCCTTAAAACAACGGGAAATGGATGCATAGTTATGATGGAATTGGTGTTAAGTTAACCAACGTCATAGTTTACGACTGATGCTAAAATTTATATGAAAGACGAGTCTTGCGGTTTTTATTGTAAAAATCCAACGGTAAGTCCGATCGAGACAAAACGAAAACTCACTTGATCAGAACTTCAGGAGTTAATGCATGGCTTGTAGTTGGATTGTAAAGATTCGAGTCATAAGATGTCCATGCCCTAAGACAGGATGGACTGATATGTGGATCATCCCCCCTAGGACGGGATGGTTCTTTGCGTAAGGTCCCCGCCTAGGGCCGGGTGGTCTGTTCCAAACTGTCCCCGCTATAGGGTGGGTGGTTTGTTGAGCAAAGTCCCCACCCTTGGGCGGGGTGGTTTGTTGAGCAAAGTCCCCGCCTTAGGGCGGGTAGTTTGTGGAGCATGTCCCCGCCTTAGGGCGGGTAGTTTGTGGAGCATGTCCCCGCCCTAGGGCGCGGTGGTTTGTGAAGAACCTTACCCGCCATAGGGAGGGGTGGCTTGTGCCAAACCGTCCCCATCCTATGGAAGGGTGTCTTGTGCTGAACTGTCCCCGCCCTTTGGCAGTGTGGCCTGTGCTGAATCATCCCCGCCCTAGGGTGGGGTGGCTTGTGAAGAACATCCCCGCCCTAGGGCGGGGTGGTTGGTTCGAGCCGTCCACACCCTAGGTCAGGGTGGTTTGTGAAAAACGTCCCCTCCCTAGGGGGGGGGGTGGTTTGTTCTGAACCGTCCACTCCCTTGGGTGGGGTGGCTTATGAAGCAAACCTCCCCTTCCAAGGGAGGGGCTGACCTTGGATCGTCCCCGCCCTAGGGTAGGGTGCTTCTTCCGAGCAAGGTCCCGCCCCTTGGCGGGTTGTTTTGGTTCGTAGAATGTTCCTGCTCTTGGACAGAGTGGGATGTTGTTCCAAGGCACATTGCCTAATCTTTTCCGAAATCATCTCGAAAGGTTCTTTGGAAGAGTTTAACGGCAATGTTGAGTACTGACTTTGATACCAAAATTTTGGGTTTTCAAGAGACTCGAGAAAGACTGGGAAAACTTTGTCGAGGAAAACTTCTTCGAGTCTAAAAAGTTTTTACTTAATGATCGGAAACTTTTACTGCGGTGGTTTTCAGGCATTGATTCCGTCATAGCCGGTTTTGACCCCAACAGTTAGTCCCCCAGCTTGCTAGAATCGTTGTGACATTCTTGCGAGGCGTTAGGTATGTTAGGCAAGTTAGGCAGAGTTTAATGGTTTAGAAGACCAAAGGCAACAACTATAGAAACTTTCCAATTTCTATAAGTGTGTGGAGTAAGTTTTCATCTCACATGTGACTCCCAAAGATCGTTACGTCCGTCATTTGTTTCAGATGAGGATTCTCAAATATTTTTCGAAGAGTCTCATAAACTTGCATATGTGATTGAAGAGACATAGTTTAGGAATCTTGTATCATTTTGATATTATGTCTTTGAGATGTTAGAGAGCAGTGTGGTGGGTTTAAGGCAAGATCTAGGTTTACTTTTGCTTTTAGGATGTTCGATGACTATTTCGGCTTACATATTATGTTTGCGGTTTCAACCTGATTCCGTCTCGATATGGAAGTCTGCAATGAGTTATCGGCTTATATTACTTGCAGCTATCGGGAACCGAACATCTCTCCGAAGACAATTTTTAAGTATTGAAAGTGCTGACCAAATATTTGGGTTTCTTTTATAGCGCTATTATCCTGTGTTGGATGTTAGAGAACCAATTCTATGATTGGTTTATCGTTTGTTTAGAAGGTTAGAGTGTTTGTCGGGGACAATCGACGAACATGAGTGAGAGCAAGTATTTTATAGTCGTGGGGGGACTTTTAATATCCTTTATAGTCGCGGGAGGACTGTTTTTATTTTTATGTCGCGGATGGGCTTTTTTATTTTTATACTCGCGGATGGACTATTTTTATTTTATAGTCGCGGACGGACTGTTATATATGTTTGAAAATATTTTTGGAATTTTTCTACGATGTCTCGCTTTTATTTTCTGAAGATAATTTATTTTTGTTTATCAGATATTTCGAGGTTAAGGAAATAGCAGTCTTGTATTTTTTGGTCGAAAATCAGATTTGATCATATGACTGGGAGGTTAGGTTTTGATCGTTTGATCGTAAGATGAATTTAAACCAAGGGGTCAGATCATCCCGAGGAGTTGGATCATTCCGAGGAGTTGGATCATCTCGAGGAGTTGGATCATCTCGAGGAGTTGGATCGACCAAGAGGTCAAAAATGAACATGCGGATGATAGGTCCAACCGGGAAGTTGAAGAAGACTGGTCGGTCCTATCCTAACCGAACGATTTGTTCTAGCTGGGTGATATGGTTCAGATGGTTGGTCCGAGTTTGGTTGGACGGTCCGGGTAAGGTAGGATAGTCCGGGTTGGCCGGTTAATCCAAATCTATTCGGATGGTCCGATTGGATCGGATGGTCCGGGTGGTCGGTTGATCCGAGTCTGGTCGGATGTTTCAAGTGGGTCGGACGGTATGGGTGGTCGGTTAATCCGAGTCTTGTTAGATGGTTTTAGTGGGTCGGACGGTCTGGGTTTTGATCTGGTTTGGTCGTAGGACAAGGAAGTTCGGTTTGATCGTGGAATTGAAAACCATTTGTGCTTTGATTAGCGTACCACTTTTCTTAATGAAATATTTTTGCGGGTTTTGAGATGTGTAGTTTCCTCGTAAGATTTCTGTTTCTGGGTTATAAGATAATTATTTATTGTTTTTTTTTGTGAGCAAATCATAGATTGCTGTTGCGTAGATTCATGCGATACAAAAGATTTGCGAGATTTTATAGGAATCGTATTGCCTTTTATTATCGGAAATAATTTCAAAAATATCTTGTACATGAACAAATATTTTGCAATGTGGAGTATACGAGTATACGTACCCACTGCCCCCCCCCCTTTTCCGAGAGGGAGGCAGCTGAACTAGTCTTGTGACGAGTTGCCTAGGTACCCCTTCCGGGGATCAAACCGTCTTGTAGTTCAGTTTGTTGTTGCGAGTGTTTTACTCGCTTGGCGTGGTTGCTGGTGCGTCGACCGTCTCAGTGTCTGTGGCTGGATCGACGTCTTCTTCCAAGTTTGTCTCTCCAGTTGGGTTTGAATGTTAGGCCTGGAAAAGAATGCCCATTTGATCAGAACTTTGGGAGTTAATGAATATCTTGTCCTTGGATTAGAAAGCTTCGAGTCATAAGATGTAATGGACCTATGACGGGATGGACTGATCCGTGGATCGTCCCCGCCCTAGGGTGGGATGGTTCTTTGCGCAAGGTCCCCATCCTAGGGCGGGGTGGTTTGTTTAGCAACGTCCCCGCCCTAGGCGGGGTGGTTTTGGAGCAATGTCCCTGTCCTAGGGCGAGATGGTTTGTGCCAAACCGTACCCGCACTAGGGCGGGGTGTCTTGTGCTGAACCGTCCCCTTCCTAGTGCGGGGTGTCTTGTGCTGAACTGTCCCCTCCCTAGGGCATGGTGGTTTGTGCTGAACCATCCCCGCCCTAGGGCGGGGTGGCTTGTGAAAAACGTCCCTGCCCTACGGCGGGGTGGTTGGTTCGAACTGTTCCCGCTGTAGGGCGGGATGGTTTGTGAACAACTTCCCCACCCTAGGGCGGAGTGGTTTGGTCCAAACCGTCCCCACCCTAGGGAGGGGTGGTTTGGTCCGAAGCGTCCTTTCCCTAGGGCCGGGTGTTTTTTTCCGAACCATCCCCTCCCTAGGGCGGGGTGGCTTATGAAGCAAACCTCCTTGTCCTAGGGCGGGGCTGACCTTGGGTCGTCCCCACCCTAGGGTGGAGTTGTTTTTCCGAGCAACGTCCCCCCCTTGGGATGGGTGTTTTGGTTCGTAGAATGTTCCTGCCCTTGGATGGAGTGGGAGGTTGTTCCAAGGCACATTGCCTAATCTTTTTCAAAGTTATCTCGAAAGGTTCTTCAAAAGAGTTTAATGGCAAAGTTGAGTACTTACTTTGAGACCAACATTTTGGGTTTTCAAGAAACTCGAGAAAGATTGGGTAAACTTTATCGAGGAAAATTTCTTCGAGTCTAAGAAGTTTTTACTTAATGATCGGAAACTTTTACTGCAGTGGTTTTCAGGCATTGATTCCGTCATAACCGATTTTGACCCCTGACAATAGTTGTAACCAACTATTTTTCAAGTGGGGTAGAAACATAAGCTTTGAGCAAGATCACTGACACGAAAGTCAGAAAGTTTCTCTAGGTTAATATCATATCCAGGTTTGGGTGCCCCCGTCGATTGTCACGGACAACAAAATAAAACTCATCATAAACAATTTCAAGGATTTTTGCAATAACGGGGTCATACAACTTATCTTTGAGACCCATTGCATCCTCGGTCTCATAGAGAAGCAGAATCCACCAGAAAAATGGTGATCAACATGCTCAAGAAGCGCCTGGAAGATGAAAGAGGAAGATGGTATAAGAGATACCTAAAGTTCTATTGGCGTTCCGAGAAACTACGAAATCAGTAACAGGCAAAACGCCTTGCTCCTTGGAAGGCCTTACTCCTTGTTTTATGGTATGAACGCAGTACTTCGGACTGAAGTCCAAATAACAACAAAAATAGCCGAGCCTCTCTCCCAAGAAGAAAATGAAGAGTTGATAATATACCTCGTTATATTGGACGAAGAGAGACAACCATTATAAGAAACTCTGGTGCCAACATCAAGAAATAGCAGAAGCTACAACAAAAATGTTATAACTAGATGCTTCCAGCAGTGAGATTGAGTGCTTGTAGCATGAGCCTATAAATTACAAGACATGTAAGGCAAAACTCAACCCAAATAGTTGGAATGCCTTGCACCTCAAAATCTAAAAATTTCTAAAAAACGATCTCCAATCATGATTTCTACAGCTTTTACAACATATATCTAGGTGCTTTTGTTTTCTATCTATTTAGCTCATGTGATTAAGTCTACGTTTCTGGACTTATGTTATTCAAAAATACAATCGGTTTCTGCGAAAATGAGTAGTAGAAAACCAACAAGGCTCGTTGCGAGCTAGGATCACTTGCCTACCACATGCAGCATATCGTGGCAAACACTATAACCTGCATACAAGTGAAAAAATCCACCAATATGACACAAAGGAAATACATGATCATAAGAAGAAATGGACTACCACATGTCCTAGCATAGAGTCAAATGTGCTCACTAATATGCTTATTGTTACTAAAAGCTTAAACGTTAATTATTACATACGAAGCATAGTACAAACACACGCATAACTCATGCATTAATATTTAAACACAAATGTTTCGATCATGTTTAGATCATCAGGAGAGGATTCTCCCATAATGTGATACTTCAGACTACAAACAAGGTTACTCTTGTAACTAATTAAGTCAAAACAACACTCGGAATCATTATCATTCTTGTGTGAATTCCACCTATCACCAAAGAGTGTTAGTAGACTCATGATCAAACCCTCATCTACTCATCTTTCAAACGATCAAAAAGAAGCAGACGACAGGGTCGTATCACCATCATATATGTCGCATCTTATGATAACTATATAGAATTCAGTTTAGGGAGGAGAAAAGTGAAAAACCAACATTGCAGATTGAAACTTGTGATGACTGAAACCTCGAAACATATTATACTCCCTCTGTTTCTAAAAATCCATGTGGAGAAAACTTTTGTTTCAAAAAGTTATATTATTTTATGTTTTCAATACATTAATTAATGATAAATTGTAAATTTCAAAAAAATATAATTGTATTTATTAAAATTTTATTGGTTAAAAATTATAGGGAATAGTTTATTAACAAAAACAATACATGGATTACTACAATTTTATATTTTTTTTAATAAGTGTGAAAAACTTAAAACATGCAATTTTTTAAAAATGGAAGGAGTGTTTTGTAAAAAAAAAAAAGAGAATAAAGTAGTACGTAGATGCTCACAAGCAAGAGACGACAATTTTTTCTTTCTTTTTTTGGCTAAAAAGACAGGGCCGCACATGGGTTTTGTGATGTGTGATAGCTGTTTATAAAAGGCCCACCAAAAAGTATCCAAATTCACAAGGTAACAAAAATGGTCTGGTTCCACATAGGATCATGAAAGAAATGTCGTTTCCATAATTAATTTAAAATTTATATTCCAAATTTCTTAGATAAAAACTATACTTGATATCCTATATCGGAATTTTGGGGGAAAAGCAATTCTAAAATATAGACATTAACCTATAGGCTTAACAATCCTAATACTTAAATATATGTCTTAAACCTTAATTCCTAAAAATATTAAATTTGAAATTCCAGACAGTCAATAGTTAATCTAAATTAGATGTATATCCACATTTTTAAACTTTATATTTATTCACAGAATTTTAGTTTAATGAAAAATACTTACTTTTAGTTTTGCTGATATTTATGAATTGTTTTTTCTTTTGAAGTTTTTTTTTTTTTAAAAAATAGTTTCTCTAAGCTAAAATTATTGGGTTCAGAAAATAAAAAAATCTCAATTTATTGATTTTTTATAACTTATTATAATATCTATTTGGTATAATTTTTTTTTTTTTTTGTCGAAAGGTACTTTATTAATCAACCGAAGAGGTTACGTAATCGTTATACAAGAGAGGAGTTAACCAACAAAGACGATACATACTACTAGAATAAAATAGGTTGTTTAAAGGCTTGTGACGAGCTAAGGAATGAGCAGCCTCGTTCCCTTGTCGTCCGATGAAGGCAAAAAACTTCCTCGTGAAGAGCGAAGACTTTAAACGAATATCCGAGCAGAGGTTGTGGATGTCCATTAAATTCCTTTCGCCGTTGAAACACTGAATCAAAAGCTTGCAGTCACTTTCAAATATCATATGATGGAAACCCATGACCTTCGTGGTTTGAATTGCCATTAATAAGGCCTTTCCTTCAGCTTCCAGAACAGAGGAAGCTATTCCAAGATTAGCTGAACCCCAATACTTCGTACATCCAGAGTGATCACGTACAATCCAACCAGCGTAGACTCTACCTGTGAGGGCATTAAAAGCCGCATCTATTTGGTATAATTAAATGAACATTTTTTGAAAGAAAATCATAATTCATCTATTTAATTCATTTCACACTGGTTTTATTTTTGGGCAATTCTCTTAAATAGCCCTTTTTAAGTTTTTGTCACACAAATAACCCTAAAAAAATAAAATGACCAAAATAGACTTTTTTTTTTTTTGAAATTTTGATTTTTAAAAATTTTCTTTTTGAACTTTGAAACCCTAACCCCAAACCCACCCCTTAACTCTAAACCCTAAAGTGTAAATTAGTTAACCCTAGGGGTATAAATGCATATAAATGATTTTTTTAGCTTCTAAAAAAAACATTTTGGTCATTTTCTTCCTTAAAAACTATTTTTGTGACAAACAAACTAAAAAGGGCTATCCAAGGGAATTTCTCTTTATTTTTTTAGGTTTTATAAATGAATGTGCTAGTCCATCATTTAACCCATCTCACATTGGTCAAATTTACTTTTACTATTTTTAATAATCAAGATAAGAGAATTTGTTATTAAACTCGTATTCATCTTGTTAATGTGCATAATTGATGACAAATCTGCAATCATAAAACCACCAACTGTAATCCGACTCACAATATAAAGAAATAAATAATGAAAATTTTAGAAACTTTTATATTTATTGTTTGTCGCTTTTAATATATATTGATATATATATATTTTTTAAAGAAATATAAAGATATTATTAATTTAGAAAACACAAATATGTGTTGATTCTTTATTAAATTTTAAATGGTTCCTTTCAAATATTACATAAAAACTTTGGTCAATCAAAAATTAATGAATTTCTATTAATTTTTTAAAAACATTTTTACCCTCGTATTAAAAAATGCCACTATATTTGTTTTTACAAATACGCAAAATTTATATATCTTGCATTTGTTCTCTTATTTTATCTCAACAACTCTCAATATTTTTTTTTTTTCAAAATCACCTATTCATTTAACTTTCTCTCATGATTCTTGTTGATAATGAGTACGTATCCTTCATGGCAAATTGTCAAAACCAATCTAAAACTTGAACTCAAATACAAAAGTTTACTCAAACATCAATCAAATGCAAAAGTAATCTAAAAGAATTGTGAAATTACAACACTCCTTATGACAAAAAAAATTGTATATGTAATGTGGTGGGTATTTCATATCACTTCTCAAATTAACCCTATTTCCCACTTTACTCTCTCAAATAAGAAGTTCAGTGTAGTACTTAGGGATCGAATCCACAAAGACTCTAGGATTACACAATAGACTTATTGTTTTCGAATTAAAGCTAGACAAATTATAGTAATAATAATATTGATTTCAATATAGTTTTAGTTTATGAAGATTAGATTAAGGGATTAGACTTAGGGAAAATTCTGAAGTAGTATTAGATAATGAAAATTAATAGATTGCTAGGGTTTTAATTAAGCGTCGTTCTCGGACTTAAACCTAAGTGTTTATGAGATCGCTCTCGCGAATCTTGATAGAGTGTCGATCGATGCCTACAAGGTGGCGTCGATCGATGCTCATTCTAACAGTACTGGTTTCGTGGTTTGAATAATCCTCTAAACTTCCAATTCAACTCTCGTTTGTTACTAGTTATTTAGATTGTTTAAGATAGGTTCATGGTTATAACCATGCTCTCGCTTGCGCTATGAAACCCTAGTTTCTAAGATTGAGGTGATCAGATTCAACCTAGTATTAAGAACAACTTAAACAAAGAACCAAAAACATTACCCTAAAAATTCTATAAAATCAACAAGATATGACTACCTTTGAAGAACCCTAAATCTAACAATGAATTACTCATACATAGCATTGAAGAACATGATTAAAGTCTAAATAAATTGCATAGAATAAATTGAATAATAAGACAAGGAGTTCAAGATCTTCTCTGTAATGATGATCAAATCTTTCTCTCCAATAAACGTAACAAGATGTTCCAACTCAGTTTCAACCTCTTTTCTCTCTGGCTGCTTGCTTACATTAAAACTAAGATAGTAAACCCTAATAAATAGTCTAAATTTTGGCCAGGGACATATCTTGCAAATGATGAGACTTTTGGGTAAAACTTGTAACTTCTCAAGTCTTCATTAATCTTGCAGTCTACTTGTCTGTCGATCGACGCCAATTGTTGTTTCACGCATAAACTGGTTCCGGCAATGGGATTCCGGCTGAGCACCCTAAATACTCCAAA
This sequence comes from Sinapis alba, assembly GCA_012274485.2. Taxonomy (NCBI): domain Eukaryota; kingdom Viridiplantae; phylum Streptophyta; class Magnoliopsida; order Brassicales; family Brassicaceae; genus Sinapis; species Sinapis alba. The sequence continues at coordinate 497,969 of MU105677.1, read as the reverse complement.
ATAGCCCAAAATCTCCAATTGCTTCCAATAAGTACCTGGACCTGTAAAATACTCTAAAACATAATCTAGGCACACTTAATAGACTCTAAATAGAGCCTATAACATAGCCTAAAATTGGTAATAAATAGGTTATATCAACTCCCACAAACTTACCTTTTGCGTATCCTCAAGCATACAGAGTCTGTGAAAGAGGTTTGAAAAGCGGAGATTCACATAATATCTAAGTATAACTGTCACCCTACTTTGTTGCAACCACATCATATCAAGTCAATCACAGGGAAACTTTATATACTCTATCCTAGTATAGCAACAAAATCCATTCTACCAACAACTTAGCAAATACTAGCTTGACTCGCTCCTCTACTGATCTCATTTTTTTTGCATAAAATAAAAGTGAATGCTTTATCTTGGGAGTATCGATCAAAGGAAACATGTGTTCTTACCTCTGCAAGTATCTGAACAACTAGGTAAAAGTCTTCTTTGATCCATTTCTTCCCTCTTTTTCTCTCTTCTCTAAAACTTTTTAGATCTCTTATTCTTGTTATTTTTCTCTTTTTTTTCTTTTTCTTTCTTTTTCTTTTTGAGCAAAGTTGTAGGCGAATAATGGGGTCATAGGTAATCTACCTCTCGCTTCCAGCAATGTGTGATCATTCCTTTGAATTAGAATAATGGGGTCATAGGTAATGTACTTACCCCTCTGCATCTCGGGAAATCATCTCAATCTTTTAAAATTTGAAGTAGATGATGAAGAGAGAGAGAAGGGAACCAAAGATGCAATGACTTGTACGTACAAACTCGCAGAAGGAACCCTTCCAGTGTATACCAAGCCCCAAAGCAAGCTGATAATGTCAGGATTAGTGTTGGAAATCAGCCTCGGTTCCTTCAAACTTTCTAAGCAAGTTGATATAGTGGCAGGATGATCCACTTTAGTATTTTTAGTAATCTCTGCAAATAACCTTCTACAAATGGTGGTAAAGTGTGGTTAGTCAATAATAAATTTTTGATCATAATCCCTTTTTAACTCAATAAAACTTTTTGAAAAACTTATATATATATATATATATCAAATAAAACTCAAAACAAAATCAATTAGCATTAGTGAACCCCCACCATACTTAAATTACACTGTCCCCAGTGTAATCTGCCTTGGTTAGGAAAAAATTAAATCATAAGTAATAGTTTAAGTAAGAAACTCGATACCAGACTCTGTAATGAGTGTCGATTGATGTGAGATATGATATGTCGGTCGATTGTCGCGATACATTATCGACTGATGGTGACTTTGTGGTGTCGATCGATGTCTGACATGTAAGTTACAACTCTTTTTTAATATTTTTTTTATAAGTATAAAACTCAAAAATAGAATTTTTTTTAGTAAAACCTCTTCTAGACTTAAACAACACTATCACGAGTGTTATTCAGTCCGAGATTGGTGAGGAAAATAAATCATAAGGACACAATTTGATAAAGGAAAATAGTATACCTGCCTGCTGATGGTGACTTTCGATCGACACATTTAAGTGGTGATCGATCGATGCGTGGGATACTCCGTCGATCGATAATGATCAAGTGACGATCAATGCTCTGTGCAAACTCATGTTTCTTTTTTCTTAAAACCTATAATAATATAATAAAATCCAAAATTAGACTAATGTAATCAAGAAAATAATTAAAACTTATTAATCAGTGGGTTGCCTCCCACTCAACACTTGGTTATAATCTTAAACTCGACGTTTGAACTTTTTGACTAGTATGGAGGTGGATAAACACTTGGAAAACAAGTGTCTACATCTTCTATGCTCATTTGAAACCATGTACCAATGAAGTTCCTCATTGCTTCATCACTTATGGTTTTCTCATTCTTTGTAACCTCTCTACAACCTCCATTGAATGCATTCTTCTTTGTAGGTTCTCAATACTGTACTGTAGCATTCTAAGTCTTGCAGCTGTAGTCTTTAGTATATCTTCCAGTTCTTGAGAATTATCTCCCTTCATTAGGCTCTGAGAAAAAGCAATCTCATCAAACCTATTTCAGTTGTGTTTTTGCTGCTGTCTTATGCCGGTTGGCTTCAGTGTTGATCGATGGTCGTAGGATGCCGTTGTTCGATGCTCGTTCGTCTGGCCTAATCGCATGTTGTCTTTGTATATTATCCACATCTTGCTTCATCTCATCCATGTGTGTAGTCAGACTGGTAAGGCATCTGTGTATAGGATAATAGACATCATCAAGCCTTGTGTAGAATTCCTCTAGTGACATCTCTTGATCTTTGTAGACCTCATGCACAATATCATTAATTTCTGTTCTGCTGTATGTCCTTTGATCTTTTATAGGCATACTGATTCTTGTTGTATGTTCCAGTAGACATATGTAACTCTGCTCAAACATAGTAGCTATCTCTAGAACTGCTTTGATGTCTTCAGCTTGCACATTCACTACTCTTCCGTATGTAGCTCGTGCATTACAATTCTCATCTCTGTAGATGCCATACTTATCTTTCTTTTTCCAATGGAAATTTCTTCTGCCTTTAGCGTCATAAGCTCTCGTTCCATACTTGATACAGTCGTCAATAGATGTTGGGTGTGTCCTATCGATCGATGTTGAATGCTCCGGATAGTAGGCAGTTGAAGTACGACGTTTGTGGAACTTCATAATAGTACCGTCGATCGATGTGTGTTGTCTGCTGTCGATCGATCTGAGATGTGGAGGCGTGTAGGGAATATTATTAATCTGCTCGCTCTTCTGCTTCTCTATGTCGATCGACGCTGAATGGAGTGGGTCGATCGATGCACGTCTTTCAACTTTCACCCATCTGGCGTCGTCTGATACAAGATCATGATATTCAATCATCTCTTCGTCGATAGATGGTGTATGGTAACCGTCGATCTATGCTTGAGTACCAAGTTGTTGCCCAAACGAGTCTTCATCTCCGTTGGCAAGTTCGGACTCGTCTTCTTGGTCAGTATCGATTGATGGCGTAGAGTTGCCGTCGATCAATGTCAATTTCCTGAATTGATGGGAAATTTGGAAAACACCAGCCTCTTCCAGTTCGGTACCACGGTACTCGATTTGTTCCTCCTCTCGGTAATCTTCGTCGTACTCGAGGTAGGCTAGGGTGTAATTGCCATCTGCATGGCAGGTGTTGCTCGTTTCTGGGGTGAGGTCGTCGATCGATAACAAATGGTGGGTGTCGACCGATTGCTGAGCAGAAAATGCGTCGATCGGTGTTGTGGGTTGGCTGTTGATTGATTCTCCATCCTCAGACTCCTCGTTGAACTCATAATTGCTGAAGCATGTGGCCACAAGTTCTGCATCATTAGACAACTCAATGAGGGCATGTTTATTCTTATAAATTTCATAATTAATATTAGGATCAATCAGGGAGAGGCACAACCTGTTAGTTTTCATGTCACATATAGCTCCCACAGTAGCCATGAATGCTCTTCCAAGTAGTAGTGAAGAGTTCTAATTGATCTGGATATCCATGACATGGAAGTCTATAGGGACTAAGACATTTTGAATCTGCAGGTGGACATCTCTACAAATACCTCCTGAATCCACTCTGGAGCAATCCACAAAAACGAATGAATCACTAGAAGGCTCCACTCTCAGGTTTAGCTTTTCTGTCATAGCTCTGGGTATGATGCTCCCTGATGATCCAGTGTCACAGAGGGCATTGGGAAACTCGTGCCTTTTAATCAAACATGGAATCACGAACTTCCCAGGATCACTTTTCTTTTTCAGAATGATCCTCTGGTCTAGAGTTGTCACATTCATGACCTTTGGTAGATGAACAAATTTTGTTGTGGGAAACCATTGATAGATTCTACAGTCCCTCCGTTGATCGAATGGTTGAGGGTTTCCCCGATGCTGTTACCTCGATGGGTGCCGTCGATCGATGCACCTTGACCTGTGTCGAAGATGCATGTGCGACCTGTCGGACAAACACAAATTTTCCACACGGGAATCCCTCTCTAGCAGCCTTTCTCTCTTAACTTCTACCCAAAAATCATCAACAGTCAGTGCATTGACATGGTAAATCTGTCCAGCCTCTATTTTTTCCTTGATTAGGCTCTCATGTCTCCTAATAGTTTCACTTGTCTGCATCACCTGATTCTCTAGCTTCTTCATATGGGTGTTGAGATTTTTGAACTTGGTGTTGAGGTTGAGGTACATGTCATCTATCTTTCCATTGAACTCCACTGTCACCTACTGCTGACCCTCCAAATCTCTATCAACCATTGTTTCAATCTTGCTTCCTTGAGCATCGGGAGGAGGGTTCTGGTAGTAGGAGGACTCATAGGTTTTGTTATTGTTGAAGGGCCTTCGCTATGAACTCTGATTAAAGTTACTCCTTTGACCATTCCCATAGGAATTCATGTTGAAACCTTGATTCCCTTGTCTTTGGAAACCATTCCCATGAAGGTAGTTCACATCCTCTTCAATCTCATCATCTCCAGACTCCATTGCTTCCACCTCTGCAAAGGTGACATGTTTCCTGAGAAACTTTTTAACACTATCCAGCCTTGCCTTGACTTCTTCAATCTGCTCCTTGCTCATTTCTGGAGTTGATTTCTTCCTCTCAAAATCTGTGTTCTTGGTGCTGCTGTTGGATGCCAGATTCTCAATCAACCTTGTAGCATTTTCGGGACTCTTGGTGCTGAAATTCCCCTCATTGGCTGTGTCCAAAGCCATTTGGTACTGTAGTCCAATACCTCTAAAGAAAGTGCTAAGAATTTGCACTTCGTTCAACCCATAATGTGGATAATCTCTCTGGTATGATTTGAATATGATCCAGAAATTTCTAAAAGATTCTGAAGGGTCTTGTGAAAAGGTGGCAATCTTGCTTCTCAGATCTTCTGCTCTCGCGTCATCAAAGAAGTTGCGCAAGAAAGCATTCTTGATGTCAGTCTAGGATGTCAGGGATCTTGGTGGTAACTGCTTGAGCCAATATGAAGCTTCTTCAGCAAGTGAGTACTTGAAGAGCTTACAGAAAAGATAGTCCTCAAAGACTCCATTGGCTTTAATGGCAGTCACTAGATCCTCAAATCGCTCCAGATGATCCATAGGGTGCTCATGTCGCAGCCCATGGTAGGGTATATGTGCTACAAGTTTGAAGAAGGCGGGGTTGATTTCAAAATCGTATCTTTGAAAACCTGGAGGACGAATGGCGGATCTGTTGGCGTAGTACTGGTCTGGACGGTTGTAGCCAGCCAGTGTTCTCTGGCCAACTTGGGCATTAGCTTTAGGTTGAGCTTTTGCAGCGTCTGCTTCTGCTTCTGCATCAGGGATTATAGTCCCCTGATCGTCTATCTTCTGATCTGCTGCATTACACAGGTGATCGTTAGGATCACGCAGGTCTCTGTTCTCATCCCTAATCAGTATCAAGGTAGCAACCATAAGAACTCGTCTGTCGATCGATGAGGGTTGGATATCGTTGATCGATGAGGGTTGGATATCGTCGATCGGTGCCAAGCGGATAGCATCGGTCGATGAAGTGATGTTGGTGTCGATCGATATATGTGGGTCTGTGTCGATCGATGCAGAGTGATCAGTGTCGTTCGACTGTAGAGTTTTGATGATGGTCGATAATGTCTGTGAAGAAGTGTCGGTCGACGCGGTACTAGTGTCGGTCGACGCGGTACTAGTGTCGTCGATCGATGCTTGTCGTCTTTCTTTACGGATTGAGCGTTCAATTCTGTCAAGGTTAGAGAGTGCTATCAATTCTTGTCTTTTGTTGCTTTGGTGCTTCTTTGCATGTACCTGAAAACAAGGAAAATAAAATTTATTAGTAACTTGAAAAATAAGTAACAAACCTAGACTAAATCCTAGAAATTAAATCTATTGGCGATCTATGCTCCCAGGCAACGACTCCAAATTTGACGTGGTGTGTATTTTGTTCTAGCAGGGTAATGAATATCCTAAACAATCCACTGTCAAATTAACCATAATCTTAACACACTCTATAATACTCTTGTCAAAAGAGATCATGTGTAGTACTTAGGGATCAAATCCACAAAGAGAAAATGCACACAATAGACTTCTTATTTCTAAAGACTAAGCTAGGTGAATATATATATTAGTAATGAATAACCTGATTAAGGAAATGTTCCTTGTCAAGAAGTAGGATGCAATATGGATATATGCTACTAATGCAACTATGAAAATATTCTAGATATAAATATAAATGTAAATATGCTAGATCTAGGGTTTCAAGCTTTATGAATTATAATAGATAGGAAGCACGGAAGTGTAAATATTCCAGAACTCAAATGTTAACTATTATGACCCTTTTAACTCCAACTCTCGTATGCGAGTAAAAGGAATGACCATCGATCGATGTCTAAGGCATGATGTCGATCGACGGTGAAATCAGAAGGAAGTATGGACGAGATTTGATAAGTCCACCAGACTTATTAGACCAGCTCTCGCATGTATCTAACAGCCTAATTCAACAGAATCTATTATGGAACAGAACCTACTCTCGTAGTTGTCCATGTCCTATCATCGAGATCCTAGTTAGCTACTCTAGAATGCAAGCATTAAGCACAACTCAATTGATGGATATTAACTTAACCTAACAATCCTGTTTTTGGGCAAATCCATAGATGCTATCATTCAACCCTAAATCTAATTAGTAACTACTCAAGCATGATCTTTGTCACAGAAATCATAGATGAATAGAATAGATATGATATAGAATATAAAAACCAAAGGAGTTCCAGGAGGACTTTGAAGGAGTCTCTCCTTTCTCTCCTAATCCAAAACGAATCTAAAATGCTCTGTAAAACTCTGTCTATGATGTATTTCTTTCTCAAGACATAAAAATAAAACCCTAATTCTAGGTAAAACTCGTCCACGGTATTTTCGTCTTTCTGACTTGGGCTTTGATCATCGATCGATGGCAAGTGTGCTGCATCGATCGCTCTTGAGCTTATATCATCGGTCAACGCCAAGTGTTATCCATCGATCGATGGCTTCGTTGACTCCCTAGATGATAAGTTACGGATTCTTTTCTTCTAAATGCTCCAAAAGCTCCAAGTATCTCATATATCTCCAAAACGTTCCTAGACCTGTAAATATACTAAAACATAGCCTATACACACATAATAAACTCTAAATAGAGCCTAAAACATGGCCTAACATGGCCTAAAACTGGTAATAAATAGGCTATATCATGTACCTACCCCTCTGCATCTTGGGAAATCATCGCAATCTTTTAGACTCTTATGTAGATGCTGAAGATAGAGAGAGAAGGGAACCAAAGGTGCAATGACTTGTACCTACATACTTGCAGAAGGAACCTGATCCAGTGTATACCAAGCCCCAAAGCAAGTTGATAGTGACATGATTAGTGTTGGCAATCAGCTTTGGTTCCTTCAAACTTTCTAAGCAAGTGTGATATAGTGGTAGGATGATCTACTTTAGTATCTCTAGTAATCTCTGCAAATAACCTTTTAAAAATGATGCTAAAGTGTGGTTAGTCAATAAATTTTTTTGATCATAATCTCCTTCTTTTCTTAATAAAAATTGTGAAAAACTTATATATATAGCAAAAAAAATAAAATCAAATAGCGTTAGCGAACCTCCCCCAGACTTAAATTACATTGTCCCTAGTGTAATCCGCCTCGATTGGTTAGGAAAAATTAAATCATAAGTAAATGGTGTTTGAGAAAGTAGATTATACCAAACTGCTAAGGGCGTCGATCGATGGCTATAGGTTTTTGTCGACCGATGGTAGACCATCATCGTCGATCGATGGTAGATTCGAACTATCAATTAAACATGTCTGTTAGATCACCGTCGATCGATAGCAACTAAGCTGCGTCGATCGATGTGAGGTTTGTTAGACTTAAATCGTGTGTGTGTGTGTGTGCCTACTCTCCATGGATCATCTCTCTTTGGTTAGCTCTGTTAGACACTCAAACACATATCAGATCGTCAAAATAGCAGCATAATAGTAATGAGTCCAAATATAAAAGCAACATCATAAATATAAGTCTGAATGTAAGATAAAATAAAAGACGAAGGAGCAACAAGGGAGGCTACTCCTCGTCCGATGTGTCCATGTCAGGCTGCTGAGGCTGTGGCGCGGCTCCTGGTGGTGATCTCGCTCTGGTCCTGGGACGGCTGAAGCACTGGCATCGAGACATCGTCTCAACCCTAGTCCACATGGTGCGAAGTGCGTCCACCACAACTCTCTGGAAGTCACCATGGTCGTGGATGGGGATCTCTGGAATCTCAGGGAAGGGTGGGAGAGGTGGCTGTCCTGGATCGGGTGCCGAGGCTGCTGCTACCGGATGGGCTGGTCTGAGGCCTCCCCTGCGGCGTACTCTGAGTAGTGCTGTGTGGAGGTGCTACTCAGCTGGTCTGAAGGCTAGGCACTCCGGATCATCAGCAAAATTTGTCACCTCTGGCGCTGGAAGCGCTGTCATCCTAGCCCCCTCGTCGTCTACAAAAGTCCAATACTTCCCCTCCTTCAGCCACTGGGTCCTCGTCAAATGACTGTCATCCATTAATCTCAACTCACTCACGACAGAAGCTCCCTCCAAACTGATACCAAGGAAGCTGAATATAGGTGTCAGGAAGCTCCTAATCGTCTCCTACTTCGAGCCGGTACCCTTGAAGAGTTTGTCCTTCAGGGTCGCCAGATGCTCAGCAAAAATAGCCCCCAAGTTCACCCGCTGATCGCTCACTGGTAGGAGAAAAATCTCATCGTCGAGTTTCACCAAGTCTCTAATGGAGTAGTACAGTAGTATGAGTACTGGAACCAACGGGTTCGTATCGTGCCTTGGTTCGTCATTCGACCATCTTGATGATCGAGGGATTTAGTGAGTTAAACAAGTATGATGGTTTAAAATAATGTGATTTAGGCTCAAAAATGAGCAAAATCGGCCGAAAATTTAGAGAGAATTCGGGTTTTTACTCGTATGAGTTTTTAATGGTTTGGAGAAAAGTGTTTTTATGAATCAGGGTCGTGTCGAGTTAACCTACTCGACACTCGCCATCGATCGACGTTCTTATAGGGGTATTGATCGATGGTATGTTCTATAATTCCAATTTTTGAGTTTTTTTTTAGAGTCTTGTAAATTAAATTAATTATATTTATTATTAATTATTTATTATATATATATTTTAAATTAGTGGGTTGCCTCCCACTCAGCGCTTGTTTAGAGTTGTTAGCTTGACGAGACATGGGTTTATCATTCGGGGCCTGGCATCTCGAGACGCATGGTCTGAGTATGCGGAATTTCAGCTTCGGCCCAGTAATGTTTAAGTCTTTGCTCATTCACCATGAAATCCTCTCTTTTAGGATTAACAAGCAGAATTTCCCCGTAAGGTGTAACTTCTTTAATGGTGAAGGGTCTGGACCAACGAGAACATAGTTTCCGGGAAACAGAGTCAACCGCGAGTTATACAAGAGTACTTCGTCGTTCGGTTCGAAATGCCTAGACGCATGGTCTGAGTATGCGGAATTTCAGCTTCGGCCCAGTAATGTTTAAGTCTTTGCCCATTCACCATGAAATCCTCTCTTTTAGGATTAACTAGGAGAATTGCCCAGTAAGGTGTAACTTCTTTAATGGTGAAGGGTCCAGACCAACGAGAACATAGTTTCCGGGAAACAGAGTCAACCGCGAGTTATACAGGAGTACTTGGTCGTTCGGTTCGAAATGCCTAGAAATAATTTTCTTTTCATGATAGGCTTTCGTTCTTTCGTTGTATAACTTTGATTTTTCATAGGCGTGGTGTCTAATTTCGTCTAGCTCATTTAGCTGGATTAATTTATTTTCTGTTGCGGGTTTAGCATCAAAATTTGTCTTTTTGATGGCCCATTCAGCTTTGTGTGTTAATTCTATTGGGAGATGTCATGCTTTTACATAGAGCAGATGGAATGGGGTAGTACCTAATAGTGTTTTATACGCTGTTCGGTATGCCCAGAGCGCATTATACAGTTTTAGAGACCAATCTTTTCGGGATGATCCTACCGTATTTTCTAAGATTTCTTTGATTTGACTGTTGGATACTTCTACTTGTCCGCTGGTCTGAGGATGGTAGGGTGTGGCTACTCGATGGTGAACTCCATGTTTCCTGAGTAGTTTTTCGAACACTTTGTTTATAAAGTGGGTACCTCCGTCGAATATAACTACTCGAGGGACTCCAAATCTAGGAAAGATGATGCTTTTAAAGAGTTTCACTACTACTAAAGCATCATTTTTCGGGGTTGCGATCGCTTCAACCCATTTGGATACGTAGTTTACGGCAACTAATATGTATTTATTTTCGTGCGAAGAAGGGAAAGGGCCCATGAAATCGATGCCCCAACAATCAAACACTTCAACTTCGAGTATGAAATTTTGTTCTATTTCGTTTCTCTTGGTGATTTTTCCTCTTCTTTGGCAAGGATTGCATTTTGCTACGTAGGCTTGAGCATATTGAAACATAGTTGGCCACCAAAAGCCTGTTTGTAGAATTTTTGACATTGTCTTAAAACTAGCGAAATGTCCAGCGTAATCGGACCCATGACAATGATACAAAATTTCATGAATTTTGCTTTCAGCAACGCATCGTCTGTATATTCCGTTAGAGAAGTGTTTATAAAGACATGGTTCATCCCAGTGATATCTCCGGATTTCTCTCAAATTTTTTGTTTTTATGATATCATGTGAAGGGTTTGGGTTCCACATTGGCCGCAAGATAGTTTACTATATCCGCATATCAAGGTCTATCAGTGGTGTTCAGTGCACACACACCCCGACTTAAACTTCTACCTCCGGGAGAGCCATTAATTGAGAACAAATGATTACAACTGACGTTGATTATATTGGAATGGTTATGTGATCGTCCGTTTCATATGCGATATTGATCGGTGCTCTGTGGTTATAGTCGGTTGACGAGCTTAGTGTGTTATCGGTTGATTCTTCTTCATCTGCCAAATTGACCTTGCCGACGAAGGTTGATTCTACTAAGTAAACATTTTTGGTGGGCAAGAAGTCATCTATAGGAACATCGTCGTCTACTCTTATTCGTGATAGGTAATTTGCGACTCCGTTTTGCACTCCTTTCTTGTCCTTTACTTCTATATCAAATTCTTGGAGAAGCTCAATCCATCGCAAAAGTCTTGGCTTGGCGTTCTTTTTGTTCATTAAGTATTTCAATGCCACGTGGTTGGTGTGACCAACTACTTTCAAGCTGACTAGATAGGATCAAAATTTTCCGAAAGCGAATACCACGGCTAGTAATTCTTTTTCTATTGTTTCATAATTGCGTTGCACATCGTCCAGAGTTCTACTTGCGTAGTATATAGCATGCAACTTTTTGTCCTTTTTTTGTCTGAGCACTGTGCCTACAGCAAAATCGCTTGCATCGCACATAATTTCGAATGGTAGATCCCAGTCTGGTGCTTGAACAATGGGAGCAGATACGAGTGCCTATTTGATTTCTTTAAAGGTCTCGAGACATTCAGGTGTAAAGTCAAATTTTACTTTTTTGTACTGGAGTGCAGTGAGAGGTTGAAAAATTTTGCTAAAATATTTTATGAATCCCCAATAGAATCCAGCATGTCCTAAAAAGCTTCTAACGTCTTTGACATTAGAGGGTGGCGGTAGCCCAGTCATTATTTCAATTTTTGTCTTCTCCATCTCGATTCCGGCTGCTGAGACTTTGTGTCCCAATACAATTCTGCTGTTAACCATAAAGTGGTATTTTTCCCAGTTCAAAACAAGATTTTTCTCTTGCATCTAGCTAACAACTTACACAGGTTATCGAGACAGTTTTTGAAGTTTGGACCGTATACTGAAAAGTCTTCCATGAAAACCTCCATGATGTCTTCGGTCATATCTGTGAATATCGACATAATGTATCTCTTGAAGGTTGCAAGAGTGTTACAGAGTCCGACATCATGCGATACACGAACGTTTTATAGGAACAGGTGAAGGAAGTTTTTTCTTGATCATATGGATGTATTAGAATCTGGAAGAATCCTGAGTACCCATCGAGGAAACAGTAGTATTCGTGGATTGCAAGCCTTTCTAACATCTGATCAATAAAGAGTAAAGGGAAATGATCTTTTCGTGTGGCAGCATTTAGTTTCCTGTAATCGATACACATCCTATGTCCGGTGACAGTTCTCATGGGGATCACTTCATCTTTGTCGTTCTTTACTACTGTAATTCCACCTTTCTTTGGAACAACATGAAATGGACTAACCCAGTTGCTTTCTGAGATCGGGTAAATAACACCTGCTTCTAGGAGCTTCATGATTTCCTTTTTGACTACTTCTTTCAGGTTGGGATTTAATCTCCTCTGATGCTCAACGGATGATTTGGATTCGTCATCAAGGTGTATCCTATGCATACATAAATCAGGAGAGATTCCCGGGATGTTATCTAATGAATATCCGAGAGCCTTGCGGTGTTTTCCCAGTTTATTCAGCAATAATGCTTGCTCTCCGCTGCTGAGGTTGGTATTTTTGATTACAAGATAGGAATTTTCATAAAGGAAAGCGTATTTAAGACCAGCGGGAAGTGGTTTAAGCTTGATTTTAGGTGTTTTCTCTTTGCTCCAGTCGTCGGTTACACCATGCTGTCGATCGACGGTACTATCGTGGTGTCGATCGATGGTTGTAGGTAGCTCAAATTCTCCCGTGTCGACGTTGAATATTTCTTCAGTGGCATCCATCAATCTCATATATTCTACATTCTGATCATCTATCGCAAAGATATCATCTTCAGGAGATGGGATTGCCCGCTCGAGAGGATCACTTGAACATGCAACCATGAATGATTCTTCTCCTATGTTGGAGAGATAATCGATATGGTAGGGTTGACCGTTGATCAAAGGTTGTTTAATTATTTTTTTCTATGTCAAAGATCATCGGTATTTTCCCGATGTTGAGGCATATGCGCCCTCCTCTGACATCAATGATCACTCCGGCCGTGGCCAGGAAAGGCCTCCCCAAAATAATTGGATTTATGGGTTCTCGTTCATATTTAAGCACTATGAAATCTGCAGGTTTATCGCAGTTATGAATGCGTACGGGCACGTCTTCAAGGAAGCCTTCTGGAATTCTAGTGGATCTATCAGCTAGAACGAGAGTGACCATGGTAGGTTAAAACTGTGTTAAACCGAGAGTGACTGCAACTGAATAAGGCATCAGGTTTACACTAGAGCCTGAATCACAGAGGGATCTTTGGAACCTTTCATTGCTGATAGTGCAGTCCAGAACAAAGCTACCAGGATCAGGGAGTTTAACCGGAGTTTTCCCTTGAATGATTCTGCTTATTTCTTCTGATACCATCATCACGCAATGTTCTGATTCATGGAATCCTCTCGTTGCTGCATCTTTCACGTACTGCTTAATAGCAGGCAAGATATGAATGGCATCGCTCAGTGGCATCTTAATGCTTACTTTCTCGAACGCTTTCTTGCATATTGCTTTTTCTTGTTATTTCTTTTTCTGCTTAGAAATTTTTTGGGAAAAGGGGCGGTTGCTTGGTAAACCCTTGTTCTAACCGGTTCGATCGATTATGGGTCTGAATGTCGATTGCGTCTTGCTTTGGAGCATCGATCGATGGTAGGTTCAGACTGTCGATAGATTCTTGGTAACAAGTATCGATCGACGTCTCCTACTCCCGTGTCCTTTTCTTTTTGTTTGTCAAACAAGTCTTCAAGGTCGTCAGTTTGGTCTAATTCTTCAATTTCTGGTGAGATCTCGGGAACTTGCTCGTCAGTGTCAAACAGAATGGGATGTGATTTTTCTTTTTCCTCCGTCGCGATTCTTGCGAATTCATCGATAGTTATGCTTTCTCTAACTCCAGTTGCGAGTCGTTTACCACTTTGTAAGGCTACAACGTTGCAATGTCTCTTGGGGTTAGCGTCTATTTTACCAGGTAAAAATCCGTCCTCTCTTTTGATGGAAATAGCGTTACTCGCCACTTGACTATCGATCCTCTTAATGTGTTCACTTAGAGTTTCAAATTTTTCCGTCATCTCCGCATATATCAGATCTAACTTCTCGTTGAGGTTGGCGGCTATTCTACGGTTTCCTGCAAAGACTTGATTCATCTTTGACTTTGGACTTCTTTCACATTTATCCACAGTGGTGTCGTAGTTTCTCGCAAAGTTTTTAGTGCTCTCCTTAAATCGTTGGTTGTTCAGACTCATCACATTTGAGAATTCAACTTGCTTTTCGAAATAGCGAGAAACAACATTGTCCAGGAGGGTCGCAACTGATGCCAGAGTCTTTTTGACTCAGATCGAGTGCTTCTCCTCCGTGAGCATTGGCGGTTCATTCTTCTCGGCGTTTCTAATTTTGTAAGCTCTACCTAAGGCCATGTTCTCTATCAGCCCTTTAGCGTTTGTGGGGCTTTTGGTGCTGAAGTTCCCATCGCTGGTCGTATCAAGAATGGTTTGGTAGTCTAAATTTAGTCCTCTATAGAAAGTGTTGATGAGTTGGGGTTCTAAGAATCTGTGGTCAGGGCACAAAAGCTGGTAGCTTTTGAATCTAGCCCAAGCATTTTTAAAGGATTCACGGCTACCTTGAATGAATGTGGATATTTCTCTCCTTGCTTCCCAATATATTTCCTCGTCAAAGAAATGATTGATGAAAGTGCTTCTAATATCTTCCCAGCAAGTCAGGGATCCTGGTGGTAGGTGGTTCAACCACCTCTTGGCGTCACTTTCAAGGGAAAAAGGGAAGACTTTGCAGAGATTGAAATCGTCGTTCACCATGTCTTCTAGCATCTCGATGTTATCACTTGGGTGTTCAGTAGGAAGACCACTGACTGATTTATGCGGGCCATAACTAGGAAGTCGATATCTAGTTCAGAGCTTCTTGTATTGTTGTCTGGTAATCAAATTGCAGACCTATTGGAATAGGTCCTGCTGGGGTTTAGGTATTTTAACATTGACAATTCATGCTTTATCTCATTCTTTGGAGATTTAGGTATTTTATCAGGGATTGCAGTCCCCTGATAGTTAATAAGTTGGCTTGCTTCATTGCTTTTATTATTCATTGGTTCTATCAAGACTATTTTCTTATTATCAGCATCAGTAAAGGCGTACTTACCTTCTTCTGGCTGATCGGTATCGATCGATGGCAACAGAAGGGTATCGCTCGATAGTAATGGACAAGTATCGATCGATCTAGGATGAGCTCCGTCGATCGATCCATGTTGTCCTGAATCTATATTCTCTCCTTTAAGTACATGTGTTACAAGACCAGGAAAAGAATAATTTAGCATACAGTAAAGTCAAAAAAAAAAAAAAATTAGACGATATTCTAAAGGATTATCACATCTCAAATTAACCCTATTTTCCACTTTACTCTCTCAAATAAGAGGTTTAGTGTAGTACTTAGGGATCAAATCCACAGAGACTCTAGGATTGCACAATAGAATTATTGTTTTCGAATTAAAGCTAGACAAATTATAGTAATAATAATGATGATTTCAAGATAGTTTTAGTTTGTGAAGATTAGATTAAGGGATTGGACTTAGAGTAAATTCTCAGGTAGTATTAGATAATGTAAATTTATAGATTGCTAGGGTTTTAATTAAGCGTCATTCTCGGACTCAAACCTAAGTGTTTGTGAGATTGCTCTCACGAATCTCGATTGAGTGTTGATCGATGCCTAAAAGGTGGCGTCGATCAATTCTCATTTTAACATTACGTGTTTCGTGGTTTGAAGGATCCTCTAAACTTCCAATTCAACTCTCGTTTGTTACTAGTTATTTAGATTGTTTAAGATAGGTTAAGGGTTATAACCATGCTCTTGCTTGCGCTATGAAACCCTAGTTTCTAAGATTGAGGTGATCAGATTCAACCTAGCATTAAGAACAACTTAAACAAAGAACCAAGAAGATTATCCAAACAATTCTACAAAATCAACAAGATATGACTACCATTGAAGAACCTTAAATCTAACAATGAATTACTCAGACATAGCAATGAAGAACATTATTAAAATCTGAATAAATTGCATAGAATAAACTGAATAATAAGATAAGGAGTTCAAGATCTTCTTTGTAATGATGATTAGATCTTTCTCTCCAATAAACGTAACAAGATGTTCCAACTCTGTTTCAGTCTCTCTTCTCTCTGGCTGTTTGCTTACATTAAAACTAAGATAGAAAACCCTAATAAATAGTCTAAATTTCGGTCAGAGATTTCTCTTGCAAATGATGAAACTTTTGGGTAAAACTTATAATTTCTCAACTCTTCATTAATCTTGCACTCGACTTGTCCATCGATCAACATACAAAGTGTGACGTCGATTGATGCTTCACGCATAAACTGGTTCCGGCAATGGGTTTCTAGCTGAGCAGCCTAAATGCTCCAAAATAGCCCAAAAGCTCCAACTGCTTCAAATAAGTACATGGACATGTAAATACTCTAAAACATAGTATATACACACATAATAGACTCTAAATAGAGCCTATAACATGACCTAAAGTTGGTAATAAATAGGTTATATCAATATGTGTTTACCTTTATAGCCTCTTTAAGTCTTCTGTTTTTAAGTATTTTGTGATTTTGTAAGTCTTCTGAGAATACTTCCCTGGAAGTCTTCTCGTTTAGTAAATCTTAAAAATAATTTATAAATTATATAAAAAATATTTTTATGGTAGAAAAATCTAAATCATGTAATAATAAATATTTGTAAAAGATATAAATTAAAATCTAGTAAAATTGAATTGTTTTCAACATAGATGAGTGAATGTATCATCTCATGATATTCTTTGGTCTAGGGTTTGGTAACATATGTTATAGTATTGTATGTATCTTTAGGGTTAGATTTTGGAAGCTTAACTAATTTTTTTGAAAAATTGTTTTTCACATATAGTGTTTAGTTTTGTGCACATATTAAACAATTTTGGAGTTGATTTTAAGTTCAGTGAAGTGTTTATTGATAATTAGTTTGTTATTTAGTTTAGGGTATTAAAAGACTTAAGTCTACTAAAAGATATTACGCTAGAAGACTTACATGTTCTGGGCGAATAGTAAATTCAAGGGGTAGAAGACTCTCAGAGAAGTCTTCTGAGACTTCTAGGAAGACTTTCAGGGAAGTCTTCTCGGAAGACCTTCAGGGAAGTCTTCTCGGAAGACCTTCAGGGAAGTCTTCTCGGAAGACCTTCAGGGAAGTCTTCTCGGAAGACCTTCAGGGAAGTCTTCTCGGAAGACCTTCAGGGAAGTCTTCTCGGAAGACTTTCAGGGAAGTCTTCTCGGAAGACTTTCAGGGAAGTCTTCTCGGAAGACTTTCAGGGAAGTCTTCTCGGAAGACTTTCAGGGAAGTCTTCTCGGAAGACTTTCAGGGAAGTCTTCTCGGAAGACTTTCAGGGAAGTCTTTTGAGACTTCGAGAAAGAAGAACAGTCTTATGTCTTCTCAGAAGACTTTCCTGGAAGTCTTTTGAATCGAAAATATGTAACCTAATTACAATTTTTGTCTCCCCCGATATAAAGAAAATTTACACATTCTCTCTCTTCCTCTCAAATTGCTGTAAGAAAATGTAATGTTTCTCACTCTAAAACTCGCAAACCTCTTTCTAATCTCTTTTAACTTGAAAACACCAAATTTTATATCAATTTCTCATTTTTATCTCATGATTTCTCACTGATTTATCCTTTTGTTGCAAGTTTTTATCATATAGTTCTCATCTTCTACTCTTTGGATTTGTAGGTTTTTTCAGATCTGAAAGACTTTCTGGATGTTTTCTGACGAAATCCTCTCCCATGTCTCCTCTTTCATAACATATTTGAGTGTTTTAGTAAGTTTTCATGTCATATTTTCATCATTTGGTAACTTCTTATTGCTTAAAGCTCTAACCTCTTTCTAATCTTTTTGAACTTGAAAAACAACAAACTTTATATAAATTTCTCATTTTTATCTCATGTCTTCTCACTAATTTATCATATTTTTGCATATTTTTTTATTCTCATCTTCTAATTCTTTAAAGGTATATATATAAATGATGGATATATATTTTTGTGTGTTCTATAAAGGTAGATATATCTCATATTCTACTCTTCTTCTTTGTTTTGAGGCTATTTGAATATTTTTGGATGTGCATGTTTTTCAGATCTGAGTTAAATTTTAGAAGACTTTTGAGAAGACTATGTTCTCAGTGGGAAGACTTCAAAAAAATATTCCAGTATATGTTACAAAACTCTGTCAGAAGACTTTTTGAAAGTCTTCTAACATAATGTACAAGAAGGCTTCATGACAGTGTTCTGACAAAGTCTTCTCTCATGCCAAGTGGAGTATAATCTTATGTTTGTAGAGGAATGATCTATAGTTTCATGTGTAATAGTTTTGTTTATGATTTATTTTGTGATTTGTATATGTAATCTTTTATTTATGGATTGTTTTATAAATTTGAAGAGATGTCAATGAATTTTTTTTGGTAAATATGTTCATGTCTACAACATTCTCTTGCCAAAAATATATAATATTATTAAAATTATTGGTATTCAATTCAAATTTACTAAAATTAGTCTAACACTTATAACATAACACAATAGCAAAAAAAAACTTAGTTAAATTTACTAAAATTAAAAGAAAAAGAATTTTAAAAACTTAATAAAATTCACAAAAGATAAACTTTCACTTGAAGTTTTCTGAGAAATTTTCGGAATAATTATCAAAACAATTTTGAAAATCTTCTACAATTTTCTGGAAATTCTTATAGCATATTATGTAATAGAAGACTTTCTGGAAGTCTTCTAGCATATAATATACTAGAAGACTTTCATGGAAGTCTTCTCTCATTAGCTAGAAAAATTAATAAATATGAATATTGGTAAGATAATAATTATCACCAATTAAATTATAAATTTAATTCAAGATCTCTAATATTGATTAATATACATGAATTAATAAGAAAATATTAAAATGTCTTTTTAATTTTAGAGCAAATAAGAGTTTATTAAACATTAACTTAGAAGACTTTCATGTAAGTCTTCCCTGAGAAGACTTCCACAGTAGTCTTTTGGTAGAAGACTTCTAGGAGGTCTTCAGGAAATGTCATTTTTGCAATTATAAAGACTTCCAGAGAAGACTTCCATGTAAGTCTTCTAGAAAAAAATGAGAAGACTTCCATGTAAGTCTTCTCGAAAAATAGGTTAATTTTGCAATTGACCCAATTGTGTCAGAAATTTGACTTTATGTGGAAGACTTCTAGAAAGTCTTCCGACAAATGACTTCCAAGAAAGTCTTCTAAAGTATTGATGACGTCTTCTCACTGGTTGTTAAAGTCTACTTACGTTACTTTTGTAATTAAAAGCTAAAACTTAAATATCTAATTTTAATCAAAAGACTTCCAGGAAGTCTTCCGTGAGAAAAATTTCTGAAAGTCTTCTGTCATAACCAAATGTTTGACCAGAATCATAAAAAATAAAGCTAGAAGACTTACAAGGAAGTCTTTTGTCTTCTATTTAAAAATTAAATATTTAAGTTTTAATTCTCAATTGCAAAAGTAACCCAAGAAGACATTCACCGACAATGAGAAGACTTCCACCATAATTGAGAAGACTTCTATAAAGTCTAGACTTCTATAGAAAGTCAAATTTTTGACACAATTTGGTCAATTGCAAAACTAACCTATTTTCGAGAAGACATACGTGAAAGTCTTCTCATTTTTTTTGTTAATAAACAAAAGTTGGAAGACTTTTAGAAGATCTTCTCTAAAAGAACAGACATAAAGTCAATTGCAAAACTAACCTATGCATGACCAGAAGACTTCCAGTTTAGTCTTCTGTACGAACCAGATCTGAAAAAAATAAAAATTCTTCTTAAATCCGGTTAGATTCATGTTTAACTTCTCCAAGTACATATCATTTCTTAGTGAAAGTTACATACTCATTCTTGACCAAGAATCATGAACATTAGTAACATTAATAAGTTTATAAATTTTGAAATAAAAAATTTAGGATTTTAGGAAGGAATAAGAGAGGAAGTGAAAGGAAAATAGTTTGTTTGTGTAAGAAATAAGAATATAAAGATGTAGATGATGATTTTAGAAGCATTAAAAGCTTCAAATTGATTGTTGGTGTATTGAACCCAATGACAATATTGTAAATACTTGATGAAGATGAGGATGATATGGTAATACAATCATTTTTGAAATAAAAATAATGGCATTTTCGTGAATATCCAAAATTCTAAGGTGAAAAATGGAAGTGGAAGTTTTGAAAAAATCATGGGAATTTACAATTGATTTCAAGTTTTGAGTCACTTTTGCAAAAAGTTCATCTTTCATTCGTTTAAGTTAAAATTTATTGTGCTGGAAGAAATTAAACATGAATTCTCACATGTATTCATTTGATTTTCAAAATTTCCAGATCCAATAAGATGATTAGAAAGGTCTTTTGGTCAAATCATATGTAATTTAGTAATTGACTATTTTGTGAATTTATCTTAGTAGACCTTTGAATAATTCTGCTAATTTATTTTTGTAAGCAAAAATAAATAAATGGACTTTCCTATAAATTTTTGCAAGACGAGATTAATTTAGAATCTGACCAAAATTATTTATACACTGAATTTTTAAAGATATACTTCTCTGAAAGTCTTCATGTTACAAATTTGGAGCATGCATACCATTTTGGAACACAAATCATGGATTGGTTGTGAATGTTTAATTCAAATCCAGTACAATCATATATTCGAGGTGAGTTAGATTGAAAGACATTTATTGATGATCGCGAAGTGGGCTAGAAGGAGAATTGCTAAGAACTTCCGGTGCATTTAAAAAGAAACAAGTAAGAACAATAAGAATAATGAAAACCCTAGTTCTAAGAATAATAGAAAACCCTAGTTCTTGTGTCGTGTTCCTTAAGTGTCTGTATATGTTCTTCCTTAACTCGGCATCTCTCCTTATATACCCGAGCCTCTATTGGTTATGGCCCTATTTCATCCCAAATCCCTAACTGACTCTGAGGTAATAGGCCGAGGTCCGTTTATTTGATGGGCCTATTGAAGGATAAAATCCATCTCTAACAATAAGTCCACTCCCCCCCCCCAGTTCATTGTGAGAGACAAGGTCGTTCTCAATTAATTTATTAAACTGGTTAGAAGAGTAAACGACTCGGCATAGGACATCTCGCACCAAGGTCTTGACCGCGGTAGCTGACTGGTTATAACTGATAGTTTTCTTGGTTTATTTGGGTAACTATACCGCTTCCGGGTTTATCCGGGAGAAAATGAACAGTCTTCTCAAAATCTTCGGGAGTCGTGCCTTCAACTACATCAATAAATCTAATTATGGTGATTTCTCATTTAAAGCACTTCCTATAATAATTATTAAGATCCCTTATTCAAAAATCATTTTCCAGCTTCCAATTTCTCTTTCTACTTTCTTCAACTGCTCTCAAATCCAAAGATAGAAATTCTCTATACCCTTTTCATGGATCCTCTTCAACGGAGCTTGAAAAAAGGAAAGGCCCTATTTACATGACATCTCTGGTGGCTCTAGTCCCATCACTGATCTTGTTAGTCACCGGAAGGATAATTCGAGCTGCGTGCTCAAGATAACCGATGCGACAATTGTCAGATCAGTGTATGACAGACGGACAGAACTGATGGTTGATACTACTTAGCTGTTGTCGGAGAACCGCTTTGCCCATTCAGGCTCCAGTAAGATGGTTACTTTGTTTATCAATCTATTATTGCCGAGGAGCAGCCCCGACCTGTTGTGGTGGAAGGTCAGTATTGGGACGATGTTCATCCCACTCGCTCTAGTTACGCTTCGGTTATGATTCTGCTAGAAGAAACAGATGCTCATGCATGACTCAATTTTATTATCCGCATGCTCACCAATGTCCTTGGTCCCCACCTGAAGGGTATTTTTGCGTCTATGAGTCCTGGTTTCAGAAAGACATGAAGTTGTGGATCCTGATTCCCCAGCTTGTCACAGCTTATTGCCATCACTGAGATGCGACATTCTCACAATTAATGACTGGAACAATCCGTATTTATATAGCATTAATGACATTAGCTGCCGAGATAGATACCTTGTTAAGCGTGAAGGCTTTTGAGAAGTTGAATAGACCGCATATGCTGAAGACTGGATATGACAGTCTGAAGATGAAACCTGAAATGAACATCATCACTGGTCATCCGGTAAAGAAAAAACAACTGGCAGAAGTTCTACTTCTACATCTAGACGACTTTCAAAGAAGCTCTGACAGATCTCGGAGTAGTGAGGAATCCCAAACCTGGTAAAGCACTTAGCTGATATTTTATTTGACGGATTGCATAATATACCTAACTTGTCTTTTACTCCGAGTTCGACATCCGACTGACAGAGCTTACCCCGAAGACTTCATGGTCGACGTGGTGAAGATTGCTAGTTGTAGTCATGAAACTCTGCCAAAGATTACTAGATCAAAAATAAAGGATAACAGTTTTTGCATACGCAGAGGTACCATCTTGTGATTTTATGAACCATTCTTTCTGTCTTTATGACCCATTGTGCAGTGGACTGGTCCTCCAGCATTCCTTGCTCGAATCAAGGAAACAAGAGGGTTAGGAGCATGCAATCTAAGACTTCAGCAAAACCTGCCAGAATTGTCAATGAACATAGCGGGGACGACCTCGTAGATCTGAATGCTATGGTGGAATCCCAAGAAAATACCTCACCTCCACAGGTGATCCTTGATGATACAAACCAAGAGGCTGCTATGGAGGATGACGTTGCCGAGGTCATCTCATCAAGGGAGCAGACCAAGAAGAAGAAGAAGAAATCAAGGGGTACAAAGAGGAAGAGAGACTCTGTGTAGGGCCTCAATGCAACTAGAATAACCGCCAAGAACCCTATTAGGCAATGATCGTTCCGCCTTTTAAGGGAAGATATCTTCAGGTCTGCAAGCTGAAGGCACCGATCCTCCTATAATTCTCTTAAATGCTTCTCGAGTTGAGTCCACTAGGTTCATGCACGTTGAGGAGCGTTACAACATGTGAGAAAGACTTGGCCGCAAGAGTTGTGAGCGACTTCCCTATTTTTAACCACCTTAGACTTTAAAACCTAGTGGAATAGTCGCTCGCTAACAAACTCGAAAATTGCTGAAATTGCTGTAAATAGTGAATTGTGGTGTGAATATTTTTAGGTGTCTTGTGCTCTTTGTCTTGGCTCCCCTTATATATTCATCATGGTTAGTCGAGATTTTCCCTTTTTTCCCTCGATTCGAGTTTATCTCTTTGCGGATTTTTTCCTTATCTTCTTGAAAATCCATGTTTATCTTGGAAACTTGGCATTTATCTCGTCCTTCCATTTTTGAGTAAACCATCATTGATTTTGGGACAACTTTTGAGTCTTAAATCACAAGTGAGATTGTTTCATGTTTTAGACCGCTTGGGCCATTTTACGGTTTAAACCGTATTTTACGATTTCCCGAAAAAACTGTTGATTTGTTCTAGAAAGCTTTTCATGTTGTTGGTACCATAAACTGATGCAAACCAGTCTCGTCTTACGTTTACTCAAACTTTTACGAGAAAACAACGTCTTCCTTGTTTTCTTCATAAAATCTTAACGAAAATGTTGATTGCGACAAAACAAGAGACATTTTTGTCGAGATTCAAAGGAAAAAATTTCCCAAAGAAATTTAATAGGGTTAGAGTCGCTTAGATGTTAAGACAAGCCAAAGACGATGTTGTCTTGCCATGACGGCGAGATGGATGTGGACAAGGCCTTGGTCCCGCTCTCATAGCGAGATGTAAGAAGTTGCTTGATTTCGCCCTCATGGAAAGACAGGACGAGACAGCTAGGATTTGCCATCTGAGCAAGATAGAGTGAAGGCGTCATGGTCTCGCTCTCATGGTGAGATATACGGTACGCATGCGGTTGGTCTCACCATCCGGGCGAGATGGATGGAGTGACTTTGTCTCGCCCGCATGGAGAGACGAATGGGACACATGCGGTTGGTCTCGCCATCTTGGCAAGTCAGATGGAGTAGGTCGGTCTTGCCCTCTTGGAAAGATGGAGTGGAGGCTTCATGGTCTCTCCCTCATGGTGAGACGGACGAGACGTGTGCGGTTGGTTTTGCCATCTGGGCGAGAAGAATGGGACACGTGGTCTCCCCTTGTCGGCAAGATGGATGGCCGCAGGTTTGGTCACGTCCACACGACAAGACGGACAGTATGGGACGCGTCCCACATGGCAATACAGACGGTACAAGACGCGTGGTCTCGCCCTGCCCGTGAAACGGATGGCCTGGATGTTGTTTGCTTGGTTGTATGTTTGAAGTGTGTTCATTGTGAGAATCCTTTATGAGGACCTGTATGAGGCTTTTTATTCTTAGTTTTTTTTCATTTTCTTGAATGGGAATACTTACTCGGGAGTTCTAGCCATTGATTTTGTCGTGACCAATTGTGACCCAACAGGTAGCCCCCCAGCTCGCTAGAATTTTTCGTGATGTTCCTGTGAGATTTTAGGCAGAATCGATGGCTGAAAGTCCATGGGTAAAATGATTTATCATCCAAAGCTATAGTGGATTTTTCTTCTCCCTTTTTAATGGAGTAAATGTTTGATCTTTACTTGCTCATACTTCTTCAAAGGAAATTTTCTTAAGGTAGAAAATTTCTCTCTCCTTCTCTCTTTGTTATTTTTGTTATGTCAGAAGGCAATGGAGTGGCTGATAGTGGCTTGCCTTCTTCTTTCGACCCCAAGAGTGTGCTCGAAAGAAATCATGAAACTGTTTCGAAGATTGAGTTGATCCTGCATTCTGTTGATCCAAAGGAAGCTGCGGAATACTGGTTTCTCACATGTGGTTTGGAGCAATGAGTCTTCACACTATAGGAGCAGAAGTACTTATCCCTTTCTTGACCCATCAGCAGTTTTTCTCGAGTGCCAGAGGAGGTGGAGTTTTGCATTCCACGGAAAGGAGAGAGCGCCAATGCCCGTCCTCGTGCTTAGTTTACATTTACAAGGCACATATTTTGTGTTGTCGGTTATGGTTTACTATTCCAGAAATCATAAGTCAGACTATGAATCGCTTTCAGCTGTCGATAAGCCAGATTCACTGTGCGGCATGCATCATCTCATCATAATATTAGTCTTGGGCTTTAAGCGTGGGATGACTCTTAGTGCTGAATATTTCACAGATTTTTTATTTCCACACAATACGGGTGAACGGCTTCAGTATTGCAGAAAGATATGGCGATAATCCTGAGGTTTACTTCTAACACACACAATTGGCAGGACTACTACTTTTTTGTTCGTATAGATAGTGTCTCTGTTGCGTAAGAGTGCGTCCCAATATTTAGGAGTGTATGGAATAGAGAGGGTATCGTGGTCAGATACTTTGTCGGTTAAACCTTTTGGTCGTATCTAACCTTGTATTGTTATTTTTGTTTTTCAGTTTTCGATCCTATCCATCCACATCCTGTAGCCTTGTCGATCATTAGAGACATTATTCATGGCGTTCTGTTCTTTTGGGGCTATTTCTCTCCAATTGATACTAATGCTGGCGTGGGAATGTTGATCCCTCAGATTGAAGGGAGGATTTGGGAGTACTTAGCTCTGAGTTCTTGTTTCTCCGGACTCTGAGTAGTTTGAGTATGGAGTTCCATGGGGGACGGTGAGGTGAATCAACCTCCAGCCCCACTTTGTGTTAGTGACTAATCGATTGGGAGATCAATGTTTGGTGATTACGAGTTAGACCCGTGAAGAGTATTGTATTCTGAAGGGAGAGTGTTTCCTTATTTATGATGTGTATGCATGTTTGTATTGTACTTGCCCTTTAGGGCTTTTCAATATATTACTGCTTCATAGCTTTTTTTTCTTGAATAAAATGTCAATGAGAATTAGAGAGTGTGAGTATGTTCCCCATTTCTTTCGCTCTAGCATATCGTTTATAGTATAGTTGCATTAGGATGAATATTTTCAAGTGTTAAGACCTTAGGAAGTTTCATAAATGTGTAAGTATTGACAAAGAGGCAAGTTTTTGTAGTCTTGTGGTGACTGTTTTGGGAGTTTGTTTGAGTTTGGAATTATAATTTTGAAATTCCACAACTTCACGCTTCTTTTCGAAAATATGTTTTTCATTTTGTGAGGATGTGATTTTGTGTTTGCGGAAAGGTGTTGAGAGACTTTGTTTTGTGCTTTGGTCGGAGGTCTCGTTTGACCTTGCGACCAGGAAACCTTTTGGTTTTTGTAATTCATACGAAAGTTTTTTTCTGCTTAGAATTTTTCTTTCGTGTACCTCTTTTCTATGTGGAACCTTTGCGGGTTTTAGAGATTTTTTGTTAGTTCTACGAGGGTTTATTTCGACCAAAGAGTGAGTTTGTTTAGCGTTCAGAATTTGATTGGTCGATGATGAGTTTTATTTTATCGTTAACCATTTGGTTGTTAAAACTTAGATTTTTATGATTATTTTTTGTCTTTACTTGGGAAAATTGAATTGCGGATTGCTATTTTTCTGTAATTAAGTTGCGAAATCAAATATTTTGCGATAAAAAAGATTTGCAAGATTTATAAGTCATACTGCGTTTTCTTATTATCAAAAAAAATTGTAAAAATTTCGAGAACAATACTGAGTATTTAAAAAGTGGGAGTATACGAGTATATGTATATGTACCCACTCCCCCTTCTTTTTAGAGGGGGACAGCTGAAATCCTCTTGCGATAAGTTGCCTACGTACCACTTTTGAGGATCAAGCCGTCTCGTTGTTATGTTTGTTTCTGTAACTCTCGACATGACAATCTTGAATCTGTTCATGAAGTCACGTAAATATTCTTCTTTCCTTTGGGATAAGCTCCAAAGTTTGACATCGGATGTTTTCTTATCCATGAATATGGAATATTTCTTCAGAAACCCTGAGAGTTGGCGGAAACTTCAATCAAAATTTTGCTTTAGCTAGAAAACCATTTGAGCGCCACTCTTTGGAGATTTTCAAAGAAGAGGAGGCAATAGCCAGCGTCTCTTTTGCTCTCCCTGAGTTTGGGCCTTCCCATCGTGATCTGGAAGGTTTGTAGATGTGCTTTGCGATCGGTGGTGCCATTATACATAGGGATCTTAATCTTCCCGGTCTCTAAGATTTTCGTCTCAGTGATACGGGCAGTGAAGGGAGTTTTTAAAAGCTTCTTTGAGAAGTCTGTTGATCTCGGGTGAAGCACGGGTAGCATGGTGAATTTACGATTTTAGCTTTCACTTCTGCTGAAGCTTTTGCGATTTATTCGCGAAGATTATTCTTTTTCATTGAGATCGACGCCAGCAGTTTTTTGACCTTGTCGGTGTTTGCCGCGGGTGATCTGCACTTGTTCCTCGGCTAGCTCTTCCTACTCTACCCGAAAGATGATTTCTTCGTCCTCAGTCATGGGTTTAGCGAATGACAAGTTTTGTTGAGTCGACTGGCTTCCAGTCCTTCTTGGATATATGTCGGCGTCGTCCTCCGAGTGACCAGATTGGTCACTGAAGACCAAGTTGACTCGCTTGAATTTGTTTTATTTTATTCCTCGTTCGAGAGGTGGAAGTTTTCCCATGTTTTGCTGTCTTGCCACGGGAGCTATCCTGACAGATTCTCTATGTGTTAGTGGGCCTGTCTAGCGGAGTTTCAATGTCAAGCCTTCTTCCTCTGTGGGCTCTTGTATTCCCGCATGGGAAAACATACCTGGTTCTCGCTGTTAGGGTTTCCACTTGTTTAGCCAGAGAACTCGTGAGCTTATCTTGTTCTTCCAACTTCTTTTCGAGAAAAACATTTTCCAAATCTCCTCAAACGCTTCTGTGTTAGCATCATCGTTGACCGCAAAGATCTTTCCTGCTGGAGTATTTTCAACGTTGTCGAGTTTTTCCATGTTTAACGAATGACGAGTTTTGCCGACTTTTCTGGCTTCTAGTTTGTCTTGGATGTATGTCGGTGTCCTCCTCCAAATGTAAGATTGGTCCCTGAGGTCCAAGTTGACTCGATCGACTTCATTTTCTTTGGTTCCTCGTTTGAGAGGTGGAAGTTTTTGCACGTTTTGCCGTGTTTCTATGGGAGTTATCTCGTCGGGATTCTGTCCTGACAGATTTCTCTGTGTGTAAGCGGTCCTGTCTAACGGAGTTTCAAAGTCAAGCCTTCTTCCGCTGTTGGCTCATGTATTCCCGCATGGGAAAACACCCCTGGTTCTCGCTGTTAGGGTTTCCACTTGTTTAGCCAGAGAACTCGTGAGCTTATCGTGTTCATCCAACTTCTTTTCGAGAGTCGAGAACATTTTCCAAATATCCTCAAACATCACGGTGTTAGCGTCAACGTTGCCACGGGAGCTATCTCGTTGGGGTTCTGTCTTGACAGATTTCTCTATGTGTTAGCGGGCCTGTCTAGTGGAGTTTCAAAGTCAAGCCTTCTTCCGCTGCGGGATCTCGTATTCCCGCATGGGAAAGCACTCCCGGCTCTCGCTGTTAGGGTTTCCACTTGTTTAGCCAGAGAACTCGTGAGCTTATCTTGTTCGTCCAACTTCTTTTCGAGAGTCGAGAATATTTTCCAAATCTCCTCAAACGCTTCTGTGTTAGCATCAGTGTTGACCGCAGACATCTTTTCTGCTGGAGTATTTTCAACATTGTCGTCAGATGGATTGTCGTCGCGAGCTTTTTAATTGTTCGGAGCGACTGTAGACATGTTTGGCCAAGCATTTTTCAGCTTCAAGTTAGATTGATTTTCCCACCTCCTTTGCACCGTCGATTTTGTAAATGGAGGAAAGTCAAAAACCCTCACTTTCCCTGAGGTTTCGTAAGTCTGCTCAACATGAAACGTTTGATAAAACTATGAAAATTTATGAAGTAAGGAAATCAAAAATATAAAGCAAAGTAAGTTGATCTTATTCCAAATTTGCGTTTCAGAGTTACAACAAGTGAGAAACCCTCGGCCGCAAGATCTGTCGGCGAGTTCCATAATTATAACAAGCTAAGACTCTAAAACCTAGTTGAGCCGCAGCTCGCTAACAAACTCGAAATTGCCTAAATTTCCCTAAGTAGTGCATTGTTGTGTGAAAATCATCAAGGCCAGTCGAGGTTTTGTTTTTTTTTGCCCTCGATTCGAGTTTATCTTTTCGCGTAAGTTTTCTTTATTTTCTCGAAAATCCATATTTATATTGGAAACTTGACATTTATCTCTTCCTTCCATTTTTCTAGTAAACCGTCATTGCTTTTGGGAAAAATTTCTTCCTCAGTCATGGGTTTAATGAATGACGAGTTTTGCCGAGTTTTCTGGCTTCTAGTTTGTCTTGGATGTATGTCGGTGTCCTCCTGCAAATGATAAGATTGGTTGCTGAGGTCCAATTTGACTCGATCGACTTCATTTTCTTCGGTTCCTCGTTTGAGAGGTGGAAGTTTTTCCACATTTTGCCGTGTTGCTATGGGAGCTATCTCGTCGGGATTCTGTCCTGAAGGATTTCTCTGTGTGTAAGTGGGCCTGTCTAACGGAGTTTCAAAGTCAAGCCTTCTTCCGCTTATGACCAAATCCCGATAGCAGAGACGGACGTGAGGAAGACAGCATTCAACACTCGGTACGGGCAGTTCGAGTTTGTTATAATGCCGTTCGGGTTGACCAACGCGCCAGCAGTGTTTATGAGGCTCATGAACGAGGTATTCCATGACTATCTCGATCAGTTCGTGATTGTGTTTATCGATGATATTCTGATCTACTCACGGAGAGAGGAGGATCACAAGGAGCACCTACGGAAGGTACTCGAGAGACTAAGAGACCGGAAGTTATTTGCTAAGTTTAGCAAATGTCGATTTTGGAAACGAGAGATTGGTTTCTTGGGTCATAGAGTGTCTGAGCAAGGAGTTTCAGCGGACCCGGAGAAGATTGCGGTGGTAGAAGGATGGCCTCGACCAACCACAGCCGCGGAGATTAGAAGTTTTCTTGGGTTGGCCGGCTACTACCGAAGGTTCGTCAAGGGATTCTCATATATTGCCAAGCCATTGACGAAGCTGACCGGAAAAGATGTACCATTTGTTTGGGATGAGAAAACGGAGGAAGCTTTTAACAAGCTTAAGGAGGCATTGACTACGGCACCAGTCTTGACCTTACCTCCCGGGTAAGATCTATGATGTGTATACGGATGCGTCAAGGGTAGGATTGGGGTGTGTGCTAATGCAAGAAAACAAGGCAATTGCATATGCCTCAAGACAGTTGAAGAAGCATGAAGAGAACTACCCTACACATGATTTGGAGATGGCAGCGGTTGTCTTTGCACTAAAGATATGGCGATCATATCTTTACGGAGAGAAGGTTCAGGTATTTACGGATCACAAAAGCCTTAAATACTTGTTCACGCAAGCAGATCTCAACCTACGTCAGAGGAGGTGGATGGAGTTCATCTCGGACTACGACGTTCAGATCCAGTACCATCCAGGAAAGGCTAACGTGGTTGCGGACGCATTGAGTCGACGAAGAGCGGTGGTCAAGGCAGAGAAAGATTTGGAGAACTTGTCCGAGGAATTCAAGAAGGTTACTCTGACAGCATTGGAAGGAGAGTCAAGCGAGCCATTGGGAATGCAAGCGGTGAACCAGGCGAGTCTAGTGCAACGGATTCGTCAAGCGCAAGCCGAGGATGAAGATTTGAAGAAGATTGTGGATTAACTAAAGGATGAAGATGGACCTAATGCGAGTGGTTATCATGTAGCTAAGGATGGAACATTGTTGCTTAATGGAAGGATCACAGTACCTAAAGGAGGAGGTCTTCGGGAAGAAATTCTCAAGACAGCGCATCAATCACTTTTGAGCATTCATCCTGGAAGCACGAAGATGTACAGGGATGTAAGAAGGTACTACCATTGGCCAGGCATGAAGAAGGCAGTGGCAAAGTGGGTTGCACAATGTCAAGTGTGTCAACAGATCAAGGCAGAACATCAAGTACCAGGTGGACTACTCCAAAGTCTACCTATACCAGAATGGAAGTGGGATTCGGTATCAATGGACTTGATTACCGGACTACCAGTGGCGAGAGGAAGATCAAACAATGCAATTTGGGTGATCATGGATCAGTTAACCAAGGTAGCTCATCTCTTAGCAATCCGAGACACAGACAAGACGGAGACATTGGCAGAGCTTTACATCGATCAGATCGTAAAACTCCATGGAGTACCAGCCAACATTGTGTCTGACCGAGACCCAAGGTTCACGGCAGCGTTCTGGAGAGCATTGCAAGGAGCCTTAGGGACAGAGCTACACATCAGTACTGCTTTTCATCCAGAGACGGACGGGCAGACTGAGAGAACCATCAGAACATTGGAAGACATGCTACGTCTAAGCATACTAGACTGGGCAGGTACGTGGGAGAACTACCTACCTTTGGTGGAGTTTTCATACAATAATAGTTATCATGCTAGTATTGCTATGTCACCGTACGAAGCATTGTACGGAAGACCGTGCCGAACACCTTTGTGTTGGACTGAAGTTGGAGAAAGAAGATTGTTTGGACCGGGAATCATTGAGGAGACATTGGAGAAGCTACGGATCATCCGTGCAAACATGAAGAAAGCCCAGGATCGGCAGAAGAAGTACACTGATCAAGGAAGAAGAGAAGTGGTATTCTCAGTGGGAGATATGGTCTATCTCAAGGTTTCAGCTCAGAAAGGAAAGGATAGATTTGGGAAAGTTGGGAAGTTAGCAGTTCGTTTCATTGGTCCATATCGGATCATTGGAAGAGTTGGAGAGGTAGCCTACCGGCTGGAGCTACCAGAAGATATGAATCTGCACCCAGTGTTTCATGTGTCTATGTTGAGGAAGCATATTCACGACCCAAATTCGATCGAGCCTGAGAGGATTCCAGAGTTGAGACAAGATCTTACTTATCCAGAAGGTCCAATCAGAATTGGAGAGCAACGTCTAAGGAAGCTGAAGCACAGAGAGATTCCTCAAATCCAAGTATTTTGGGGAAGGCAAAACCGCTTGGTGATCACATGGGAAGATGAAGAGAGGTTTCGACAAAGCTATCCAGAGTTCTTCGAAGATGAAGCAGGGACGTCAGCAACCTTATAGAATTCGGGGACGAATTCTATTAAGGGGGGGAGAATGTAATGACCCTGATCAAGAGTAGAAAAGTCAAGACTTTGACCATGAGTTGAGCGAGTCAAGTAGTGGTCGCGGTCGAAGCATTTTGGGCGATAATCGATAAAATCGGTAAAAGCCGAGAAATCGAAGAACGGCGATTTGGAACCAAGGGAATGAACTTTGTCTAAGTAAATCAAGGAGTGAGAGCTTGCATTTGGAGAAGAATTTTTGGAGGTGATGACATGGCCAAAAAGGAGTGACATGGCAGTGCCATGGCAGTGACGTGGCGATCATCTATTGGCTGCAGATGGTGATGTGGCAGTACACGTGGCGTCTTCTCATTGGCCAAGAGGAAACTTGGTGCCCAAGTTTTCAAGCTTCTAGAAGGTGAGACTTAGCTTGCAAGGGAGGAAAACTTGGTGACCAAGTTTGGGAAGATTCTAGAAGAAGGTAGCTTGCAAGCAAAGTTACCAAAGGTAACATTTTTCCAAAATTTTGCATGCACATGTCCACATGTCCAGCCAGCCTTTGCCCTCCATTTCCTATAAATACCAAGCCCCTCCCATTCATTTTCTTCTCCCCAAAATCGTGAGCCACCTTAGAGAGAGAGAGTGGTAAGCTAGAGAGAGAAACCGAGTTTTTTTAAGAGTGTTTTCGGTTAGTTTTAGCTTAGCGGTTTTGAGCATGAACCGGAGGTGTTTGGGTAGTCTTCGTAGTCAGTAACCAAGGTGGGTTCCCGAAGACTTGTGATGTGTGTTTGTGCTTGCAGGTGTGAGCTTAGATCGGGAGGATCTTAAATGGAGACCCGGGGGCAAACTTAACCGTTTTTGTGCAGGACCCCGGGGAGAATGCATGTGGCATGCATATGTGTTGTGATTTGTGTAATATTATGTTATCTAGATATTTTTAAGTTTCTGGTGCATAGTTAGTTGCATGTTTATCTAGATAATATAATATTGTTGAACCACAAGAGGTTGAGAGTGTCTCTCTCTTGTCGGGTGTGTTGTTGCATGCTTTATAGGTGATAAGTGCATGTTATCTAGATGCTGTTTTTGTTTATGTGTTGCATGGAGGTTTGAGGTTGAGCTCCCTCATGCTTATTTGAGT
Organism: Sinapis alba; assembly: GCA_012274485.2. Taxonomy (NCBI): domain Eukaryota; kingdom Viridiplantae; phylum Streptophyta; class Magnoliopsida; order Brassicales; family Brassicaceae; genus Sinapis; species Sinapis alba. Next base: position 464,893 of record MU105677.1, on the reverse strand, counting down.
TGTGAGCATCTAGATTAAGTTTAGTGAGTCACTCGCTTAGGTTGTTTAGTGTGTCTAGACCGCGTGTGCATGGAGGTTTGAGGCTGAGCTCCCTCATGCTTATGTGTGTGTAGTCGGGTCTAGATTAGTGTGTGAGAGCGAGTGAGTGTGAGGTGCACTTAGTCTAGGATGCAACGCGTGTTGGTTAGAGGTAGAGCTCCCTCACGTTAGTGTTTGAGTTGCATCTAGATTAGGTTGCACGGACCCTGGAGTGAGATTGGGGGGTACCTGATTCTCCAGTGGTGGAGTTAGCCGCCCCTCCATGGCTTGTCAATTTAAGTGGGTCGCGCCCATGGACGAAGCGCTGCGGGACGCTGCGGCCCGGGGGATATTGGGAGTGAACCAATACCCGGTGTTTCCGACCATGTGACTAGGGTGTTTATGGTCGGGTGTGTGAGGGAGGGGGCAGGGCTTCTCCAACGAGTGAAAGGCCTTTGTGTTTTATTTTTGAGAGTTGAGTCTAGGCGTCGAGTCTAGGATTAGTCGAGTCTAGGATTAGTCGAGTCTAGGATTAGTCGAGTCTAGGATTGAGTCTAGACTGCATTGTTTGTTGTTAGGTCTCGGGAGGAGACTTGTTGCATTGCATAGAGTAGTTGCATTGCATTTGTGTTTATTGCATGTTTGCATGATTGTGTGTTGATTGTTTACGCATTGATAATTATGCGTATTGTGTGCTTGTTTTTAAGCATGGGCTGGGGAGGGTAGTTGTTGTTTAGGTTTGGAACTCACTGAGTAATCTTGATTACTCACCCCCTCTCCTACTATGCAGGTAACCAGTAGGTGGGAAGCTTAGAGGGACGCGGAACGTTAGGACACCGGTGTAGATTTCAAGTGGCTGTAGCATATACTAGGACTAGCTTCCGTATGTATAGTTATTTTCCTTTTTCTTTTGGCATTAGGCCGTGCGCACAAACTCTGAACCTTTGTAATGTATTTTGAACGCTTTCCATCTACTATTAATAAAATGAATATTTTATATTCGTTGTTGTTGTGCTGAATGATATAGACCTAGTCCGGGTCGACACAACTCGACGACCGTGGTACGGGTTGTGAAGCCTTAGGCCATGGTCTTCGAGGACATAGCTCCCCGGGACGGGTTGGTCGAGGGATCGAATTCGTTCGGACTCTTGGTCGATCCGCTCCGTCGAGATATTCTTGTGGCATCTCCGGGTCGTTCGGGTTAGTCCGGCCTTGGACGGTCCGGGGGTGTTACAGACTAGGGATAAGAACGAAGACCTGTGTGACCCTGACGGTCACCTGTGTAATGCAGCAGGTCAAAGAATCAAGGAGGCTGGACAGAAGCACCATGTCAACGCATTGATTGATGATGATTTCTGGCAGGAGGTTAAGAGATAAAAGCTCCAAGAAGGAGATTTTCGTGTGGAAAGTTCTATGTCATTCGGTAGTTCGCATTGGTGTCAATCGACACCCGCCAATGACCATCGATCGACAACATATCCTGCAGCATGAGTAGCTTCATGTGAATCAACCAACGTTGGTCGATATAGGCACGAGACAGACGACCGACTGAGTGATAAAAGCATCGATCGACGTACTCCATTCAGCGTCGATCGACAGATGAGGAAACCGGTTCGACTGCCAAGCATCAATGCCAATTTGATTGTGTGTCCGACCACAACAGCTTCAACATAGAATACTGACACATCTGAGGCCATGGATCTTGATAGAGAAGATGAAGACCATTCCAAGAGGAAGCAAAAGATCCTAAACATCAACGCAGAGAAGCCAATGAAAAAAACATGGATAACTTTGTTAAAAGAGTCTCCAAAGTTCCTTTAGACATCCCTTTTGATGAAGCTTACTATACATACAGGTCGTGGATATTTTTGAGGGAACCAAGGGAGACAGAAGAAGATATAGAGATCATATTCAATCACCTTAGGTAAAGGATGAACCAGAGGACTTGCCTAAAGAAGAAAAGTGACCCTGGGAAGTTTGCGGTGCCATGTCTTATCAAAGGCAACGAATACCCCAGTGCCCTCTGTGATACTGGATCATCATTGAGCATCATGCCAAAAACTATGGCAGAAGAGGTTAACCTGAAAGTGGAACCCTCCAACGATTCTCCCACATTTGTAGACTGCTCAAAAATGAATAAGGAGGGATAGTAAAAGATGTTCAAGTGCAAATCAACAACACCTTGGTCCCAGTAGACTTCCATGTGATGGACATCCAGATTGATTTGAATTCCTCACTACTACTTGGGAGAGAATTTATGGCTACAGTGGGAGCCATCTGCGATATGAAACAAAACAGGTTGTATCTATCCCTAATTGATCAAAACTTTTTCTATGAACCTGTTAAGAATAAGAACAAGGCTACCCTCATTGAGTTGTCTAATGATGCAGAACTTGTAGTCACATGCTTCTGCAATTACGAGTTCAACGAGGAGTCTGAGGATGGAGCATCGATCGACACCCAACCCACAGCACCGATCGACGCATTTGCTGCTCAGAAATCGGTCGACACCCACCCTTTGTTATCGATCGATGACCTCACCCCAGAAACGAGCAACACCTGCCATGCAGATGGCAATTACACCCCAGCCTACCTCGAGTACGACGAAGATTATAGAGAGGAGGAGCAAATCGAGTATCGTGGTACTGAACTGGAAGAGGCTGTTTTTTTCAAATTTCCCATCAATTCGGAAAATTTACATCGATCGACGGCAACTCTACGCCATCGATCGATACTGACCAAGAAGACGGGTCCGAACTTGCCAACGGAGATGAAGACCCGTTTGGACAACAACTTGGTACTCAAGCATCGATCAACGGTTACCATACACCATCGATCGACGGAGAGCTGATTGAATATCATGATCTTGTATCAGACGAAGCCAGCTGGGCAAAAATGGAAAGACGTGCATCGATCGACGCACCCCATTCAGCGTTGATCGACATAGAGAAGCAGAAGAGCGAGCAGATTCATTATATTCCCTACACGCTTCCACATCTCAGATCGATCGACAGCAAACAGCAGACCTCGATCGACGGTACTATTCCGAAGTTCCACAAACTTCGTACTTTAACTGCCTACTATCTGGAGCATTCAGTATCGATCGACAAGACACACCCAGCATCGATCGACGGCTGTGTTGGGCATGGAACGAGAGCTTATGACACTAAAAGCAGAAGAATTTTCCATTGGGAAAAGAAAGATGAGTATGGCATCTAAAGAGATGAGAATGGTAATGCACGAGCTATATATGGAAGAGTAGTGAATGTGCAAGCTAAAGACATCAGAGCAGTTCTAGAGAGAGCTACTATGTTTGAGCAGAGTTACATATGTCTATCGGAACATGCAGCAAGGATCAGTATGCCTATGGAAGATCAAAGGACATACAGCAGGACATACAAAGCTCAAGAGATGTCACTAGAGGAATTCTACACAAGGCTTGATGATGTCTACTATCCTATAGACAGATGCCTTACCAGCCTGACTACATGCATGGATAAGATGAAGCAAGATCTGGATAATATACAAAGACAACATGCGAATAGGCCAGATGAACGAGCATCGATCGACGACACCCTACGACCATCAATCGATATTGAAGGCAACCGGCAGAACACAGCAGCAGAAACACAACTGGAAGATAGGTTTGATGAGATTGTTTCTTTCAGAGCCTAATGAAGGAAGATATTTCTCAACAACTGGAAGATATATAACAGATTACAACTGCAAGACTTAGAATGCTACATCGCAGTATTGAGAACCTACAAAGAAGAATGCATTCAATGGAGGTTGCTAGAGAGGTTACAAAGAATGAGAAAACCAGAAGTGATGAAGCAATGAGGAGCTTCATTGGTACATGGTTTTAGATGAGCAGAGAAGATGTAGACACTTGTTTTCCAAGTGTTTATCCACCTCCACTGATTAGTAAGTTATAATTATTTTTTCGATTACATTAGTCTAATTTTGGATTTTATTATATTATTACAGGGTTTTAAGAAAAAGGAATATGAGTCTGCACAAAGCATCTATTGACACTTGATCATTGTTGATCGATGGAGTATCCCACGCATCGATCGATCGCCACTTAACTGTGTCGATCGACGGTCACCATCAGCAGGTAGGTATACTATTTTCCTTTATCAAATTGTGTCCTTATGATTTATTTTCCTCACCAATCTCGGACTGAATAACACTCGTGATAGTGTTGTTTAAGTCTGAAAGAGGTTTTACTAATATTGTTTTCTATTTTTGGGTTTTATACTTATTAAAAAAAAGAGCAGGAACATACATGTCAGACATCGATCGACACCACAGAGTCACCATCAGTGATAATGGATCGCGACCATCGATCGACATAACATATCTCACATCGATCGACATCATAACTTATGATTTAAATTTTTCCTAACCAAACCGGGGCGGATTACACTAGGGATAGTGTAATTTAAGTTTGGGTGAGGTTTGTTAATGCTATTTGATTTGTTTTGAGTTTTATTTGTTATATATATATGTTTTCAAAAAGTTTTATTGAGTCAAAAAGGGATTATGATCAAAAATTTATTATTGACTAACCATACTTTAGCACCATTTTTAGAAGGTTATTTGCAGAGATTACTAGAAATACTAAAGTGGATCATCCTGCCACTATATCACACTTGCTTAGAAAGTTTGAAGGAACCGAAGCTGATTTCCAACACTAATCCTAACATTATCAGCTTGCTTTGGGGCTTGGTATACACTGGATCGGGTTCCTTCTGCAAGTTTGTAGGTACAAGTCATTGCACCTTTGGTTCCCTTCTCTCTCTCTTCAGCATCTACTTAAAAGTCTCAAAGATTGAGATGATTTCCCAAGATGCAGAGGGGTAGGTACATTACCTATGACCTCATTATTCTAATTTAAAGGAATGATCACACATTGCTGGAAGCGAGGGATAGGTAAATTACCTATGACCTCATTATTCGCCTACAACTTTGCCCAAAAAGAAAAAAAAAAAGAAAAAGAAAAATAACAAGAAGAAGAAATCTAAAAAGATTCAGAGAAGAGAGAAAAAGAGGGAAGAAAGGGATCAAATAAGACTTTTTGATCTACCCGAGTCCTCCGAAAACTCCTTTGGTTTTTATAATTTATATCATATCTATTATATTCATCTATGATTTCTGTGACAAAGATCATGCTTGAGTAGTTACTAATTAGATTTAGGGTTGAATGATAGCATCTATGGATTAGCCCAAAAATAGGATTGTTAGGTTAAGTTAATATCCATCAATTGAGTTGTTCTTAATGCTTGCATTCTAGAGTAGCTAACTAGGATCTCGATGATAGGACATGGACAACTACGAGAGTAGGTTCTGTGCCAGAATAAATTATTTTGAATTAGGCTGTTAGATACATGCGAGAGCTGGTCTAATAAGTTTGGTGGACTTATCAAATCTTGTCCATACTTTCTTCTGATTTCACCGTCGATCGACATCAGGCCTTAGTCGTCGATCGATGGTCATTCTTTTTGCTTGCATACGAGAGTTAGAGTTAAAAGGATCAGAATAGTTAACATTTGAGTTCTAAAATATTTACATTTCCGTGTTTCCTATCCATTATAATTCATAAAGCTTGAAACCCTAAATCTAGCATATTTACATTTATATTTACATCTAGAATATTTACATATTTGCATTAGTAGCATATTTCCATATTGCAGCCTACTTCTTGACAAGGAATATTTCCTTAATCTGGATATTCATTACTAATATATATATTCACCTAGCTTAGTCTTTAGAAATAAGAAATCTATTGTGTGCATTTGCTCTCTGTGGATTCGATCCCTAAGTACTACACATGATCTCTTTTGACAAGAGTATTATTGAGTGTGTTAAGAATAAGGTTATTTTGAAAGTAGATTGTTTAGGATATTCATTACCCTTCTATAACAAAATACACACTATGTCACTGTTTAGACTTAGCAAATACTGGGAAACTGAACTAAACCTCATAGACGAAAAATGGAAAAAAATCCTAAGTTAGGGAAAAATCGGGTCAAGGACCAGTTTGGTTGAGGAAGGTAATCCATGGACGTCCACGCGGTAAGGATATATGAGTCAGGGCCCTTCAAGGTTGTATTAGAGCGATTACAGTTCTAGGAAAAAGTCTGAGGAAAGATTCAAGATTTTTTAGACCAAGGGGATGCAAAGAATGCTAAGGGCGAGCATTGAAAAACTAATTAAGGAACTTGATCTTTGGAGTGATCAAGTAGGAGTTACTCTTGTATGGGCGAGATGTAACTTATAAATCTGTCTAGAAAATAAACTGAAGCAAGATCATTTGGAGAATGATTGCTGCTTAAGATATCATGTAATAACAATGGGTGTTATTCACTTGTTCTAAGTCATGGAACAACTAATAGGTTTATTTAAGTCAATGAATCCGGATTCTGAAGTGAAGAAACGAGAAGGATTGACTAAGAATTTTCTGAAGATTAAGGAAGGTTAAGCGGACTGGAGTCAAGATGAATCAAGTGGTTCGAGAAACCCAAAGAAAATTTCAGAAATGACTAGGTATGACACTAAAATGTCAAAGACCAAGGAGGTCGGATATGGAGCTAAGGATCTGAGAATTTTGCATCTGAATGGACAAGGCGTCCATCAACTAATCTGAAATTGATATTTCAGTTAACAAGTGTTCAAGGGAACCACGCTGATGAACCCGAATGGACAGGTGGTCCGAGAATTAAGATGGAGGTCTCATCAAAGGATGATTGAGATCTGTAAGAAACTGGCTAAATCAATGGATGGATTGCTGAGATATAATCTGACTGAATCAAGGGATCGGAAAACTGAAATGGACAAGTCGTCCATGGAAGAGTATAAGGAATAAATACTAAGGCAATGGTGCTGGAATGTGGAGTTGGAGAGATCTCATATTCATGTGTATTGTTCTGTTGAGAATGCTTAAACGGACTAAGATTTTCAAAGAGATGGACAAGTTGGTTTGGGAATTGGAACTCATATCTCCATGAATGGTTCTAGAGAAGCTAAATAAGTCTTACACGACGGGAATGCTGATTGTAAGCGAATGTGTATATAGAGAACTGGACAAGGGAATTGTCATGACAAGTAAGCTCGATTATCTTAGCAGTCTTGTGTGGTCCGAGAGTTAAGACTATCATAACAAGAGATTGGAAGTCAGGTGTACTAACCAAAGACTAGTTTGGGGATCAAGAAACTACTCGGAAGTATCAGATGCTATAGATGATATGTTGTGGCCGGAGAGAGGATGTAAGCGATATGATTTGTTCTATTTTTGCCTTCCCAGTGCTTCTTGAATTTTTCTGAAACCTTTATTACTCTTCCGACCATTCGACTTAATGAAGTATTTCCTTGTACCAAACTTATTCCAATTATTTATTCATCTTTATTTTATCCATTAGAACCTAGGCGGCTTGTCAAAGTTGTTGTGACTCAGATTTCCTTAGTCACCTACTCTTCCACCATTTGCATGGTCATACTTTGACCATTTTCTCTTTGATCATTTCTTTGGCTTCGTCTGCATCCCTATTTTTATTGGAAGACTTCTGGAAGACTTCGGAAGACATCCTGAAAGATTTTGGAAGACTTGGCATGAATGAAATCTTCTAGGAAATATTCCGGTATAACCATAATAAAATCAAAGGTTTACATATCTGAAAGTCATGTAAAGCATATAAATCTGAAGGGAAAGTTTAATACATCGATTAGTTACAGATCTGAAGGAAACCCCAAATAAATCAAGCAAATGGATGAACTTATAGTCGGAAGCGGAGAAGTTATTGTCCAGAGCTAAGAAGTTACGGTCGCTGACAACAGCAATGGTTACATATCTGCAAAACTCGACAGGAAAGAAGAAGTCAAACTACAACATCAAGGGTTTAACGATGGCGTTACTGTTCTCTTAAAGTCAAACACTGAGAATCCGACAGCAAAGAGGAAGAACTTACCAGTGGTGGAGTTCAACAACAACACAATGCTTCATATCTGAAAAAGAGAGCTGGTTAGTTTAATCTACTAAAATACTTTTCAGCCATGCAGGTGAAACGAGATTCACCAAAAAAACAAGATTACCGACGGTGAGAATGACGAAGAAACAAGATTTTCTAGAAATTGCCTTCGAAATCGTCTCAAAGAGAAACGGCTAAGGTTTCTTGGTTTTACCAACAAAAAATAAAAAATACGATTTATATGTTCGATAAATAATCTGGTTAGGTTTTATATAATTGTTAAATTTTGGTTATGTTAAAACTGAAGGTAAAAAATAATATTCAGTTTGGTTTGGAAAATTTGTTGGGAAAATTTCTAACATAAAATAAACAAGAAGTCTTCCAAACCCTAAATTTACTATTCCTCCCATAAGAATTCTAATGCATTTATATGTTAGAAGATTTCTCAGTAAGTCACCTCAACCATAAAATCAAATAAATAACTAAACACATATATGTCAAAAAAAAAAAGATAAGATTCCAAAATCGAGTCCTAAAAATTCAAACAATAATATAACATATGTTATAAAACCCTAAACCAAAGACAATCATGACTAAATCTACATTCATTCATCTCCGTTGGAAATAATTCAATTTTACTAAATCAAAATTTTACATCATTTAAAAACATTTATAATTACATGATTTCAATTTTTTCTTAATCAAAACATTATATATTTATAAATTATTTTAAGATCTAGTACACGAAAAGGCTCAACAAGAAATCTTTTCTTAGAAGACTTCACTAATCATAGAAGATTTTACGGGGTTATATTCGCAAAAATACATACAAGTTTTGTGTTTGGTCATTAAGGCATAGTTGTAGTTTCATTAGCCTTTTGTGTTGATTTGGTAATTGATTGAATTTGAAATATATTTTTGGATATAAAATCAAATTCTAAGTCTTAATTTCCTTTATTTACACTCCACAAATCTCCACAAAAACAAATGTGTTATATTTTCAATCTCCATAAACTATTTATCTAGCCAAATAAATAATTCCAAAAATCAGTGACCCGAAGGGAATCTTTAACTTTAGTCCAACGGATGGAATGAAAAGTGGTGATTGGCTTCGGATCCTCGGCCAGAAGAAAATTCCCCTTTTATATATGTGGAAAGGAATGATCTCATCTTCTTCCCATTAAAAAAGTGGGAGAAATGAAAATCCATAAAGAAATCGATGATAATCCCCCGAATTCTTTTGAAAGCGTGTTGGAAGCTGTAGAATCCGAATTCGAACCCAAGCATGGCAAGAACATGCCGGAATTATTGTTCGAGTTCATTACATTGTTGGGCAAGGAGAAGAAAGAATGGGGTGGAGTGAAAGCGATGAGAGAGTGTTTGAAAGAGTTTAGAAGATGGGAAAAGAAATCTCAAGAGTTAGACCAAAAAAAGAAATCTCAAGAGCTAAATGATAACCACGCCACCTGTGAAGACTTCGAATTTTTTTTGTTTTCCCTCGATCGTAACGTGATCGTTATCCAAGTATGTCTGATATACTGGTTTTGTTTGATAAGTTGATTGTACATAATTTGTTACTTTGTCTCTGCCTATTTGTTCAGTGTTCTTTTTTTTTTTAACAAGGTAATATCTATGTTTGGGTGTTGTGTGACATTTGCAGGGGGACGAAGGTCCAATGACTAGCAAGGCGGTTATTCAAGGTGTCGTTGATCCACCAGCAAATCGAGAAACAGGGAAGGTCCGTTTTTAGGTTTCCAAACCTCTCCTATTCTTGTTTGAAATATGGAATGTGCAAGTAGATTTTTATAGTCTCTGCGTATTTGTGATTGCACGTTAGATACTAATTAACTGAGAAGTTAGGAATTGCCGAATATAAGATTTGTAATATTGGATATTAATGTTAATATTTATATATTGTAAGCTAACCCTAATCCTAATACAAAAATAAAAAAATCCTAATACAAAAAGGAAATAATCATATTGTTCAAAAAAAAAAGAGCAAAATTCACAAATAGAAAAATTCTAGAATTGATAATTTATCTATAGATATATATCTTGTATATGACCTTTTGAGATTTTGCACATAGATTAAGAAAATATTAAATTTCTTACATTTTCTAAACAAAAACATCATTAATTATCTACCTAATCATAATTCAACCAATTATAAAATAGAATGTATGATATTATTGGTCACTAAACATTAAATATTAATAAATTTTACATAAAAAATTAAAAACCTCATATAATTTGGAACAAAACTTTTTCTCTAAAATATTATATATATATAAATGGAGCAAGTATATTTTAATACTCTCTTCATCCTACTATAAGGGGTATGTATATCACGACAAATACGGGTTTACGTCCACTCATCCTCTTGGGATCTCACCCTGTGCGACGGCTGATTCGCTATTTCTTATGTTTCAAAAGACTTATTTACTCATTGTTGAGTCATTTTTTCTGTGTTTTGTTCTTAGTAGCACAATATCATAGATCACTTCCTAACAGATCATCTATCATTCAACTAATTTTAGCTTAGGAACGTTTTATCGTTTTCTTGTCTTTAAACTTGACCGAAAACATAAGTGTAATTTCATGACAGAGATATCTAAGTAAATTTATTTTAACTTCTCCACATGCACCACTATAGAACATAAATTGAAATGTTACAATAGCTCCCACTCACTGAATGCAGCAACTTCTATGCACACCAAACATGTTCATAACCGCCTCCTGGGTAGAACTGGGACGCCCAACCAGCAATGATACCACTTTGTAATGCCCCCAACCACCCAAGGTAATAGTAATGGGCCTCACACACCAGCTCTCTCGGTCCGTGGCCTCATCCTATTTGACGGTTGGTGTGTTTCTTTCGGGTCTCGAGAAACTTATTTACAAACCTTGCGCGAACATTGTGTAATTTTTTCCGTGCTTTAGCCTCAATCGCACAGTAACTCAAATCATTTATCGGTAGGTCGATCATCTTTCCACTATTTTGTCTCCTCAATGCACAAAAAATGTTAAGTTTGAGAAAATATGCAAAGTGGCCGAAGGAAGTTCTGTAAATTTGATGTTCCACAATTCGATGGAAAAGAAAATTTTGGTTTGTTGTAGGAACGAGTTAAGGATTGGCTGATTAAATAGAAAATGAAATAAGTGACATTGGAGTCAAAACTAGAACATGTATAGACCGCTTAAAAAGCGCTTGCAGAAACCGTTTTGTATAGACCTAAGAATCATGCATCAATAAACGTTTTGCGATAGTGCAACTGAGCAAAACGCAAACCGTTATGAGATAAGTAAGAAACGTTTTGCAGGAGTGAATAAAGCAAATCACAAACATCGCTTCAAGAGAATAAAAAATGTTTTAAAATCCGTGTAAATAGTTTTATAGAAACATGATAGAATCAATCCAATTAAAAGGTTTTGAAACGACAAAGATAAAGAGTTAAGATTGTTGAAGCCTAAATCCGATTGATAGGAAATTATTAAATAAAAGACGATGTTAAGGAAATATACGAAATGAAAAAACACGATTTGAGAAACGTTTTCGAAAACATGACCATGGAGTCGAAATATTATTTTTTTCTTAACTCTTTATAATCGCTCGTATGTAAGAGCTTTAGGACCACATTCTCCCAAGCCCAAACCCACGCCCATTAAGAGAAGGCTGGACGGAAACAGCGGTACGCGTGTGGGGAGAATGATCATCCTCTCTCAGCTCCAAGACTTTGAACTACACCAAATGCTTGGCAAAATATAAACAACTCCATTTCTCTTCTCATGGCAGATGTGAGACTGCATGTATTCCATTACCATAGAAACGGCACGGGACCCTTAGGGGACGTAGTAGTTGATTTATGAAATGTTTTGAAATGAATTTCTCCAAAATTATTGTATCTTAACTTAACTCATTTACTTTTTCTAAAAAATCAAAGGAGGTAATACTTTTAACTTATAATCTTGTTTCTGTTATTTAAAATACTCTATTGGTATTGTTTTTCTCTTTCGATAAGGGATAGTTCATGTTGTGGTATTATGGCTTATGGGTGACCTTTGCAGGAGATAGACCGTCCAAGTTCTAGCAAAACTGTTAATCCAGATCTGCCAAAAGCTTCAAATAATTTAAAGGTATGATACACTAAACATACAATATTGAGGTTTCATATGCTCCCACTTTCTTGCTTTAAATATGTAATGTTCAGGTCAAAATCTATATGGGAAGCATAATTTAGTTTTTGGAACGTAGTCTCTGCATAATCGTTATTGCAGCTTAAACCATTGATTAAATAAAAAGTGAAATTTTTACGATCTTAACCACATCTATATTTGTTCAAAAGACACATGCTATTTAAAGGAAATCCATGTTTCGTAATATCATTGACGTTTGCAGGGGACAGACAATCCAAGCACAACTAAAAAAGAGGTTATTCCAGCTACAAATATTAAAAACAAATTAAAGGTCTATAATCTTACACTGAAAGGCCAACAGTTAGATTTCCTGTTCTCTTCTTTTGCTTAAATATTAAACGTGTAGGTCAAAATATATATGGGGACTGGGTGGGACAAAGACTTTCCAAAGCATGATAGAGGTTCCTCTCCGCGTCTCTTTGTGAATGTAGTAAGTTCAGTCCAAGACTTGTTTTATATTAATGGCTTTGTTGATGACCCCATATATAGCTGATTTTAATTCCTCCGGTCTTAAACAGCTCACGAAACATGGTGGCCAGATCCAGAAGACTAAAGTCGACAAAAGCAGTACTTGGGGAAAGCAAATTGGGTTTCCGCTAACTAGTTTGGAAAGTGACGAGCTTGTTGTTGAAGTATATCCCCATACCCAAAAATTTAAAGACAAATTTGCTTATACGTCTCGTCTCTTGGTGTCTAATCTGAAACCAGGTATTCAAGTAATTCCTCTTTCATTTAAAGTGGGGAACAAACGCAGCACGGCACGGCTGCTCATACGTTTTATGTTTATTTGAAATTGATCAGGCCTATATGGTGCTTTTACTTTATGGTTGTTTTTTTGGTGTGTGTGGTATATATAGTACTGGTGAGTTGTTCCATGTGTAACCATTAACACATGGTAAGTATTGTTGTCGTGAAAAGAGTGGTACAAACTTTAGTATTGTACTGGTGGGTTGTTCCACTTGTAACCATCAATACATGGTAAGTATTCTTGTCGTTATAAGATCGATGGGCGAACAGTTGGAATACTCTTTTTTAGGAAAAAAATCTCATGCAACCCTATCACATGCTCCTATGGCTTTTAATTAAACTAGATCTATTGTCCGCGCTACGCGCGGAAAATACATTTAAATACATGTTTATCTAGTTTTTGATTTGTTAATTATTTTTTTAGAAAAATATGATGAAAATAAGTTTGAATTATACTAAATCACAACTGTTAAAGATCTGATAATTTTTATATGAAAGCAAGTTCTAGAGGAATCATTAAACAATTGAGTTTGTTTATAAAAGATAGTAAAATGAATAATTTTCAATTTATTCAAAAAGTAATAATAATTTAACATCAAATTGAAAGGAGGATGGTCTGAAAGTGGAAAAAGTGAATGATATATGATTTTGTTGGAATATATAATTTGTTGGGTGAAGAATTGAACAAAGAAATTAAAGAGTTGAAGAAGATGCGAGAGATTGACGATTGTAGATCATGATATAGGTTGTTTTGAAGGAAGATGCATTAATTATGAGATAAATGTTTGATGACCGGATTAATATAAAATGATAGATAATTTTTACTTTCATAAGTGACTTAGTGAGTGATTTTTTTATTGGAGTTTTAAGAATCTTTGTATGTTGTATTTAGAATCTCTTGATTTTTAAATTGTTGGAATGAAAAATTTATCATTTATATGTTTTAATGGTTAATTGGCGAAGAAAAAATGTTAATCTCATTTATTTTGATTTATTAGAAAACCAATCTTTATGGATTCAGGTTGGATGAACAAACTAACATAGTTAGTGATATTTTATTTAAAGTTAAAGGTCTCAGTTACATATTTTAAAGGGCAAAAAAGCATTACAAAAATATACTAACATTTATTTTATTGTTTGTTACATAAGACTATAATCTATTACCAAAGTATATTAATATTTGTTTTATTGTTTGTTACATAAGACCATAATCTATTACAAATAATGATCTAATTTTTACAATTTATGAATTTAATTTAGTGGTATTAAATCTGATAAAAACGAACTAATTAAAACAAAACTTAACCGAGCTGAAATAGAGACAGTGATTTGCATTTGATAGTACAGAATAAACCGAATGAATGTTATTTTTAGGAAACCGCAATATATGAATATGGTTAGGTATATAAATCGATCAAATCGAATAAACCGAAGAAGCCGATTAATTAAAAATATTAGTATACTTATATGTAATTCTTATAATAATATTAATAATATATACATAATTTATTTTATTAATATGATATTCATAATCAAAACAATGATTTTATTATTTTATTTTATTTTAAGTTAAAATAGTTTTATTTTTCTCATTAAATTAGGCATGTTCAATCTAGATTTCAGTACAGTGTCAATTTGGTTTTTTTGTTTTTTCGGTTTATGAAAGTTAACTGTCATATTAAAACTATATCTAATTTGATTTGTTTCGGTTTATATACCATTGGTTTTCGGTTTATTCAGTTTTATTTAACTTGATAGTTTTATTAAACTTGATGAAAATGAGAAAAAATAAAATAATTATTTTAACGTAATTTATTTATGATTTTTTTGCCCTTTAGAATTTGTCACCAAGACCTTTAACTTTAAATAAAATATCACCAATTGTGTTAGTTTGTTCATCCAACCTGAATCCAGAAAGAATAGTCACTACTAATTTGATTTTTTATTAAATCTAAACAAATGAAGGTTCATTTTTTTCTTCAGTAATTAACCACTAAAACATATACATGATAATTTTTTATTCCAACAATTTAAAAATCAAGAGATTTTAAATACAACATACAAAAACTATTAAAAACTCAATAGAAAAAAAACACTAACTAAATCACTAACGAAAGTAGAAACTATTTCTCTTTTTACATCAATGTGGTCCTCAAACATCTATCTCATAAACAATGCATCTCCCTTCAAAACAACTCATATCATGATCCATGCACAATAGTCATCTCTCGCATCTTCTTCAACCCTTTAATTTATATATTCAATTCTTCATCTAACAAACTCTATGTTCCAACAAAATCATATTTGACATCATTCTCCCTTTCCATTTTTCAAACTATCGTCATTTCAATTTAATGCCAAATTATTATTATTCTTTTAAGCAAATGTTACACTACATCACTTTTTATAAACAAACTCAATTGTTTAATGTTTTTCCAAGAATTTGGTTTCATATAAAAATTACTAAATCTTTAACAGTTACGAATTAATATTATTCAAATTTATTTTCATCATATTTTTCTAAAATAAATATTTAACATGTCAAAAACTAAATAAACATATACTACTATATATTTAAACGTATAATAGGCCTATATTTGCCCTTTAAGGAGAAGAAACTGGCCGAAGAAACGACGGCGTTGTGGTTTCCACGAAGGTTACAAAGACTCATTGTCATTTGTCACGTGACCACCACCATTCTTCATAATCTTATAGTATATGTGTTATATAGCTCACATGTATAAACCATTTAGATAGCTTTGTATATAGTTTGTCACGAATCTTCACATCATACGGTTATATGAACGCTAGTCATGCATTATTAAATGGGCCACTTCGATATTTGTTATAAGGCCACATATATTTATTTTAATCCTGATTAATTATGTGTCATGAAGCAAGATTCTGAGCTACTTCTATTTTTATAAGCCTTTAAATTTCCAAACGTACTATTGATTATTAGAGATAATTAAACAAAAGAAAGGAAAATAGGTTTTGTTAGTTGGATCTTATCCAATATAAATCTGATCTCTCTCTCTTTCTCTCGTGATTTTTCATGGAAGCGTGGAAGCTGCTCTGACCCCGTTAAAATTCAATCTCCTCTTGATTACAAGCCAGGTTCCTTTTGTTTTATTCCCATTTGTGGTTGTATTGTACATTAAATAGAAGATGTTTTTAGTTGATTTATCGATAGAATTGAGGTGAACCCAAGAATCCAATATAAAGTAATTGAACAACAAAAGATTACTTGATAAACTTGTAATAATGATATAAGTGTAACCGGTAGAACTGGTGATATTTGATGAAGTTACAAAATTATGTTTTTTATTTTGTTGTTTGAGGGGACAATGACAAACAATGTAAACATTCCTTTTGATTACGGAGCATGGTAATCAAAGGATGGAGATGAAGATACAGTATAATCTCTTTAAATTAATATTCTATAAATTAATATATATTAAAAATCTCTATAAAATAATATAATTTTATAGTTCCAAATTGAATTTTTGGTTTAATTAGTATATCGATAAATTAATAATCTCTATAAATTAATAAAATTATAGTTTTGGGGTAGTCTCAACATTATTAATTTATAGAGGTTTCACTGTATATGGAATTCTGAAGAGGACATATACGGTTCTTCAGTTAAGACATATATTGAGCATATACATTACATGGAGTTGAAATGCAGGACATATAAGAATATTGCAATAAAAGAAAGTATTGTGGAACTGAAGCTGGGATACATTCCATTGATAGTGACAACCCGTAGACAAGAAGGTAATTTAGATGATGAGCACGTGTATGTTCATTTAAGTTAAATGGATAGAGAGATTCCAATAAATGGTTGCATGTGGAGGTCTTCAAAGGGTTGGGAAGGCACTAATGAGGCGAGAAACTTCCTAAAGTTGCTCGAGGAGTTATGTTCGATCGGAAAACGGTAATAAGAAAATGAAACATGGGTTAGCAAAGACGTCTTATTGATGGTAGGAAAAACGTTCAGTCGGTTACAAAAGAGGGAAATGCGAGGCAAAACAAAGAGCTGGAGCTCGGAAAGCTTCCCGAAAAACTATTACACGGTGAGAAAGTGAGTAAATGGAAAACCCTAATCTAGCCGCCTATGTTTTTCCGTCCCCCTTACGTCGCATCTCCTTTTCCTTATATAGCCATTTCGACACCTCTCCATGACCTAATTTGCGTCGTCTTGGTGGGCTTTCAGCTCGTTGGGCCGAAAGATCGTCATTGATGAAAGTAGCTGTCAAGACGAATGCGTTCGCTCGACGGCTGCTTGACTAAAAGCACTCTCGAGCTGCGCCGAGATACCGATGAGAGGATCCGTTTAGCCGAGCTGCTGCTATAGCTAACGGGCCGGGCCTGTTTATTCTTCGGGCCTTGTGGGATGGCGAAATCCATCCTATACAGTAAGTCCCCCAGTTCATCGATGAGCGACAGCGTTTCGAACTCGATGAATTTGGAGGTTGATGGTCCGAAAGAATAGACGGTTCGTCGTTAAGGCTTGACACGCGATCTATCGCGCTATAGGACACCTCCTCGTCTCGTGGGGTAGGCGTCTTGCTCGGGTTTTGGTTGAACCAGTTTTCTTGGATAAATCCGGTTTGATCATTTCCCATTGGTTGACTTTAAATTGAACCCGGCTATCAGGAAGACGATACGACGTGTAGGCTTCGTGGGCAGCTACGCGTTCTTTCGAGGCCCAAGTGGGACCATGTAGACCTAATGATGACGGCGTGGGAGATGGCGCCGCTTCTCTCCTATAAATATGCCTCTTCTTCTCATTCTTCTCATTCTTCTCCGCACGTCCAGGTACTCTCTCTCTCTATTGTTTTTGCTTCTCTCTCTAGATTGTTGTTGTAAGATAGATAGCATTATGTCGTCTGTAGGGAGATTGTCTCACAAACAGAAAGGAAAGGCAGTTCCCACCGAGTCTAGTCTTGCGAGGGACGCGGACGGGGCTCCGCTTGATGATTTCGAGCTGGTTCATCGCAACGCGATGATGGATACCCGCAGTCTGGGACTGCCCGAGAGGTTGCTAGTTTCTGAATTGGCACGTTTGCACCGAAGGGAGGTAGCGAGGACTACGACAGAGGCGCAAGTTTGCGCGAGAGACGGTCAGGATGGTGCGAGGGATGGGACTACTCCTCTCGACTTCGTGCCGATATGATACTATCCCGGCGGGATTTTCGAGGAAATGTCATCCCTTTCTCCCGAATTACTATGCTCTCCTGAGGCGAGAGGCCATACTTGGGGAAATGTTCTTCCAGCGCGGTCGACTATAATTAAAACATTAACTAAAACCAAAATAAAATATAATGATCCCAAGACTCCAACCCATCTAAATATTCTTCTATTCGTCATACTCACCGATCAACTCGAGACCGTCCACCTGTTTACAACTACAACCATCAAACAGAACAAGCACTCTTACACTATGTAGCTAGAGAGAATCAGCCTCACCTGCATCCAAAGAAAGCCAATGGTGCTTTGTGGTAAGTTTCTAATTTCTTCATTGTTATTTTTCTTGTATTGCTTTACATATGCATATATTCATCCTGATAATTTCCTTTGTTGTTGTTTTTGCATCCAGGATTGGAGTGGACCCAAGTGTTCATAAATTCATCCGAACAACTTGGAAAGCTTACTATTGAGAGCCATGGTCTAGCTGGAGGTTTGTTCCAGAGGTGAGGAGAACAAGTTGGTGACACACTTTCATCGTATGTCTATTGCTACTTTACCCTTCACTTTCATTTTAACAGTTTTACATTTAATGTCTTCTTTGCTTTTATGTAGCAAAACTATTATTGGGAAGAAAAGCATCATGATGAAGTTTACAACCGCTGAAAACTTCACACACAACATACTGTATGTCAGAAGATCAGCAGGAAGAAGAGAGATAATGAGAAGCCTAAGTACATCAGTGAGGATGACTGGTCTATCCTCCTAGCCAATTGGGCAACACAAAACGCTAAGGATGAGAGCGCAAAGGTTGTTAAGTCACGCACTTCAGCTCCTCCTGGGAAGAAGCTGTCTCAGCACTCTGTTGGACCAAATAACTTTGTGAAGACTGAGTACGATATGGTAAAGTTTCAACTTTTCCCTTCATATTTTTATTTATCTGTTCTAAATTCACACTTACACCTTTTTATGTTTTCTAGATGGTTGAGGGTGGATTGGACGAGCAACCATCTTTCATTGACCTAGTGCGCAAGACACACACTCGCAAAGATGGTACATTCATTGATGATCATGCTGAAGCTCTTGTCCTCGAGGTGGAGGAAGCTGTAGACTCTATGACACTCGATGAGGACTCTCCCAATAGGGTCAGCCCAACTGCTTCAACTGCTACAATTGCTCCTCCAAGGCGGTTTTCCTTGATCAAAAATATCTCAAGGTACCCCTTAAATTGTATTTCTACTATGTCATTATGCTTGTTTATGTTTTGTTGCTGGAATTTTATTTGTCTACTATGTGTCTGTCCATATCATTTATAATCATTGTTTTCATTCTTTGTTCATCATGTTTCTTACGTTAATATTGTTTCATTTTTTCAGCTTGCTAAGACAAGCAAAGGGGGTATATATGGAATTGGGAGTGTCCAGTTCAGAGACTATGAACTACCTCAATAAGTCCTAGCATCTCTTAAACGCAACTTAGACATTGACATGAGCATCTCTGAAATAGAGACAAATGATGAACTTGTGCAGACCACAATGGAACTTCTAAACACTGATATGATAACTCTCAAAGGAGATTTTTAGCCTTCAAGACTGAGTTTAAGCAGGAGATGGCTGCAACAAGAAGCTCCCTCAATTTCATTCTACAGGCTCTTGGTGTGCTGAATCAAACATCTTTGCACCCCGCAATCTCTCAAATACATCTGTCGCTAGCTCAGACGTGTCTGGCCCCCACAATCTCCACATAGTAACTATATTTATATATCACCATTTATAATCACTCAATTCAATCAACGGTTGAATTCTTTAGACCCCTAATTCTGGTTTACAATAAATATACTAACTACCAAGTAAAACTCAATTCATACAGACAGGACATGCTTCAAAATCTAAACTACGATAAAAAGAATTCTACATTGTTACGGGATTTACAGAATAGATCCTCACCTTTGCCACATGTTTGGAATTGAACCATAACTGCTAAGAGCTTAACTGAAGAACACAAACCGAGATACGAGCCATCATCACGACATCATGCAATAAAGTCACATACAGGAATCATGAATATCACAGCATCGTCTCGGTGAAAGACACATCAATACAACAAAACAAAAGGAAAGAAGATTCATAGAGCTAAGGTTTTATAGCAC
The DNA here is from genome assembly GCA_012274485.2 of Sinapis alba. Taxonomy (NCBI): domain Eukaryota; kingdom Viridiplantae; phylum Streptophyta; class Magnoliopsida; order Brassicales; family Brassicaceae; genus Sinapis; species Sinapis alba. The sequence goes on along the minus strand of MU105677.1, from coordinate 444,625 downwards.
AACATTACTTTTTGCACAAGTAACAAAGAAAAGAGCCCCTAAACCCATATGGACACGCTCACGGTTGATGACGGTGGCTCCATCAAATGAGAGTGGGGCTCTCCGGTGACAAGAGATGCTTCTCCGGTGGGCCGCGGTTGGTGGCAGGGACAAGCGGCTCCGTTACAAGTACTTCTTCTCTCCATCTCGGCTCACCTTCTCCATCTCACGGTAACGCCAACGCCATGGACATAAAGGTAAATAACCACATGTGTGATGCTAGCAACTGCTCCTTCGGTAACACACGGCTCCAAAGCATCGATGTGGTTGGTGCTAATTGTGTGTGCTGAAGCTGACACCTACTCTACTCCATCCATGGAGATTCCACGTAGAATAAGAAGAAGACAAGGAACTATAATAGATAATGGAAGAGAGGTGAAGCAAAGATGGAGAATAAAGCATGAGTTGATCGGTGAGATTTAAGAGAACAGATAGTGGTGAGTGCGGCTGACTTTTCAGTGAAGAGGAAATGCAATCATATCTTACTATACTAAAAAGGGAATAACTTGATCAGCTAGGCTATCCACGTCGTTTAAAAAATTTGTCCAATCATGATATTCAGAATGGAAAAAGGGAAATAATTTGATCAGCTAGGCTATCCACGTCGTTTAAAAAATTCGTCCAATCATGATAATCAGAATGGGCATGTCATACCATTGTTACTCGACACAACATAATAGCAGACCAATTTATATGGGCTGATAATATATGGTTGTGGCCCATTTTATATTATCCCAATTCTTATTAGAAATAAAATGGTCGTCGAAATGTGTGATCCTTCCACTTCGCCGTCATCTTTTTCGATTTTTGTAGATTGTCGTTTCTATTGAGTTATTATGATCCATTCTAACTCATTCAATCCCGTTATTTTCTCTCTTCAGTAGAGATGTTATCCTTCCACCTTCCTTTTTTATCCTCTTATATAAACTTCTTTCGTCGAAGATTACAGCGAAGACGATAAATAAATCTTATCTCACATCCCAATTTCAGTTTCTTTTGATCGTCTCTCGCCGTAACACATCCTAATCTACATCTCTGGAGAAGCCGATGCCTGATACATCTCAAGACCTCACTTTAACGGCATTTCATTTAATAATATTCTGTACTTCTCGCCTCTACGCGCTTCAAATTTGAGTCGAAATGGTATCTCAAATTTATCGTATTCATCTGAGACGTCGTTTTACCATTGAGTGACGTCTTCTTTGAGCGGGAAGAGGGCTTCACGTCGTACCCGGTCAAACTATTCATCTTCACTGAGAAGGGATATGACAGAGGAGAAATATGAAAAGATAGTCCCAAATCTGGTAATGATCTTTTCTCAGTCTCCCTTATTGATCGTTTCCAGTTTTTGTAGGAATACAATTACTTTTGCATATTAGTTAGAAATTGCCATTGATGCTTTGCTTTAGTATTTCGTTGTGATCTGGAGATCTATTGAGCAACGACCACATCGACATGAAACGTATAGATCATAGAGAAGATATAATGTTCTGTATTTGTATTGATAACAAAGTGTTGGTTATATAGTACAGAGAGGAGCCCTAAGGGAATATACAGTGAGTTAATGAGAATATATGATTGACAGTGATTGGAGATACGATGATATCTCTATACGCCCCCTCAAGATGAACGACTGGAGGAAAGTCCCATCTTGGAAGCATGTAAGTCGACCAGTGAGCGTGAGACTGGTTTGCTAAGGGCTTCAGCGAGCTGGTCCTTTGAGGAGACATGTGAGACTCGTAGTAAGCCTGTCTGTACGAGCTCTCGGATGAAGTGATAGTCCAGTGCAACATGTTTCATTCGAGAATGAAAATCTGGATTTGCGCAGAGATATGTAGCTCCCACGTTGTCTCAGTAGATGGTTGGTTGTGTGGTTGACTTAACACCAAGTTCGTGGAGGAGAGAAACTATCCACTGAAGTTCTGCAGCAGTGTCAGCTACACATCTATATTCGGCTTTGGTTGACGATCTTGCTACTGTCTTTTGCTTTTTCGAAGACCATACGATTGGATTTGCTCCGAGATACACAATGTAAGCACTGGTTGAGGTGTAGTCATCCCTGTTTCCTGCCCAGTCAGCGTCGGAGAAAGCATGTAGTGAGAGAGGACTGCTGCTGCATAAGAAAATACCTCGATCGCGTGATCCAGCTAGGTAGTGTAACACGCGTTTTGCCGCTTGCCAATGTAGGTCAGTTGGCCTGTGCATGAACTGAGAGAGCTAATTGACGGCGAAGGAGATATCAGGGCGTGTGAAGTGAAGATACTGGAGGCTTCCCACAACCATTATGTACTCTGAACCATCCGCAAGAGGTGTACCGGAGATGAGTTGCAGCCTGTCGGTTGTCATCATCGGCGTAGGAGCTGTGGACATGTTGAGGCGAGACAGAAGGTCGTTTATATATTTCCTTTGAGTGAGTAGTAAGCCAGTTGATGATCGTTGAGCTTCGATTCCCAAAGAGTAAGACAAAGCACCTAAGTCTTTGATAGAGAATTTTCTTCCAAGAATGTTGATGAAGTCTTGAACTTGAACTTTTTGTGAGTTGTTTCCTGTTACGATAATATCGTCTACATAAATAAGGACGTAGAGGGTGATGTTGCTCACTTGGAGAATGAAGAGTGAAGCATCAGCTAGTGAGTTTCGGAAACCAGATTGCAGTAGAAAATTTTGAAGTTCCATGTACCACACCCGCGGAGCTTGCTTGAGTCCATAAATCACTTTTTGTAGTTTGCAGACATGATTGGGTTTGTCTTTGTCAATGAACCCTGGAGGCTGTTCCATGTATACATCATCAGAGATATGCCCTTGGAGGAATGCGTTATTTACGTCAAGTTGACGTAAATCCCAGTTGTGAGAGACAGCAAGACTAAGAACTGTAAGAACAGTTGGTTGCTTGATAACTGGGCTGTATGTGTCCTGAAAGTCCACTCCTGAGCGCTGGTGATATCCCTTGGCAACTAGACGGGATTTCATCCTTTCAACGGTACCATCAGCTTTTCTTTTTATCCGATATACCCATCTGCAGCCAACGAGATTCTACTTAGGGTCATTGGGTATCAAGCTCCATGTATGATTGCGCACCTGAGAATCAAATTCTTCACTCATGGATCCTCTCCATCTCTTATCCTTTAGAGCTTGTGTCACGTTTGCTGGTTCATTTTCAGACTGCAACATTGCTGTCTTGTTGACGACAAAGGAGAACTTTTTAGCAGGTTTGAAAATTTTGTTCTTGCCTCTTGTTGTCATCCTGTGCCGATTTTCTTGTTGTTGAACAGGTGCGGAAGTTTCTGCAGTTTTTTGAGGCTCTGGATTGGTGACCCTCGCTTGTTGTTCCTCTGGTAAAGCCGTGGGATTTGTTGCAAGAACACGCTGCTGATCTGTTTCATGTAAGCCAGAAGGTACAGCAGAGGGTGACAATGTATTTTCAGAGAGTAAAGGAGCCAAACCTGGGGACAGAGCTGAAGGTATTGCTGACAACGGAGGAGATGGTGGAGGAACCGAGATCTTGGTGACTGGCGGGTACCAATTGGGAAAGATGGGCTTTATTTTTGATGGTGAGGACGATAAAGATGTGAAAGGAAACTCTGTTTCAATGAAATGCACATGGCGAGAGACAAAGATCCGGGAAGAAGATGGTTCCAGACAGAGAAAAACACTCTGATGTAGAGAATAACCCAGGAAAATACATGGCTTTTACTTGGGTTCAAGCTTGTGATTGTTGTACGGTTTGAGCCATGGGAAACAGAGACATCCGAAGCTTCTTAGTTTCATGTAGTTAGGAGCTGTGCCGAAGAGCTTTTCATACGCAGACGTGAGCTTGAGTGTCGGTGTTGGCTGACAATTGATCAGGTACACGGCGGCTGAGAGAGCGTATGTCCAGTATGAAGATGGCATGGAGGCGTGAGACAATAGAGAAAGTCCAGTCTCTACGATGTGCCTATGTCTTCGTTTGGAGAAGCCATTATGCTCAGGAGTGTGAGGAGGCGTTGTGAGATGAGAGACGCCATGAGTTGAGAGATATTCAGCCAGTGCAATATACTCACCTCCATTGTCAGAATAAAGACTGATGAGAGGAAGTTGAAATCGCGATTCGACAAGTGCTTTCCAAGGAATAAAGATGTGTTTGACATCAGACTTTTGACGTAGGGGATAGAACCATACGTAGTGAGTGAAGTGATCCACAAAGATGACATAGTATTTGAAGCCATCAATTGATAGGATCGGAGATGTCCAGACGTCAGAGTACACGATTTGAAGAGGTTTCGTTGAGGTTAAAGAAGAGGTTAAGGAGAAAGGCAACTTGTGACTTTTGTTTATTGAGCAGTCAAGACAATGAAAGGTAGATAAAGAACTTGAATCCGACAGCATAGAAGAAGAAACAACGGCTTTTAAAATAGGTAATGTGGGTGTCCTAATCTTGAGTGCCAGATAGAGAGAGGACTTTTTAGTGAGGTGGAAAAAGCAGAGGGGGAGTGATCTCGATTCGGCCACATAGCCTCCATCTTCAGTTTTTCCCTTGATCATTTGTGTCCCCGTTTTGAGATCCCTGACCTGAAATAATGTCGGGAAATATTCAACAGACACATTATTATCATTGCAAAGCTTGTGAACAGACAACAGATTGTGTGCAATAGAGGGAACGTGTAGAACGTTATGTAGCTGAAGATTTCGAGTACTAGAGGGGAGAAAAGATGAACCAGTGTTTGCAATCTCAAGTCTCATTCCATTACCAATCTGGACTTCTTCACCGCCGTTGTATGGAGTATGAAGAGAGAGGTTTGCAAGGTCTGATGTAAGATTATGCGAAGCACCAGAATCCAGAAGTCAAGACGGAGTGTTGGGCTGATAGGTTATTGTGTTGTAAGCTTGCGGAGAGTGTTGATTGAAGCCACGGTTCTGACCTTGAAACGTTGAGTTTTTGGACTGAGAGGTGAGTCGGAACAAAGGACATCGCTTTGCACTATGACCTTGCGTCCCACAAGCTTGGCAGCGGACTAGATAGGGACGAGAGTATCGCTGTTCATTGTTTCTGTTGTTGCGATTTGATTGCTGATTATCACCATTGTTGTTACGCCAGTTGGTGGACCTGATTTGCGCATGGTTTGCAGTAACAGGGAGTTGTGGAGATGTACGAGCTGTTGCAGAAATAGCAAGCTCTCGGGTTATCAGCTTCTCATGTAGTTCAGCAAATGAGATAGGAGTATCTCGTCCATGGATTAACTCAATGATGGCTTTGTAATCTTCGGTAAGGCCAGCAAGAATGATGTCAGTAAGATCCTCATGATCCATTGGATTGCCTAGCAAGGCAAGTGCATCAGATCGAATCTTTATTTGCTGCATATACTCATCGATAGAGGAAGTTCCTTTGACGCTCTGTCTTAGTTGATCTTTGAGTTGTTTGATGTGTCCTCTGGTAGGTTTTGCATACGTTGAGGAGAGGAGATTCCAGGCTTCAAGAACAGTAGTACCAGTCGCAATGATTGGTTGATGAGCCATCTCAATAGATCCCATAAGCGAGCTGTAGAGAAGGCTGTCTTGTCTCTGCCAGAGTGAGAATGCTGGATTTGGTCCTTCGCTGCCGGAATTGGAGATGGTCTTCGGCGGCGGCATCGTGTTGGGGTCGATGAACTTGAGTAAGTCATACCCCCTGAGAAGTGACTTGATTTGAGCACTCCAAGTGATGTAATTTGTTAATGACAACTTTGTGACATTCACCATGTTAACAGAGATAATCGTGGTGGAGGAGCCGGATTGATAGCGTCGGTAGAAATTTCAGACATGGTGTCGAAGTAGGGTTTTTTGTTTTCGAAAAGAAAAAAAAAGGAAAACTATTCTGGTCTTTGGAAAGAAAGGGGCTCTAATACCATATAGAGAAGATATAATGTTTTGTATTTGTATTGATAACAGAGTGTTGGTTATATAGTACATAGAGGAGCCCTAAGGGAATATACAATGAGTTAATGAGAATATATGATTGACAGTGATTGGAGATACGATGATATCTCTAGAGAGAGTAGTTTATTTGTCATTTCTATATATTGAAGGGCTTAACTTCATCTGGAGGGATTAACTTAATCTCGGCTTAAATATTTTCATCTGCTATGACTTGACCTTTGATTTTTTTTTTTTTTGATTCATGTTAAAGACGAATCTGAAATTGGAATGTGAGATTAAGAGTGTAAAGTTCATGTCCATGATGACAAGTATGTGGTCAACTCTCTTTTGCTTAGCCTGCTAAAAGATGCTCTTTGTACATTATATGAACGCTCTTATTTCTTAAATTCAGTTTCGAGTTATTAAGCATGTCTGGGCCCTTGCATAAAGACACTCTTTCCAAAAGACAAATATTAAGGTAACTAGAATCAAAGTCTTATGACAACATCTTCTTCTTACAACCTTGAATCTCAAGTGCTTTTGCTTTGATTGAACAGGGAAGTTTCCTGGACGTTGATCCAATAGCAACATCTATTTATATAAAATAGGCTTCCCTTTCCTCCTGGGCATGCCGCATCAGCTGCCAGCGCAAAAAACCGAGCTCCCTAGACGCGACACGTGTCCCCTTCTGCAAAGTGCAGCGTTTCATTTAAATTCTTTAGTCATGGGATTCATTTGCGTAAGTATGGTTGGGCTCTGAAATTGGAAGGTGTATCCGGCATTCCGCGTTCCAAACCTAATTTTTTGATCAATTTTTTTTTTGTCTCTCTTTTGCATGCGACGGCCACGAGTTAACGTTTGCTCTTCTCCCTACGATATGAAACGGTCCAAGTTATGGGTTCCTGTTAACCCCACTGATGCACTCCCCCACTATGTCGTATGTGAAACGTATGTGATCTGTCAGGCGGTGTCTCTACTATAAAAGGTAAATATTTCTATATGTAGATCATCATCATCTGTACTCTTGATTTCACATACATTTGTTGATTTTGTTTGTATTTGTTCATGTTTTGCAGTCGCCATCACCTTCTTCGCCTCCGCCATCAATCATTGTCACTCCTTTGACCAGTTAGTTTCTTCTTCTCCTCTTAGTGGAGCACAATATGATATATTCTTAATATATACTGAAATTATGATTTTGTGTTTTCGTGTTTCAATTAGATTGCATTTTACCCTAGATCGAGAAACTCGATTTTGTGTTTTAGATGAGCAGTAAGGGTCTCTTCAATTGGTTCAAAGTATATGGCTGCTTCAGTTTCAACAAGACTTATTCGCACTTTTGGATCCTTTGCAGCTTTAGGATGCATCAACAGTATTACCTCAGTTTCTAAGCTCTTTCTTAAATGCAAACATGTGAACCTTTTTTTCTTTGATCTCTAACATGATGGTTGGGTGTGAGAGACAAAAGGTTCACTCCAGAACATGATGTTCTTAGGTATGTTGGTGATAAGGATTGCCGTAGGAATTTGCGTAAGGTAATGCATGATTATGTCAACAAGAACTCTAAGGTGAGAAAAAAAGTTTTTGTCTTTCTCAAGAACCTGGGGTTTATCAGCTGTGTGTAATTATACTGTTCTGTTTGTTTTGTTCCAGGAACGCAAAGCCATCTGAGACAAAAGGGATGCAATTTTGCTCTCATTGATAAATCCCAAAACCTTTAATACCCAATTTTTACCCTTAATTTTTAGGCGGCCAGAGAAGTTGAGAGATAGAGAGAGACGCATTGATTTACTTCTTTTTTTTTGGGTTTGGGAATAGCCTGGAATATCGCTGCTTACAATTGATCTCTCCACCCAAGATTCTGCGGAGGTTTGCTTCTCCCTACTCATTGTTCTCTGAAAGCTGTTAGATTTTTGTCAAGATTCGGATTATGATTGATCTTTTCTATTGCAAGTGGAGATCTTTTGCTTTTGTTTTGCAAGGCAACAGATCAATATGGTTTACTTCTTTTGTGTTCTAGGTTTATCATGCGTTGTGTTACACCAACAAAGTTAGTAAACAAAGTTACGATTTTTTTTGTCATAATTTCAAAATTGATGTTTAATTTATTCATGAGTGCGACTTTTTACGGTGGAATCTTTTCTGTTCCAAAGCCTTAGTAACCAAAAAAGAAGAAGATTATATAGAGTAATGGAGGACGTCTTCTTATCACTAGGGTCAATGTGTTGTCTCCAACGTATGATATAACATTGCTGGATGAAGACTTCCTTTCTCAGATTGCCACGCAGTATGTTGTATTTGATGAAGCTCAAATACTCAAGAATCTCAACAGTGTTGTCTCACAAGGAAAATTCATCGAGTTTTTAACTGAATAATATCAAAATCTGTCTATTACAAACTTGCTTTAATCATTTTATAACTGTTTTTTTTTTGCGAGCTGGTCTATGGGTGGACTTTGAAATGAAGTATCGTTCTAATAATTATTTCTTCGTTAAATCAGTGTTGGATCATGAGAACGCTAAGTAATAACTATCTTATAGCATATATTTTCTCTCAGAATAAATTCAACATAGTTTATATCATCTGTAATAACTTTAATATATGTAAATTAATTAAAATATGATAAGTTAGTAATTATATTTAATATTGTAAATACTCTTTAAATATATTAGAAATATGCATCGATGTAAGAAAAGTAAAATATAGTATCATTTAAACCATTTCAATAAACCTATTAGAAATTTAGTCAACAACAAAAAGATGAAAGATGAAAATTAATAGAAAAATAAAAATAACTACATAACTAATAAATAATGATTAATATATCAAATAAAACTAAAACTTGAAATTAAAACAAAAACAAAAACTAAATAATATAATAAAATTAAATTTTCCGCGCGAAGCAACTCTAAATTTATATAAATAATAATAGTGTATATATTATTACATTTTCTGAATTTTTTTTGCTAATTTTGCATTCTCTAAAAATAAAGAATAACAAGGTTACTGTCATTTTAATTCAAACAAAAAAAATATTAAAAATAATAATATGATCTCAGAATTCATTTCATTATTTTTCATTTATAATATCATTTTCTATAATGATTTTAAATGCTTCATAAATTAATATAGAATCGTATAAAATAGTTTTTATTATAACCTTCTGTCCGTAGGGCGGGCCGACCCTAGTATGAACTAACAAATAGACAATATCCCCTGAGATTGCAACCCCCCTCATACTATTTATGTGGGAAAAACAAATTGGCAAGGTAGCTTCATATTTATAATCATGATCATTGTTCGAGTAAATTTAGCTTTTGCTACTTAGTTTGTTTTACAGTTTGTGTTTCCTCAGAAAATCCTAATGTTTTGGTTTCGCATGTGCGAACGATCAGAAACATTTACAAAGAACTCTACATTGTTGTTGTCATCATTCCTTAATTGTTCCGCTTCACTCAGGTACTATACTAAAATTCATACTTTAAATGAAATAAGCAATGTTTGCATCCTTTCAAAATTTTCAAAACTCTTTTTTTTTTTTTTGCAGAGTATATGGGCGTTGGGTGAGGAGAATGAAAAAAATGAATGGTCAAATGAACTGAAGTATATCTCCACCATGTTAGTGGTTGCAGCTAGAACAAACTTAGCTAAAACAAACCTTAGAGAAATTGACTTACTGGCTTATGGTTTTGGTGGCTGTGACCACTTCGAGCACCGCAATAGTGTTCAATATTTATTGGGACATTTTCAAGGATTGTGGTCTCATGAACCGCAAGTACAACAATTACAAGGAAGATGCGATGATGAGTATGAAAATGATGACGATGATTATGCTAAGAAGTGGAGGAGGAGACAGGTCGGCCGGTGGGTCATTTGGGTCGGGTAGTGAAAGATCCAAAGTCTGCAAACGAGTTTGATTTTAATGAACTTTATGATGAGGAAAATCTTTCTCCTGCTAGGAAGAAACATTACTGTAGACATATAAATTCTCAGATCCAAGCAAATGGAATTGTAAGTTGAGAAATTCCCTTAGATAGTCTATTTTAGTTTGTTCTTCACAAAAATAGTTATTAAAGAAGAAAATGACCAAAATAGTTTTTTTTAGAAGCTAAATTTTTTATTTATATGTATTTATACCCCTAGGGTTAACTAATTTAGACTTTAGGGTTTAGAGTTAAGGGGTGGGTTTAGGGATAGGGTTTCAAAATTCAAAAAAAAAAAAAAAATGAAAATTTCAAAAAAAAAAAAAATGCTATTTTGGTCATTTTATTTTTCTAGAGCTATTTTTGTGACAAAAACTTAAAAGGACTATTTAAGAGAATTGCCCTTGTAAGTTTAATTCTTTTTTTTTTCATTTTGATTTTATCCTCTCTGTGTGTGTAACTCATATATCAAATTTGTTTTTCTGCTTCATCTTTCCAATCTGAAAAGCAGGAATGTGTAGATATGGGGAAAAGCATAATATCTCGGGATGCATGATTTCTTTTCCATGTAGTCTAACACTGAAAGCTGTTATAAACTGTAAACTGGTATGTTACGTTAAATTTGTAGCTTTATGAGACAAGATTTCTCTAATCATAGTACTCTACTGTACAATATTATTGTTTATACCAAAGACTGGTTAAAGATATGACAATGTATGAGAAAAATCTTCTTTTAGGATGTTACATTGAGTTGTGTGTAAATGAATTATCGTAACATTCAAAACTCTTTAGCTTTGCCGAGTACAAGAGTTTGCAGTTATTCACATACAACTGAACATATATTATTGGTCATCTTCCTTCTATGGAGTATGGCCCTTTTCAGTGGTGATGCACGGCGGAGTTGCAATGGTAAAGTCGTGACGTCTCACATCTTTCTTCCAGGCCTTGAGTGGACAAGTGTGTACACACCTTTGCTTTAACACAAGCTCTAACTGCAGTATTTTGAAAAGAAAAGCTTCAGATTTCAAACGCTTACCTGAATCAACTGATTAGGATCGTTGTCTAATTGTGGAAACAGACATTATTATCATAGGTTTTTACTTTAGGATATTATGATAATACAGGTTTAAAGAACAATTCGTCTTTGGTTACATAGATGTTAATCTAATCCTTTGTGTCATCGATATACTCATCTAGCGTTTGTGTACTCATATAGCTTCATCAAAATCAGAAACTGAGAGTTGAAAGAACAGTTTAAAAGAATCAGAAAGGCTGCAACAAATAGCAAAGAAGCAAACATGTAATTGTTGTTATTGATTTAGGACAAGCCAACTATAATAGATGTGATGTTCAGAGTTCCGCAAGTTTTATTTTTTACAATAGGTTTTAAGAGAATGATTTTTTTGACTAAAAAAATAAAATAATACAAAATAATTAATATCTGGAAATTCAACATAAATTTTTTAATTTCAAAAATTGTTTAACTAGAAACAAAAAGAATATAAATTATGTCTTACCAAAGTAAAAAAAAAAAAAAATCCAAAGATTTTGAAAAATAAATAAAAATCATAAAATTTGGAAAAAATGTAAAAGTTTCTTTACACAGTTTTTTAACAAAAGTATTTTTTAAAAAAATAAAATTACATGTTACAAGATTAATAATCATTTTTTATACGTAAACAGTTATTATTTTCATTTTAATTTCTACACATATGTCATATATCTCAAACATGTTGTAAAACAGAAATAAACTTAGTGATAAATATTATTATTATTGCATGTATGTCACATCATTTAAATATTTAGTTTTAATATTAATATATATATATATATATATATATATATATATATATATATATATATATATATATATATATATATATATATATATATATATATATATCGGAAATGCAAATGAAATATTAGTTATTACTTGTGTAATTCAAATATATTTAATAAACTGAAATGAGTACAAAGGTTCAGATTTAGTTTTTATCATAAACCAAAAAGTAGCATATATGAAATTAATAAAATTTGGTATATTTATATTTATATTAAATTTAAATTTTATTTTAATAGAGAAAAATTTGTTAACTAAACGTTTTTATCCAGACTTATCGCTAAATATTTTTTAATATTTTATACACAACTATTTTTTACAGAAAATTAGAATATCTAATAAATAGAAAGTAAAAATTTTCATATAATAAATTATCAATATATAATAATAAATATATATATATATATATATAAATGCTCCTGGAAAGACGAAAGATAATATCAAAAGTAGATTGGATCTTCCAGGAATATGCAAAAGGCGGGAATTAGAGATGCAAGAGGATGGAACGATGCATGTGCCAGTATTCAGGCTGTCAAATGCGGAAAAACGACAATTCCTTATGTGGCTAAAAAATAACATAAAATTCTCTGATGGATACGCCTCCAAATTTAGTCGATGTATTGACGAAAGCAGTTTGAAGCTACATGGACTGAAAAGTTATGATTGTCATGTCATTATGGAACGACTATATCCATTTGCGTTTGCTGAACTCCTTCCAAGAAATGTTCACACAGCAATCAGAGGTTGTTATTTATTATAACACTTTGAAAATATCTATATTTCATATTATAACATTAATGTTTTGTTTACAGATATTGCTCTCTTCTTTCGAGACGTCTCTTCGAAGATTTTGAAAGAATCAGATGTTGGCCTTTTAAAAGCAAATATCGGTGTGAAGCTTTGTAACTTGGAAAAGATATTTCTTCCATCGTTCTTTGATGTTATGGAACATCTTCTTGTTCACTTTCCAGATGAGCTAGCCTTAGGTAGTCCTGTCCATTTTAGGTGGATGTATGTATTTGAAAGATACATGTACCATTTGAAGAAGATGGTGAAAAACAAAGCACATATTGCGGGTTAGATAGTTGCACAATGGATAAACGAAGATATTTCAAATGCATCTTCCGATTATTTTGGGAATCCTGAAATCTTGAGCATTCCAGAAGGTGCGAATGATATTCATTCTCATACAACTATCCGGATGTACCACCCTTATTTTACCATGAAGGGAGAATCAGTGGCAAATGCTCAACTAGTTGGTTGAATGATGAAGATAACACCGTTCTTCAGACATTTATGATGCTCAATTGCGAAATATTTACTCCATATGAGAGGTAGTTTAACATTGTTGAAAATATAATTTAGATTTCAATTTTTGCAGGATGTTTGAGGAATATGTGACGCTAAGTGTTCCTGATATTACTCCAACTGCAATGCAAAAAGCGAAAGACACTAAGTTTGCAGAGTGGTGCAAAGACTATGTGAGTTATTGTTTTATATTTAATTTCAACAATGTTTGTTATTGATTACAATGTTATTGTATTGCAGATTAATGATGCTACCCAGTTTTACACATTTCCTATGTGGATGTTGGATTTTGTACAAGGTCCTAGGCGTAGTTATAGATCTTGGCCCATATACCACACACGAGGACACACTTTCCACAGTCAAAATAAAAAACTCAACATTATGGCGTTTGTGTCCCTGGAACCAATGAGATAGACTACTATGGTCTGATACAGGAGATCATGATGGTGGAGTATCATGGTGACGTTGGCTTGAAAGTCATGGTTTTTAAATGTTCGTGGTTTGATACCACAGAAAATCGCGGAATGAGAAGACATCCATCTGGTCTTGTTGATGTCTCACCACGCAGACAATATGCAAAATATGATCCTTTTATATTACCGGGTAAGTGATATATTTTGTGAGAATTTGATATATATATGACGAAAAGCCATGATAAAAAACTATGATGTTATTGTATCATGAACAGGTAATTGTGATCAAGCATGTTTTATTTCTTATCCAAGGGTACATCGACATTCAGGCGATGACTGGTGGGCATGTGCAAAAATCATTCCCCGAGGAATCCGAGAAACGTCAGAAATTGCTTTAACTGCGTGGCAAGGTGATAGTCATGACCAAGTTGCTGAAAGTTCATTGTTACGGGTGGAAACACATATGGTTGACGATGTATCTGATTATGATATTACCCCAGTGAATCCACCAAATGATGAATATGTACCAGATGCCGAGGTTGAATCAGAAGGTGATTCAAATTGTGATTCAGAATAATCATTTTTTTAATAAAATTGTAAAATAAGTAGTAAAATAGGTTGTAAGATTGTAAGGTTGTAAAATAAGTTGTAAGATTTATTGTTGTAATATATATTTTGGTATATGTACAAAAATTGAGAAATGTTGTTGTTGTTGTATGAGTAGAAGATGGATGGGTAAGGGTTTAAGGGTTTCCAATTGTGTTGGTCTTGAGGGTTAGAGGTTTAGTGATTTAGTTTCGGGTGACACTATGACATAGCCACGTTTGTTTCATGGCTTAAGAGTGGCTTTCATGAAAATGTGCAAAACCATACGGTTTGGCTTCAATTAATTTTGTTTCGGCTCTAATTAATTTTCATTTCGTGGTTATTATTGAAAGATAGCCACGGTCTTTTCATGGCTTCTTAGTGGCTACGTTTAACGAGTTTTATATCGGTTTTCTCCTTTCTTCTCAACACTTAGCAAAAACCCTAATATTGTGCAAAGCGACAGACGAACCGAATCGAATCGTCGTCTCCAATTTGAAGCCTCGTCGTGTCTCCTCGTCGATTCCAATCCTCGACGTCTCTCCTCTTCATCTCTCATCTCTTAAGGTAACCCTCCCATTCCAATTCCGACATCTCTCATCCTATTCATCTTTCATCTCTTCATTTTTTCGTTTCGATTCGGTTTTGTTTCTCTTAGGGTTTCGATTCTGTTTGTTTTGATTCGTTTTTTTCGATTCATCTTATGGTTTCAATTCGTTTTTTTATTCATCTTAGGGTTTCAATTCGGTTTGTTTCTCTCTTTTTCGTTTCGATTCGGTTTGTTTCTCTTACGGTTTCGATTCGGTTTGTTTCGATTTGGTTTTTTTTATTCATCTTAGGGTTTCGATTTATTTTTTTCGATTCATCTTACTGTTTCTATTCGGTTTGTTTCTCTCTTTTTCGTTTCGGGTTTTCTTTGTTTGTGATTAGTCGTGACTATTTTGGGGAACAGATGAACTCGACAAGAGTAAACCATGCCGCTTCATCTCCTCCTCCTCCTATGCCCCCTGGTGCTACTGGACCCGCTGTAAACCATGCTGCTTCCTCATATCGTTCCAATAGCTACCCGCAAATGACCCTCAATGCCATGCTCAATTCACCTGCTAGGCTCACACAGCCCCATCTCCATCCAGATAAACTCAACGGAGATTTATGGTAAGATCGCATTTGGTCTCAATCTCATTATTACATTATTATTGATTCTTTTAATTAAATGTTGTGGCTCTGATACTGATGTTTGTTATTGGTGATAGGTTTGGTATTGACCCATCTGTCAATGCTTTCATCCGGGCAACTTGGCAAGGATACTACATGGGGTCTTGGAAGAGTTGGAGGAAGGTTCCTGAGGAAAGAAAGGAGTCATGGTGGCATAGGTTTGTGGTAAGTCATTTGTATACTATATGTATGCTTGTTATATGTTTTCAAAAATCACTAACTGTTTCTTTTTCTTTTGTAGCAAAATTTCTATTGGGAGTCTCAGTTTAATGACTTGGTGTATGGTCTTTGGAAGAAAGAAACATGGACATCCATTGGAGAAAGGATTAGCAAGAAGAAGAGGCAGCATAAGCAGCCAAAGTACATCAGTGAAGCAGACTGGACACTCCTGTTGGAGTATTGGGCGACCGATGTAGCTAAGAACAAGAGCAAGAAGGCTGCTAATAGCCGCAAGTCTGATCCTGTGGGTAAAGGTTGCCACAAGCATAATGCAGGGTCTAGGTCTTTTGCAAGGATCGAGTATAACATGGTATCTTTCCATGTTTATACTTGCAATTAATTGTTTATGTTTCTAATCTGTTTTTTTTTTTGCAGATGGTGCAGTCTGGTTCTAATGAACCCCCTTCTTTCACAGATCTTATGAGGAAGACCCACTGTCGAGAAGATGGGACTTTTGTTGACTACCGTGCTGAAGAACTGGTGACTCAAGCTGAGTTGGAAGCAACACAACTCTCAAACACTGAAGGATCACCCGGGATTCCAAGTGCAACATCTGCTCCTTCTCGCCTCTTGGTAAACAAAGCTTATCTCAAGGTATTATGATTACTTCATCTTTTCATTCTACTAGTTGTTTTGTGTTCTGCTGTGTTTTGTTTAGGAAAGTACATTACTTAAGAATGTCTAGTAATAGTGTTCCTTCTCGCCTCTTATAAAACAAACCTTAGGAATGTCTTATGTTTTGTTAAATTGTTAAATGTGTAACCTTATCTGATTAAATTAGTGTAAAATATTGACTGTGGAACATGTATGTCTTATGTGTTATCTGAGATCAATCATATTGGTTATGAACTTATGATGATTTTCTGTCTCCTCTCACATAATGCTAAGGGTAAGAGGGGACATGTTTATGGACTGGGCAGTGCCCAATACATGGACCATGCGCCTTCTTCATGGATCCCAAATGGTCTTGCCCGCAACTTGGAGCTGAAGATGCGTGTGGGTGGTCTTGAGGCAAGTCTCCAAACTGTCACTGCTGATGTTTCTGAAGTGAAGAATGATGTTTCTGAAGTGAAGAATGATGTTTCAGAGATGAAGCAAGACATGGCAGCAACAAGGGCTGCAATCAATCAACTCCTCCAAACACTGCTGCCTCAACAGACTACTGCTCAGCCTGAAGCCTCAACTTCTCAAACTAATCGCCTCAATGACATTTAGAAGTTTAGTAGTTCATCTTGTCTTTTGTAACAAGGTTCTTGAAACTCTAGGTTTTTAGAACTTTTTAACTTGTTTAATTATGTTTCTTTTATTTTGAACTTTTATCTTATATATATATATATATATATATATATATATATATATATATATATATATATATATAAATTTCTGTTTTAATTGAATGTGAAATTTATAATATTTGAATGAAAATTTAATTAATCAAAAAGACATTTTTGGCTTTTCAAAACGTGGCTATAACAAATAGAAGTGCTAAAACGTGGCTAACTTAAACACAAAAATTCGTTACAAAACAGTGGCTAAAGTAGCCACGTTAATTGTCGTGGCAAGAACGTGTCTTTACTAGCAACGTTAAGGTTGTGGCAAGACAGTGGCTAAACTAGTCACTCTAACTTAGTGGCACATTCGTGGCTAAGATAGCCACTACTTATAGCCACGTTTATTTGTTGAAATAGCCACGAAGGTTGCGTGGTAAAAACATGGCAACTAGCCACGCCTAGCCACGGTTTTTAACAGCCACGAGACTATAGCCACAATTATTTTACGTCCTAAGAGTGTGGCTCTTTTCTTAATAGCCACGAAGTTTACCTCTATAGCCACGATATTGAAGTGTCTATGCGATTTTTTTTTTACTAGTGATAAAATAAAATTATAAAAGAAGAAAAATATGAGATAGAATGGTGGATAAAGTGTTGAATTTTGTTAAATAAAATTATTAAAGGTGTAAAATTTAATGAATATTGAATTAATAAGTGGAAGAAAGAAAAGATGATTTGAAGTGTTAAAAGTGTAGATTAAGGTATTGAATAATTTTGACCATTGTACATAGCCTTTCAAACATTGGTTTGACATGTAATTCTTGTTGAAGACCTCATGTACAGTTTTGTTACGGATTGCACATCCAGAGAATAAAGAATTGAGGAATAAATAAAAGGTAACGTTAATAAACTTCCCTTAAATAAATTAAGAAATGAAAATATTTTTTGAAATTCTTTTTCTACACATTGAGATGTAGTAATGTATATTAAACTGATGATAGTTATAGTTTATAGATTTCTTTAAGTATCAGCATTAATAAAACTATGTTTAGCTAGGTTCGAGAATGGGAATGAATAAGTAAGTGTAACCTGATCTAAGTCACATAAAATTATTAATTTCGACATTCAGAGGTGGGATATACTTTACCACTGACATGAATAATATTGTTGTCCTCAAAGAAGCGCACCACCTGATGGGAAATCAAAGCATGGAGGGAGAGAAAAAAGTGAAACATGGAGTATGGAATTGACTTCTCTACCTCCTCCTCAAAATTGAATGGTACTGAGCATTAGGTATTCCATAATTCTCATCGTCTATAACCATTAGGTGCATCTAACAATCTGTGATTTTCCATAACCTAATGTGAGGATTTTGTTGTGGAGAATTACGTTGAGAAGAGGTATATATGTTGGTCTATGTTTTCGGGAAGTGCAAGTATTCGAACCGTTGGTGTAAGTCTGCTTAGGTTACTCTTGCAATTAACAATAAGAACTTAAAATAAGTCATTTCAACCAGAAGACTTACAGGGAAGTCTTCCGACAGAAGACTTACGAATAAGTCTTCTGTCGTAAGTCTTTCTTGACCAGAATCCCAGAATAAAACTCCAGAAGACTTATTAGTAAGTTTTATGTCGGAAGACTTCCCTGTAAGTCTTCTGGTTGAAATGACTTATTTTAAGTTTTTATTGTTAATTGCAAAAGTAACCTAAGCAGACTTACACCAATGGTTCGAAGATTTAATTTTGAAAGTTGAGAAGACTTTCGTTGAATCAATTGAAAGTAAGTCTTCTGAGAAAGTCAAATTTCTGACACAATTTGGTCAATTGCAAAAACAAACATGTTTTTCTAGAAGACTTACTTGTAAGTCTTCGCATTTTTTTTTTGTTAACAAAGAAATGTTGGGAGACTTCCAGGAAGTCTTCCCACTTCCATATGACTCGTTTGAAAAAGACACCAAGAAAGTCAATTGCAAAAACTAACATGTTCTTTGACCAGAAGACTTTCATATAAGTCTTCTCCAACTAGAAGACTTATATGGAGGTCTTCAGGACAAACAAATCTGGGTAAAAAATTGATTTCATACCTTTACAACTGAGATAACTTGTGTAGCTTCTCCAATACCACAGAAAACGATCAACTTGAGCGACCCACTCGTTAATGACCAAGAACCATGGGCGTCCCACTCGTTAAATGCCTCTATGAACCTTACAAAATTTTGAATCAAAATCTTTTGTATTTTTGGATGAATAAAGAGAGAAAGTGAAAGAGATAAAGTTTTTTAAGCATTACAAACGAAAAAGGAAAGTCAAAATCTATTTTTAGAAGCATTAAAAGCTTCAAATTAGTTGTTCATGGTGGTTGGTGTATTGAAGCCAATTGCAATATTGTAAATACTTGATGAAGATGAGGCTGATATGGTAATACACACATTTTCGAGAAAAAAAAAATTTAATTAATTGGATTTTCGTAAATTATCCGAAATTCTAGGGTGAAAAGGAAAAATTAAAATTTCAAAAAAATCAGGGGTTAGTTTTGCAATTGACTTCAAGTTTTGAGTCACTTTTGCAAAAAGCCCTAGTTTATTAGTAGTATCTTTCACTATCACCAACTCAATTTTAAAACTAATATGTAACCAGAGGCATATACACTTGACGATGAATGAAGTCATATACCCAGCTGATTTTTAATTTTGTATAGATAATTAACTAAAAATCTTGGTTGCTTTTAAGAAATGTGCTTATGATTCAATTTTTGATACATTACTTGCTTAGATGATCTAATAAAAAGGATAAAAACCTACTTTAGGATCAATTATGGTTAGATTAGTGTACGAGCAACAAATATGTGTTCAAGGAATAGAGGTCCCTGTGATTCAGAGATCTTCTTAAGGATGAAAATATAAATAATTTTAACTAATTAAATGTTCATTACAGACAAAAATAAACAGAATATGATGACACTAAGTATACTTATGTCGGTGGAATGAGCTATGGCTTTAATGGAGATGTTGGAAAATGGCAATGGTGGTGACTAGAAAAAATGACGGTACTCAGTTGTAAAGATGGTGAATGTAAACATTTTCGGTGGTGATGTAAACATTCTTTCAAAACAAAAGAAACATGGAGACAAAACGAAAATGATTAAGCCAAAGGATAAAAGGAGAACACAAGAAAATGAATGAGTTTAGAAAGAAAAAGAAAGTAGGAATTCCAGAAGTTAAAGCAAAATCGTATTTATAATGAAATAATGTATGAACAATGAAAGAAAAGAAAAAGAAATATATAAGATGTGGCCTCAGTTAAAGCAAGTATAAGGAAAGATATGAAGAAGTTAAGGATTTAAATTTGAGTGCTTTACCACTTAAGACACATTTGTCTCTTTTTTGACAAGATAGAACATTTGTTGCTCGAGGGACACATTATCATAAATGTTGTCTTTGTTCTGGACACATATACCCCTTGAATCTTATAAAGAGATATGGGAAAAGCAGTAGAAAATATAATTGACATAAAAAAGTACGTACAGACTCAAATAAAAGAGTGTGTGTGTATACTTATCTAACAAAAGAGTATTATTCTATTTTATACAAAAGTAACTTTTAAAATTTCCCAACATTTTAGATGTCTCATTATTTTATATTCTACTATATAAATAAATATATACACACATAAAATAAATCATTAGTTTTTTCTTTATATTTTGATATCCATATGTATATATGTATTTTAATATTTTAAAAATATCAAATAAAAATTTCATACGGTGTATTTTGATATTTGTGAACACAGTTTTGTGTATACATTTTTGATGGACACATTTGAAATAATCGTGGACATGTATTTTGTGGATAGTGTTTGGATATTTTGTTGATACATTTTTGATGAACAAATTCAAAATATCTAATGATATGGCAGAGAAATTTTGTATACACGATTTTATGGACAAGTTTTGTAAACAAAAATCTCAATTTTACAAATTTCAGGTACAAAATTTTGTGGACAAGCTTTTTGTGGGCAATGTTTTGTAGACAAATCATACAAAGTTTCAAAGATTTCTTTTTTTTTTTGTATCAATCATAGTCTCTTACATCTCTTGCAATCATAAAGTATTTCTCATCCAAATGTGTCTCAGATTTTGTTTTCTATATCCCTCCAAACATTGGGTTAAACAATATGTTTCCCAAAACACTAGTCCATGATTCAACGCTTTTAAAAGTTAACTTAACAAATTGATAGAGACATTCAAGACTGATGACTGCTTTGGGAGAACCTGGGGATGTTTCAGCATTTGAAGTCCAAACATAATTCACCCTTAACTTGAAAGTTTTGTTCTTTAGAAAAAAACAGTGACTGGATCGAATCACTTAGATACATAACTAGTCACCATATAGTAATCGTTTGACATCATTCACCGTCGCTGCCACTCTCATTTTCTCCTTCAAGTGGTTTCACATAAAGGAAAGCCAACTACACATTACTGCAAAAACACATTCCTTAAATCATTTAAAAGGGGAAAAAATTGAACTAAATTCTGCTAATCTTTCCAAATGTTCTTCAAAGTTATAAACTTTCAACAAACTAAGAGAGATATGTCAAGTATAAGCAAGGAAATGACAAGGAAAATGATTAAAAACTCACTCTTTGTCGCTTAATTACATTACTCTGCAACAAAAGTATAAGCTTAAGGTTCTTCCATGGACCAACTTTGGAAACAATGCCGTTGCTGTTTCCTTTTAATCACAAGGTTTGGTATTCATGACACCAATTAGAGCATCAACACGCTGGGTTATTGGGTTTGGTGATAGATCTTGTGGTAGAGGATTGCGATGGCTTGGACATGGCGAGCTTTCGTGTACGCTACTATTATAAATCTATAGATCTAGAACTCTTGACAAAATACAAACCTCCGATGGGAGCTCCTGTGAAGTTGGTTGACTAAGAAGTTTCTTTTTCTTCTTTGACTTTGATTTGGCCATGGTTCGCGATTTACAGAAGAAAAAAGTAAATAAGAGGTTTGGGAGTATTAGCAGAAGAGGGAAAGAGTAAAGTGAAAAATTAAAATCAAACAAGTTTATGGGTCTCTGATTTTTTTTTTTGTTTTTCAACTTGAGGGAGAGGACGAAAGAGATTCGTCGAAGTTAAGGTTCAAGAAACCAGGAAAGTGATTTTGAATTTTAACATCGAGATAGGAGACATGAAAGTAAATAATTGTTTATTTTCTTATTTTTTTATTTTTTGTTTAGTTGGAATCTTTGATTTAGTTAGAAAAAAGATGAGCAAGACAAATGGTAAATGAGAATAGAAGGGACAATAGACACAAAGAAAGTGTGTCTCCAGCAAGAAGTGTTTGTATGTGTTAATAGAAAGTGGAAATGTGTCTTACAATGTACAATTCTCTTTTTTATTTACAAAGAATTGAAAGAAAGGATTGTAAGAGAAGGTCTGATTTAGTTTTTTTGATGTAGAATTTATGTTGTATACTTTTTTTTTGTATCTGTAACATTTTGCTGTGATTTTGTGTGTTATAGAACTCAAAGATTTACTAAGAAATATTCAAAGCACTGTTTTTATATTGCGGAAGAATCAGTGTCTACAGCCAAACGCAAAGGAAAAAAAGTGAAACTGAGCTGTGGGTCTAAAAAATAAAGCAAAGCTTGATTGTTAAATTTTGTGGCTGTAGAAATATTTTTGGCTGTTCACATAAACGAAAGCACTAACCAATCAACCTCGAAGAGATACAAAGATACTTGCAAGAAAATAAAATAAGTTAAGGAAGAAGATTAACTAATGAATAAATCTACCATTTGAACAAAAGAAAAAAATATATACATATATCATAAAATCACTTTATGACACATTATATCGAAAGCTAATATTGGGAAATATTACAACTAACATTCTGTTTTTACTATGACCTATCAAACTTGGGAGTTGATTTTGATTAAGAATGTTTATTTTGTTTCCCTCAAATTTCATCAGTATAATCCTCTCAATCTTCAGATTTTGGTTTGTGTGTTTTATTATTGTCTTATGTAATTTGGTGTTGTAAATTTGGTAACTAGATCTTGGATAATATGTCTATGGAAAGATCACGCTGCAGGGAATCCATTGAAACAAACAGTGTTCAAATCAGAGACAAACTCCATTCAGAAATCTATTCGAAAATTGATGAAAAGTTTATGTTGCTCTTATCCAAAAACCTGCAGTTTTACCTTTTCAATTCAATGTGTATGTAGGGTACTTTGGAGGTGGTTTCCGGTCAGATGAAAGAAAACTTGACCACGGAAACTTTATATATGGAAAGATCTCAATGCATAGATTTCATTGTATCAATCAGACTATGAATGGAAGTTATAGCAATTCGTATATCACCTTCAAAGTTGGGCCAGAATCACGTGAATCTGCAGAAACATAGTAATTGTTATGTCACAATATTTTTAAGAGATTGTTTGACAAGGAAAATAAATTCTGATCAAATTGAAATTTGGTATACCTACTCATGGAATGTCAGGCTTCATAATAAATAGTGGGATTTAGCAGTGAACGGTTTGTTTGTTAATTATCCATGTCTTGTTGAACCTGTTTGATGCAGTATATGACATGTATAATAAATTGTGATGATTGGTTAGGCAAAAGAATTCAAGTTGAGCTAAAAAATGGTAGGAGTACTATGAGCTTATGAATATATTTTCAGGTAGAAGTAAAGATGGTCGAGGTACCTCATCATTTGCATGCATCGTTGTGATGTTACAATCGATGTTGGTGTCCTAATGTACACAACTTTTTCACTGTATTCATGATATTAGATTTCAACAAACCTCCACCAACCAGTTCAACCAACAACTTATATGGATCTATTTATGTCTCCCAAATACAGTGTAGAGCTTAGTGTGCCAGATAAAACAATGAAGATGTTTTCGTGGGCTTAAATGATGAAGCTGGTCATCTTTGTTCCACTTAAGCAGTATAATTTAATAAAGGTAAAAGTTCGCTAAACCATAAGAAATAATACTAATTTACACTTGAATAATACACATATAATCAGTTTCTTCTAACACACAAAAAAAACTTTGTAAGGTTTGTTAGCCCTACGAAACTCTTGAAGTCTTGGATGACTTCAATCATAAGACAGTCTAACATAGACACAACAAAAAACATCAAATCAAAAGATCTGTTTACTTGACACCTTTCATTCTTTTTCTCTTAGCTTCAGTATCATGGTCGGACAATCATAAATCATTACAAACATCACCCCTCTACAGCCCAAAACTCTTTACAAAAACATTATACATACATCTCACAAACCAATCATTCCAAGCCATACTGTAACAAATCACAGATAACCCACCAATTATAGAAACAACTAATTGTGCAAGACGCCACAACTCTTTAATATAGAAAAAACCATCATAAGCAAACAAAATTAAACTTATCTCATATAATATTTTCTCACCTAAAACATTCTAAAAGAACAAAAAACATTATCATACACTTTTTTTTGCAAATGACAACATAAAAGGCTACAAGGAAAATATATCCAAAATATAAGTTCCTAAATCATAAGTCAGGCATATCCTGCGGACCGAGTGCTAGTACCTTATATAATTAGGTATATGCAAAGATTTGGTTGGAGAAAAAATTAAATAAACCTAACCTTGGTTTAAGAATTAAACTAGGTGGTTGCCTGCAAATTCGCGAATATAAATATTAAATCACTTAATCATAATCATATTTTAAATCACTCTATAATAATCATATTTTCTTATGTACCACTTCATTTAATGTTTATGCAAATTAATTTTCAGTTGTAAAGTTTTCATAAATTTAAGTAAAATAACTAATAAATATTTAATAATAACAATGTTGGTGAAAAATATTATATGCAATTTATCACATTAACTTCTCGAACACGTATTATGCATCTTTTTGGCTTATGTTTATTTCTCTTATCATTTATTTTATTTTTATCATATTATAATCATTGTATTATCTTATCTATCACCTTATTTAGTGTTGATGATAATTAATTATTAGTCGCAAAGTTTCCAAAATTTGATATAAAAATAACTGATGAATATTTATTAATTTGTGGAATAATCATATATTTATATTGATATGTAATTGTCACATTACTTTTAATTCTCTATAATTAAATCTATAATTGTTCACCATATATTAAGTGACTTATCAATTAATATATAAGAATATTTTATATTTCTTTTACAAATGTTTTATAAACTCTTATAAATAATTTAAAATTATTATAAAATAATTTTTTAAGCTATAATAGATAATTTTATAATTTTTTTTATTAATGATTTATAAAGCATATATAGACATTATAAGTCAAAATTATTATATTACTTTATATAAAAATAATTTTATATAAGAATATGATATTATTGTATCAATTTCTATAAACTTATTTATTCATTATTTTGTGTAGTATATAAATACAAAAAGAATTATCAAACATTATTATACTTTCTATAATTTTTACAATTAGTTACCATAAATTATTATTTGTAATATTTTTTAGGTTATTTGACAAGTGATATTAATTACTTCTAGACTTATCTTTTATTTTAGATCTAACTAAAATAATTAAAAATTAAAAATCATCGACCAATCAAATTATAATAATTTTTTGAAGACTTCACCAATGATCGACACCTAAGCAAAATCCACCTAAGTGACTTCTCAATTAATATATAGGAGGATAATACTTATAATAACAAGTTTGGCTAAGGAAACAACCAGATCACAATCGTTACAATTCTCCTCCACTTAACCAAAATTCGTTTCGAATTCCAGACGAAATCCAAAAATAATTTCAACTGCTATGAAAGAAATAATAATATGAGAGAGGAAAATAATGGAAACAAATAAGGACTTAGTCTTAACTTGCAAATAATAAAAAATTATAAACGCTAACGACTTTTCAATTAATCTTGATAGAAGGGTGTAATTTATTTTTCTTTTTAAATTCCCAGTCCCAAAGATATTGAAAATTACTTATATCCAAGTCTCATAAATCACCGCCCCGGATCGGATACAAGACATAACCCGCTCTGATACCAAATTGTAACACCCATCTCCTCCTCTCTCGAGAACGGCGTGTTACTTCAGGTCAAATAGCAAATCAAACCGAATTATTCAAAACTAAATAAAATATGAAAACATTTATAAAATAAATCCAAATAAAACAATTTATGATTTAATATCAAATACATTAAATTGAAAAGTTATATAAAACATTAATTAAAATTGAAATAAAATATAATGATTCCAAGGGATCAACCCGTCCAAATATCCGACTACTGGTCATGCTCACCTGCAAGGGGAATAAAGAGGAGTGAGACATGAGAGTCACTTATTGGGTTCTGTGAGGCTTAACATGCAAACCACTAACTAAGGTAAATAGAACTCCCACTATAGAAATTTAGCTCTAACATAAACAAAACAAAACGCCTAATGGATCTGACAAAACAACAATGCGATGATAGCACATAGCTAGTCCACACACCCCACATTCTCCTCATATGGATATACATACCCTCCTTTGATAGTACATAAGTCCGTATTTGTACCCCCGCAATCATATCCTGCGTCGATATGCAAATGTCTCAGCACCCCGAAATCAGCACCATGCGTTGATATGTAAACGTCTTTGCGCCCCACAGTCTCTCAAACACCTGCGTTGCTAGCTGTGACGTCTATGCCTCCCACAATCTCCACATAGTCACTATATTTATAACTACATACATGTATATATATCACCATTTATCATCACTCAATTTAATGAATAGTTGAATCCTCTAGACCCATTATTCTGGTTTACAATAAATATACTAACTACCAAGTAAGACTTAATTCATACAAATAGACATGCTTTGAAATCTTAAATACAATAAAAAGTTATACACTAGTACGAGATTTACGTAATAGACCCTCACTTTAAAAAAGAAT
The DNA here is from genome assembly GCA_012274485.2 of Sinapis alba. Taxonomy (NCBI): domain Eukaryota; kingdom Viridiplantae; phylum Streptophyta; class Magnoliopsida; order Brassicales; family Brassicaceae; genus Sinapis; species Sinapis alba. The sequence continues at coordinate 417,973 of MU105677.1, read as the reverse complement.
TTTACATTGGTACGAGATTTATGTAATAAGTCCTCACTTTAGCCACATGTTTAAAGTTGAACTGGAATTGCTACGAGCTTAACCGAAGGATACAAACTGAGATACGAACCATCATCACGACGTCATGCAGTAAAGTCACATACGGGAATCATTAATCTCAAAGCATCGTCTTGGTGAAAGACACATCAATACAACGAAAGGAAAGAAGACTAACATATATAGGGTTATAACACAATATTACTTTTTGCACAAGTAACAAAGAAAAGAGCACCTAACCCCATACGCACACGCTCAAGGTTGATGACAGTGGCTCTGTCAGACAAGAGTGCGTCTCTCTGGTGACAAGATATGCGTCTCTCTGGTGACAAGATATGCGTCTTCGGTTGGTCACGGTTTGTGGTGGTTACAAGCGGCTCCTTTATGAGTACTTCTTCTATCCGTATCGACTCACCTTCTCCATCTCACGGTAACACCAACGCCATGGACGTGAAGGCACATAATGACACGTGTGATGGTAGGGACTGCTCCTTCGGTAGCACACGGCTCCAAAGCATCGATGTGGTTGGTGCTAACTGTGCGTGATGAAGCTGAAAGCTCCTCTACTCCATCCATGGAGATCCCACGTAGAAGAAGAAGGCAAGGAACTATAATCAATAAAGAAAGAGAGAGGCGAAGCAAAGATGGAGAAGAAATCATGAGTTGATTGGTGAGATTTTAAAGAAAAAACAGTGGTGGGTGCGTCTGACTTTTCAACAAAAAAAAATGCAATACCTTATATGTATAATTATGAATATGCATAGATCTGGTTTGAGATAAAATTAAATAAACCAAACCTCGGTTTAAGACAAAAAGAATACTAATTATAACAAGTTTGGCTGAGGAAACAACCGGATCACAGTCGTTTTTACCAAAATGAAACACCCGTAATATTTTCAAAATAATTAATTAAATAAATAAATAAATAATCTTGAAATCTCTATTTATTAATTCTCATAAATCGTCTTTAAACACCATAACTCCAAATAAATATAAATGAATCTGAATAAATATCAATAAAACCAATAAGCGGAAGTCTGAAAAGAAAACAAGAAAAAACAATCCAAAAACAACAATCCGATAGCAATCACTTCTACTTGTGAGTCTCACCCAAAAGGGAAATAAAAGAGGGGTAAGTAATAGGGGAGTCAGTTAGTGAGGTATGAGATGCTAAACCGCAATCACTGATTTGAGTAAATAAAACTCCCACTAGGGAAGTTTAGTTCTAACATGGACACAAACGACGTCTAATGCATCAAACAAAACAAACAATGTGATGATAGTACATAGCTAGTCCATACACCCCGCATTTCCTCACAAGGATATGAATACTCTGTGTCGCTAGTACAGTCTGTATTTGTACCCCCACACACCAAATTTGCATCGATATACAAACGTCTTTGCACCCCACCCACACACAATCTTCGTCGCTAGCTAGAATATCTTTGAACCCCCGCCCACCACATAGTCCCTATTGTATATTTATATCTATATATTTATATGTATCACATTACCTAACATCATACATCCAAACATTAGTTGAATCCTCTAGACCCCTATTTTTGTTTTACATTCAATATCTTAACTATCACGCAAGACTTAATTCAAGAAAACAGATCATGATTCGAAATCTAAACCATGATAGTAAGAATTCAATACTAGTACAGGATTTACGTATAAAGTCTACAAAGATGGGTTAGTTTGGTTAAATGCAAAATTGACATCTTGTAGACTTCCAGCACAATCAACTTGATGCAGACTTCCGATGAAGTCTGCTATGAAAGTCAAAAGTTTGGTCAAATGAAAAATTAACCTCTTATACATAGACTTCTTTGAAAGTATACCATTTTTTTCAAAGGTAAAGATGTAAGCTTTTATTGAAGTCTGCGTTGCAAAATATCAGTTTGGTCAATTGCAAAACTAACATGTGCGTTGACAAGAAGACTGCACAATAAATCTACAAATAAGCATGGACATACAAAATAATCTACTATGATGAAAACCGTGTAAATATTTACTTTTTCCAATGTAAGCTTGCTTCCAACATTTTTCACCGTCCAAACTCCGAATATGAGCAAAGAAAAGCTATTTTGAGAATTTTTAGTGAAGAGAAAATGTGAAACTTGTGTTTATGAAAATAAAAGTTATGAGAGTTTTTAAGATGAAAATAGAGAGGAAGTGAAGATTTGTTAGTGTAGAATGAGAAAAAGTATATAAAATTGAATGCTTGAGCTTTAAGAGCTTCAAAATTGTTGTTAATGGTGGTTGGAGAAATTGATGATAGTGGCATTGTTGTAAATAAGAAAAATGTTTTAGTGTGTTTTTGGTTTTAGTCGTTTTTGAAAATAAAAGAAATTAAATTATAATGGTATTTTTGTAAATATTAGAAAAACCTAAGAATTAGTGTTTTCATCTCTCATAGGCGTTCCAAATCATCAAATAGTACGAGAAAAGAGCGACACGTGTCCTTTTACATTTTGTTTCCATTAAATTTGGGCTTGACATTTACATTATTTGGGATTTGTATTTACATTATTTGGACTCACATTTGCATTATTTAGGTTTCGTATACTCTGGCTGAATCCAAGTGTCCAACATTACAAAAGTTGACTTAATCCAAGCGCCTTCTACACTTCTCTCACGATTTTCCGTTCAATGAATCTCCCATTATTTCTTAAAGAACTACCAAAGTGTTTCAAAGAAGGGTTGGGTTCTCTTGACGTAGGTTTATATCTTTGAGTGAATCTTCGACTATAAATAGGTAGGTCTCATCTCTTTAAATTCATCAGTTCAATCCTGTCAATCTTTAATTTTCTTTACAATTTCAGCAATAAGAATGACTAAATGTACTCTATTCTTTGTCGATTTGAAGGCTGTTGGTGGAATACCTGAGATACTTGGGAAGTAATCACCACTGTTTTTAATTAAACCGGATTGGAGTTGGGTTTTGGTTGAGTAAAGACGAAAACTGGAGAATGAATAGAGGAATGCGACTCTGAGACGGTCAAAGATGGTGTGAAAAGGATTGTACAGTGGAGAATGGGGAGAGTCATGGTGGATTCAGCTGAAAGGTTAGGTTTTCCAAGTGAGCTTAAGAAGATGATGATGATAGCTACAAGAAAACAGTAGAAGATGAAAGTTTTTGGTTGCCATTTTCGACGATTTTTAGGAATATTTGTGGAGAAGAGAATGACAGTTTGCATATGCTTATAAATAACACAAAAAGAAATATGATAAATACTAAAACATCAAAGAGTTGATAAGGTGATTAAACAGATTATCTTTAGTTTTCATTAAGATTTTGCTAAGTTGTTAAGAGGTTTAGTGGAGGTGTGGAGATATTTAACGACTGATAACGAAATTTTAGATCTTTGACTCAGGAACTTGATACTCAGCTGTGTATATCTTGAGTTTGATTTGGTAAAGATGTGAGTTTTATGTCTTGATTCATCAGTCTTATATTTTTGATGGTTGCTGAAAAGAATAGCTGATAACAATGTTATGTTTTATAGAATTAACTTGGATATTAGATTTTCAAAGCTTTTGTTCACAAAATAATGTATTTTTGTGATATCAGTTTTCAAAAATTACGATTGTAACAAAATATATCTTCTCAAAGTAACACATATATATATGGAAGAAACTATCTAATAAAATTATTAAGCTTCTAACTTAAGTTACCACTAATAAATCAATATCAAAAATATTTAAAATAATAAAAATGTTTATCAAAATGTAATTAATCAAAAATCATCTACACAATTACTAAAAGTATGTTCCAATTAGAAAAGTACTAAAAATTGTTTGTAATATTATTTAATTTTATGATATTATTTAATGGGAAAATTGCCAAAACAAACCTAAAACTTGAATTCAAATGCAAAAGTGTACCTAAACATCAATCAAATGCAAAAATAACCTAAAAGTGTAATGAAATTACAACAGCCCCCTTATGACAAAAAAAAAACTATATGCGTTTTTACCTTTATAATCTATTTAAGTCTTCTGTCTTTTTAAGTCTTCTGTGATTTTGTAAGTCTTCTAAGAAGACTTACATGTAAGTCTTCTCGCTTAGTAAATTTAAAAAATAATTTATAAATTATATTAAAAAAATTTTATGGAGGAAAAATATAAATCATGTAATAATAAACATTTGTAAATGATATAAATTAAAATCTAGTAAAATTGAATTATTCTCAACATAGATGAGTGAATGTATCATCTTTTGATATTCTTTGGTCTAGGGTTTGGAAACATATGTCATAGTATTGTATGTATCTTTAGGGTTAGATTTTGGAAGCCTAACCATTTTTTTTGAAAAATCATTTTTTACATATATTTGTTTAGTTTTGTGTATATTAAATAGTTTTGGAGTTGATTTTAAGTTTAGTGAAGTATTTATTGATATTTAGTTTGTTATTTAGTTTAAGGTATTAGAAGACTTAAGTCTACTAAAAGATATTACGCCAGAAGACTTACATGTAAGTCTTCTGGGTGAATAGTATATTCAAGGGATAGAAGACTTTCAGGAAAGTCTTCTGTCTTCCCAGAAAGTCTTTTGTCTTCCCAGAAAGTCTTCTGTCTTCCCAGAAAGTCTTCTGTCTTCCCAGAAAATCTTATGTCTTCCTAGAAAGTCTTTTGTCTTCTCAGAAGACTTACTTGAATCGAAAATATTTAACCTAATTACAATTTTTGTCTCCCTCTATATAAAGAAAGTTTACACATTCTCTCTCTTCCTCTCAAATTGCTGCAAGAAAATGTAATGTTTATCACTCTTCTGAATCGAAAATATTTAACCTAATTACAATTTTTATCTCTCTCTATATAAAGAAAGTTTACACATTCTCTCTCTTCCTCTCAAATTGCTGCAAGAAAATGTAATGTTTCTCACTCTAAAACTCTCAAACCTCTCTCTAATCTCTTTTATATAGTTCTCATCTTTTACTCTTTGGATTTGCAAGTTTTCAGATCTGGAAGACTTTATGATTGTCTTCTGACGAAATCTTCTCCCATATCTCCTCTTTCATAACATATTTTGAGGATATTTGAATTTTTTTGGATATGCAGGTTTTTCAGATCTGGGTCAGATTTTAGAAGACTTTTGAGAAGACTTTTGAGAAGACTTTGTTCTCTGTGGGAAGACTTCCAGAAAGTCTTCCAGTGCATTATATGTTCGAAGACTTTGTCAGAAGACTTTCTGAAAGTTTTCTAACATAATGTACAAGAAGACTTTCTGGTAACATAATGTCTGAACGTCTTCTAACATAATGTACATGTGTAATAATTTTGTTTATGATTTATTTTGTGATTTGTATGTGTAATCTTTTATTTATGGATTATTTTATAAATTTGAAGAGATGTCAATGAATTTTTTTTGGTAAATATGTTCATCTCTACAACATTATCTTGCAAAAAAAAAAAGATAAATATTTTCAATGAAATTTTTTTGGTAAATATGTTCATGTCTACAACATAATGTCTACAACATTATCTAACACTTATAACATAACACAACAACACAAAAACTTAGTTAAATTTACTAAAATTAAAAGAAAAAGAATTTTAATCAAATTCACAAAATATAAACTTTCACTTGAAGTTTTCTGAGAATTTTCAGAAGATTTTTTTTTTAAAATTTAGAAATTTTCTATAAGTTTTTGGAAAGTCTTCTAGCATATAATGTAATAGAAGACTTTATGGAATTCTTCTAGCATATAATGTACTAGAAGACTTTCATGTAAGTCTTCCTGAGAAGACTTCCACGGAAGTCTTCTTCTGGTAGAAGACTTTTAGGAAGTCTTCCGAAAAGGTCATTTTTTCAATTGTAAATTTAGAAAGGAAGACTTCCAAAGAAGACTTCCATGTAAGTCTTCTCGAGAAAAATGAGAAGACTTCCATGTAAGTCTTCTCGAAAAATAGGTTAGTTTTGCAATTGACCAAATTGTGTCAGAAATTTGACTTTCTGTGGAAGACGACAGAAGACTTCCGACAGAAGACCAAAATCACAAAAATAAAGCTAGAAGACTTACAGGGAAGTCTTCTGCTAGAAGACTTCCTAGAAGACTTCCCTGTAAGTCTTCTCGGTGGAGAAGACTTTCAGTTTAGTCTTCTCCACGAACCAGATCTGAAAAAAATAAAAATTCTTCTTAAATTTGGTGAGATTCATGTTTAACTTCTCCAAGTACTATAGTAAAGAATCACTTTCTTACATACTTGTTCTTGACCAAGAATCATGAATTTTAGTAACATTAATAAGTTTATAAATTTAAAATCAAAAAGTTGGGATTTTGGGAAGTAATAAGAGAGAAAGTGAAAGGAAAATAGTTTGTGTGTGTAAGAAATAAGTATATAAAGATGTAGATGTTGATTTTAGAAGCATTAAAATCTTCAAATTGGTTGTTCATGGTGGTTGGTGTATTGAAGCCAATGACAATATTGTAAATACTTGATGAAGATGAAGATGATATAGTAATACAATCATTTTCAAAAAAAAAAGTAATGGCATTTTCGTGAATTATCCGAACTTCTAGGGTGAAAAAGGAAAGTGGAAATTTCAAAAAACCATGGGTTGGTTTTGCAATTGAGTTCAAGTTTTGAGTCACTTTTGAAAAAAGCCCTTACTTAATTAGCCAAACTCTTAAGCCAATTTTTTTTCTTAAGTAAAATCTACTTATTAAACAATATCTTATAAAGATTTTTGTCATATAAAACCAGTGATGACCTTATATATAATATATCCGAGCTACATAGTTTTTTTGGATTTTTTAAAAAGTAATATCTTATAAAAATTATATAAAATTACCGATACTTATACATAATACCCCGGGTTACATAAATTTATATCACAAAATATAGTTTAACTAGACAAAATAACAATAAACAACTTTAAATTATTTTTATATTATAGTGTTTTAGATGTTTTATCATTATATAAAGTTTTTTTTTGTAAAAATATATTTATTTATCACAAAAAACAAAATACTAAAACGTTATAAGTCTAACGCGATCCGAGAGAGCACCTAAAAATAAACATACAATAAACCCTACAAAACATTAAAACACTCTTACGAACCAAAAACATGATCCAATACAATAACAAATAAATATTAAAGTTTTCATTCTCAAAATATCAAATCTCAGTTATCAAAAAATTATCAACTCCGTGTGAAGCGCGGGCCGATCCTAGTTGTTGAAAAAAGAAGTTAGTTTTCATTTAACTTCAATTTTTGAGTAATTTTATAAAACTCCCTTAATTTGAATGGTTTCAAATCAGTCACAATGCTGAAAGAGACCATATAAATTTGATGTGAGCAAAAACTGTTTAAGACCAGAAGTTTATGGAGGGGAAAAACTGTGAGGGAAAACATTAGGTACTATGCCACCTTATATAGTATATAAGTATAACATATGTAATTAAAAAAAAGATCTTCTATGTAATAGTAAAATCGTTTTGAATAGAAAACATATAATATAACATTTAATTTCTGAGTAAATAGGAAAAAAAAGATACTATAAATACCTAATATATGCTATAATTTTGATGTCTAACTAATATATTTATTAATTTTCAAATAATTAGGTGAATGTTTAGATATGTTTTCCATAAATAAAATTTTGAAAATTACTTCACTAGAGTAAGATCCGCGCATTGCGATGAGTGAACATTTGGTATACAAATCTTTTTACTTATAATATTTTTTATTTACATTTTTAACATATGGTAAAATAATAAATAATAAATTTATATTAACTAATTAACAAGCAAATAACTATTACATATAATTAAATTGTCACAAACACAAAAATCCAAATAATCACTTTTTATTTATAATTTCTTTATGATAAAAAGATCAAAACAATTATATTTACCTATTTTCTATGGTATATAGTTAAAACGAAATGATATTAACAAATATATAGTGTACTTTTAATATGGTTATGTACTAAATAAGACTTTGTACTCATATGATTTTATGATCATTTATATTTTTTATAACAAAAATTTTAAATTGCTGAAAACAAAAATTTCAATGTGGACTTTTAATAATTTTAGTAATTTATAATCATATATATAAATTAAATGCAAATTTAAAAAAATAAAAAATTAAGTTCCCAATACTTTTTCAAAGCAAACTAAAAAATAAAATATTTATTTTATATGGTATATAATTTAATTTAAATAGCATTAATATATACTTTTAACATGAATATTTATTAAATGAGAATTTGTACTCACATAGTTTCATAGTCATTTGTATCTTGTTATAATAAAAATTTAAACCATTAAACACAAAGTTTTAAATGTGAAACTTTTAACAATTTTAGTAATTTAAAGTAGTTTTAAAAAAAATAAAATATAACATATACAAAAAAACAAATATGGTGAATATGATTTTTTAATTTATTTTAATAATATAAAATTAAACAAAAATGATGAAGAATATATTTTTTTTTACAAAATCTTTATTATTCAAAATTATTAATTTCAATATATTTTTTAATCATATTAGATAATTTTATAACTTTTATTTAAGGAAAGAATGAAAATATCTTTTTGTAAATTAATAATTAATTTATGAGTAATTTAATAAAAAAAAATTAGTATATGTTTAGATGGACCAACTTAATTCTCTAGTGATTTCAAGAATCATTTTGGTGATGACACATGTCATAGGTAACAAGTTATAATGTTTCTCTTTTAAATATATAAGGGATGATGAAAGTATTCTATTGAACCATATAAAGTATATAGTAATACACATTAACATTGAATGTTAGACTCTTTTTCAAGTAATAACATCTTACGCAAATCTTTTAAATGTCGTTTATTTATTCAAATAAAAATTATCTCTAAGGCTTTGATTAGTGATAAAGCAGTAGCAATATCCTTCATAACTAGTATGCTGCATAAGCAGTTAACTAAATTAATTATAATGTAATTATATGCTTGGTAAATGTGTAGCATTTAAAATATTAAATTACCAAATAAAGAATTATTGGAAAAAAATAAAAAATTTACGTAGACAATTTTCCATCCACAAAAAATCATATGAAAATAAAATTAGGTAAAATAAATAACTAATATCTAGTAGTCTAAATACTTTTTGCAATGGAATTATGAACATATGTCATGTATGCATCTCATGTGGGTTCATAGCCTGTTACTTCGACTTCGGGTACATCTTCTAGATTTGATTGATTCAGTTCTTGTTCTTCCATTCCTTAATACTCATCAAAATCATCATCTTTTGTGTTTAACCCACATATAAAATTATGAAGAGTCATCGTCGCAACAACAATTTTGCATTGTGTCTATTGATTACATTTTTTCTCGTTTTTCAGAAATCACCACTTTCTGTAATGGAATTACGAACATATGTCATGTATGCATCTCATGTGGGTTCATAGGGTGTTACTTCGACTTCGGGTACATCTTCTAGATTTGATTGATTAAGTTCTTGTTCTTCCATTTCTTAGTACTCATCAAATTATCATCTTTTGTGGTTGACTCACATATAAAATTATGAAGCGTCATCGCCGCAACAATAATTTTGCATTGTGTCTATAGATTATATTGTTTCTCGTTTTTCAGAAATCACCTTTTTATTTCCACACACCAAAAGTATGTTCAATCACTGAATGTAAAAACGAATATCGTTTGTTAAAACACTCACTTGCAGTATTAGGTGGTCCATCACCGATATCGGCTTCTACGGTATGGAACTAAATAAACATTTTGGTTTGGATATCCAGAATCAAATTTATTATAAGGGATTGTATTGAAAAGGCTTTAGGGGTGGACAACTCAGAAAGAGTTTGGTAGAATAACTTAAGTGATGACACCTCAACAAGAGTAATATTAGAAAGGTTTAGGTGATATTACCTTACAATGGCAAAGTTGTTAATAAAACCATTGGCAATTATTTTTTTGTTAAAAATGTTCTTTTTAATATAAAAGGATTAATGTTTAAGTATTTAGTGTCCATGTATTTATAACTAATTTCTTTCGTAAACCAATTCTTGCATCTATTAATATTTTAAAGTTATTTGCTTACATTACTTTTACACTAACTTAGATAAATAGCTATTTGTAACTAAAATGAATAAGATCTTAGAAGATTTTGTTTGACATCAAAAGGTTATTTTATTGCTCAAACATGTGGAATAAAAAAATCAACAAAATAAAGATCTTTATGAAAAGATCTAGTAGTCATAGCTACAAAATCATCAATATTATTTTGTCCTTGAGGAATATAGGAGATCCTAAAGGTATGGAATCTTCGTTGTACTGCATCTATCTACTTCATCTTTGTTGAGAACTTTGGCTACACTTTAGGCTTTCTAGTCATGGCAACCATTTCTATACAGTCGGTTATAAAGTTATGACAAGTACAATGACTCTTCTTCTTTGATTTCTTGCATAAAATAGTTAGATTTGACCTGTCATGTCTTTTCAAAGCCAAACACATCAACTAAATTGTAATGTATATGTTCATTTCAAGAACCACCCACCAAACATGTATCTTGTAAGTATATGGTTGTGTGTCAATATTAATTGATAGTTGTGTAACAGTAGATGCCGTTTATTTTATTTTTGAATACCAATATTGGCATTCCCCTTATTCGTATATGATTAATTCTAGAGAGTTATTGTTAATTCCTCTGAAAAATTTACTATTCATTGCTTTTCAGAGATACTAAATTATTCACGAATATTGATGATCCCTATCCAGTGCTCGATCTTCAATACTGATTTTCCTCCAAAAGAGATAATCCATATTTTTGTAAATTCTTGAGAATGAGAAAATATTGAGACTGAAAGGTGTGTCAGATAGAGCTCATGCTTGTAGGGATGAAGGATATTCAAAAATAGCATGATTAGCATATTCATCTGATTCCCCACATCTAAGACAAAAATTATCACATTGCTTATAATGACATGTTAAATTTCTTGTTATGGCTATATATCCTATTACCAAGTGCCATATAAGATGGCAAATCTTTTTGTGGAGTATTGACTTTCCAAGCAAAAGCATGAAGCTTAGTGATTTTGGGTTCCAAGTAGATTAAGTATATTTTTTGACATAGTATGTTTCAAGCGACCCAATATCCAGGTGAATTTTTTTTTCAAGCATTTCCACATTCCATTATTTTGAGACATTGTTGATGAAATCACTAAGGCAGTATGAGATGAACTTTTGGAACTTTGGACCTACATGGTCTCGCAAACGTAGTCAGAATCCACAAATCCTCCCATGCATTGACCTCATAACCATGATGGATATTTTGTCTAATTCCAAATATTAATAAAGGCCTTCAGCTGAAAGGCTTTTCCATACATACAAGTTAAACCTATACTATTTTCTATGCAAAATCTTGGCAGTCGGGAAATTGAGCCAATCTGTAATTGTTTTTCCAACAAAGTTAGAATAAATTCATGAATCATAAAATCCGATGCTACCCTTATTTTTTGGTAAGCATAATTTCTCTCATTTTCTCAATGTAGACTTTTAAAGGATTTGAATTCCACCAGAAACATGCTATAACACTAGCTATTTTTTCCACAAATGTTTAAGAACAAGAATCTCGACATCACATAGGTTGAGAGCACAAGAGCAATTGGTTTAATGAGAATCTCTTTTCTACTTTTTGACGGCCATCTTCCTAACCATCTATTAATTTTATGGTTCTTAATGTTGCGAGTGAACCAAGAGAAATGCACCACAAAATCAATATATGGTTAACATTCAACTTAATATAAATTCAGTCATTTCTGTAAATAAACTAATCAAAAATTAAAATAAAAGATACTGTAGGACAAATTTGTTATGGTGCCGCAGTTGAAAACAAAACAAAAATACAAGGTGTGGTAAAATAACTGTAACAAAAAGTTATTTATTTATTTTTAATTATTAAATACAAAATAACACATATATAAGCACCTCTTGATATTTTTCTATTTTATCTTTTAGACAATATAGAAGTTTGTTCTTGTATATAATTTATTAGTTACCAAAATTAACTCTACTAGTATTTTATTTAGTTATTACAAACTTTAGTAATTTTTTCTAGGTTTAATAAGTGTTAATATATCTATGTATTATACTTTTCTCATAACAGAGAAATATATGAGCACTGCAAATATTTTTATTTAAATACTTGTTAAATTATATTAGTGTCATTATTTTATAATTTTTGAGAAATAAATGTATTATATGTATCCCGCAACTTTTATTATACATGTCATCATTCAAACATTGGATCCTACCAATTATCTGAGCAAATCATATATCTCTAGAACTAAAGAACCAAAACCAAACCAGAACTAAACTAGAAATGAATTAAGACCCGAATGGATACCCAAATTTCTATAATATAATTTACATACTTATAAATATTAACTATATTTAGTTTTAAAATCAAATAATTTAAAATACTATTTATAAACCAAAATATTTATAGTTATCCGAATTATCCAATTTTAATCAAAAACCCAAATATCTGATATTTAATCCTAAAAAAACTCAAATTTTCTGATTTTTTAAGTGAAATAACTGAAAAACTGAAACCAAATATGAACCAAATAAGGTCCAAAATTATCTCAATTATTAGTCAGTTCCTAACTTTGTTACCCAAATCAAACTGATAACCAAAAAACTGAACCGAAACAAATTTTCTAAATATCCAAATAGATCTTAAATCTCTTGAACCGAAAGACTGAACCGAAACCGGAACCGGAACCAAAACCCGAATGCCTATGGATAATGTGTGATTTGCTGTCCTAACAAGGTGTGGTTTGTTTTGATTATTTACATAAATTATTTTAAATTAATGTATTTTCCTTTTTATACTCTGCAATTTCACCAGTTTAATGTTTATAATAAAATGAATAAATTATAATTACATTACAAATATATATTTCTACATGCATATTTAGTTCATGAATTTTTATAATTCATAACTCTTTCAATATTACCCAAAAATCTTTATATATTTTGGTATTTTAATAAAAGGATTATCGATTGCTATATTATTTATAATTCACTAGTAAAATTTTGGTATTAACTTTTACAATTTTTAAATTAATTTAATTTAGAAACAAATAATACAATTATAATTTTTAAATAAAATATGATATTGGCTATAAAATCTCGATAATACCATATTAAATTTCATATTTCATAATTAAAAAAAAAAAATTATACTAGTATCACTAGTTTCTTTTAAGTGATTTCATACGATTGGTACCGCGATTAGAAATTATTGTGTTTGCAAGATATTTTGTGACTGATTGATTATGAGATACTGCAACGGTTTAATAAAAAATTACCAATATTAACACATTATAATATTATTAAAATATCAAACATATACGAATATGATAAATGACAATTCTCACAACAATAGTCCTTAAGGAAGAAAATGAGTAAAATAGCCCATTTTTATTTTAAATTTTTAATATATATTTTTTTTTTTGAAATTTGAAACTCTAACCCAAAACCTCACCTTTTAACTCTAAACTCTAAGTTTAGATTACTTAACCCTTGAAGTGTAAATGTATATTTACTTCTTTAATGAAACATTTTGATTATTTTTTTTTTTTGAGACTATTTTTGTGATAATTTTTTTAAGGCTATTCTAGGTATATTTCTATGATAAAATATAATAATTAATGAGTGTTTTGCAAAAGTAACCCAAAACAAAAAGTCAAATGCAAAACTAACCTATAGTTTTTTTGGAACTTTCATGTGTCTTTTGTACCCTAAAAACCTGGATTATTCATGTGCCTTTTTTGAAATGATTGTTTTACTTTATCATTCTCATCTTCATCTCTTATTTACAATATTGCCATTTCCATCAATACATCAACCACCATGAACAACCAATTTGAAGCTCTTAATGCACCTAAAATTTGATTTTCACTCTTTATAAATCATTTCTTATGCAGAACACCTACATCTCTCTTCACTTTCTCTCTATATTCACCCAAAACTCAATCTTTTGAATCTAAACATTCAAATATTCATGTACCAATTCAACTTCATAATTACTGGTCATTAAAGAGTGGGATTGATTTCTGGGTGAATTTCTGTGTGTTTGGAGAAGCTAAGCAAGTTACCTCGGTCGTTGAATCTATGAAATCAAAACTCTTTTCTGAACTGTACATCGGAAGACTTACCTGTAAGTCGTCTGGTCAATGCGGAGGTTAGTTTTGCATTTGAACTTTTTGGTATTTTCTTGAGACAACTTCCACATAAGTCGTCCAGATTTTCAATGTTAACAAAAAAAAATCAAAATTTATTCAGACGACTTACATGTAAGTCGTCTGGAATAAACATGTTACTTTTGCAATTGACCGAATTGTGTCGGAAAGTTGACTGGCCAGAGACGACTTACATGTAATTCATCGGATCGACGACTTCCAGGTAAATCGTCTAACATTTTCTCAGAAAGTTGACTCGGTTGAGACGAATTCTAGAGACTTCCAGGTAAGTCGACTTAGGTATTTTGGTAAGTCGTCTGTCGAACAAAAAGTGACGTCCGGATTTTTTAGACGAGAATCTGGTCAAACCTTTAGTTTTGACAGACGACTTCTCGGAAGTCGTCCAATGGACGGCCTCCTGGAAGTCGTCTACTTAAAATTAAATATCTAAGTTTAAATTATCAGTTGCAAAAGTAACCTAAGTCGACTTACCTGGAAGTCGTCTGTAATTCGTCTCAACCGAGTCAACATTCTGAGAAAATGTTAGACGATTTACCTGGAAGTCGTCGGATTGACGACTTACATGTAAGTCGTCTCTGGCCAGTCAACTTTCCAACACAATTCGGTCAATTGCAAAAGTAACTTGTTTATTCCAGACGACTTACATGTAAGCCGTCTGAATAAATTTTGATTTTTTTTTGTTAACAAAGGACGACTTATTTGGAAGTCGTCTGATTGGACGATCTCACTTTAAGTCTTCCTTTGTAAATATTCAATTGCAAAAATGACCTAAACGGACGACTTCCAGAGAAGTCGTCTAGGTCAATCATTAATAAACTTTCATTTTTTCAAAAATTTTAATGGATTTATAATATTTTCTTGTTAATTCATGTATATTAGTCAATATTGTGGCTACTGAATGAAATTTATAACTTAATTGGTGATATTTATGAGCTTACCAACATATATGTTATTAACCTTCTGTTTATAGTAGACGACTTCCAGGAAGTCGTCCAAGTCGTCTCTCTTAACTTTTTTGAATTGTTTTTCTATGTTTACTAATGTGATTTAATTTGATTCTCTGCAGATGATACGTCCTATACCTGTAGTATACGGAGAATGGTCAGTGAAAGACGACTCTTGGGATTTTGTGGTTGATAAAGCTAAAGGAGCGAGAATATTCTTTTTGAGTGAAGGTTTCACACATGCCGAACTTGTTGAAATGGTTGTAGAAGATTATAACATGGAAGCAGAGGTTGTGGAGTTAACCTACTTATTACTAGAAGCAACGATGCATCAAAACACTCCTCCTATTCATGTTACAAGTGATAGATAAGTTCGAAACTTGATCGAGATCACTAAAATGCATGATGTACGTCTTTCTATTTCAAGCCGAATGAAGCTGAGAAGGGTTATAGAAGCTGAAGATTCGAATAAATTTCAGAGAAATAGGAAGAAGATGATGAGGTGGTTGAAAATGGTGATTGGGAGGAGGATGTTAACTTGCCTGAAGCTGAAAATGATGATTGGGAGGACGATCTTAACTTGCATGAAGCTGAAAATAATGATTGGGAGAAGGATGTTAACTTGCCTGAAGCTGAAAATGATGATTGGGAGGAGGATGTTAAAGCGGAAGATCTTGGTGAAGATTATAGCGAGGATGAGGATGAGGAAGAGGATGAAGAAGATAATATATGTTTTGAGGATCTGAAAGAGATATATGGCAGTGAAGGAGGAAGCTCGAATGCCACCAATATTTATGTCAACCAGAGTTTTGTTAGCAAGGATGCACTAGTTTCAGCGATGCGATTGATAGCGGTGAAGCGTAAGTTCTCCTTCAGAATATTCAAGTCAACAAAAACAATATTTGTGGCAACTTTTCGTGTTAATGGGTGTGGATGGAAGCTTATAGCTAGTGTGAAACATGGAACAAACACGTTTTGGGTAACCAAGTATCTGAGTACTCATACATGTTCAGTTTTGGACCGACTGGCTGTGCGGAAACATTGTACTCCGAAGTATGTTGGTAGGTTTTTCATCGATCGCGTTGAAATCATTGATGGGTTGAATCCGACGCATATCAAAGATGCGATAAAAATATGTTTGCCATGACTCTAGATTACACCACCTCATACAAAGCATTATTATATGCGCAAGAATTGGTGAGAGGATCAGCAGAAGATGGGTATGAGCGTTTGGATTCATATTTGGAGCAAATTGAATTATCAAATTCAGGTTCTATCACTAGTATAGAACTTGATTCTGAGAGTAGATTTAAGTATATATTTCTATCTTTTGGAGCTTCTATTGCTGGATTTCAGTTTCAAAGAAGGGCCATCGTGGTGGATGGGACTCACCGAAGTGGAAAGTATGGAGGTGTTATGTTAGTAGCAGATGCACAAGATGACAATTTTCAGATATTTCCGTTGGCTTTTGGAATTATAGATGCTGAAAATGAAGATTCTTGGGAATGGTTTTTCACAAAATTGACGACTTGTATAACTGATCAGTTTGCTTTGGTGATAGTCTCTGACCGGCACATAGGCATTATAAAGGCTTGTGACAAAGTGCTTCCTTGGGCAACCCGAGGAATATGTTATTATCACCTACAACAGAACATTATCAAAAACTTTAAAGGAAAGCATCTCTTATACTTGGTCAAAGGTGTTGTGTATGCTCATACACTTGACGATTTTATTCGGTACATGGACGAGATACAGAGTGCAAACCCGGCTCTTGCAACATATTTGGAGGAAACCGACGTGGCTCTATGGTCAAGGGTTCATTGTCAAGGAGAAAAGTTCAACATAAAAACGAGCAACATCTGAACATAGCCGAAAAGTTGAAAGCTTATTGGCGGTTCGTTCAGAGCTAGCGGATCATTTGACCGTCCAACCAATCGATGGATGGCGATTCTTTGTAACATGAGGTATCTGAAACTGTATTGTTGATTTGGAACATGGAAAGTGTGATTGTGGTGTATATGCAGTGGAGAAATATACCTTGCTCACATGCCATAGCAGCTGGAAATCATGCTGGATTGCATATCTCTACCCTAGTGTCATCGTTCTACTCAAAGGATACTTTGTTTGCATGATACTCACAAAATATATATCCTCCTGCCGGAGAAGTTAAGGCAAGCAAATGTCTTCCACCGAATGTAAAGCATCCACCAGGAAGACAAAAGAAATCCAGATGGCAATCTTGGTTGGAGCTTTCCAGGATGAGAGGACACAAACCCACGAAGTAACACAGGGTTTATAGTTGTTCAAACTGCAAAGAAACAGGTCATACAGCTCCACATTGTGAGAACTGATCTTCTAGACGACTTCTGGAAGTCGTCTGGAAGTCATCTGGTGGAAGTCTTCTGGTGGAAGTCGTCTGATAGTCCTATGTATGTCGTCTGGTGGAAGTCTTCTAGTGGAAGTCATCTGGTAGTCGTCCGGAAGTCGTTTGTATGTCGTCTGTATGCCGTTTGTATGTCGTCTGGTGGTAGTCGTCTGGAAGTCGTTTGTATGTCGTATGTATGTCGTCTGGTGTATGTCGTTTGGTGGAAGTCGTCTGGTAGTCGTTTGTATGTCGTCTGGTGGTGGTCGTCTGTATGTCGTCTGGAAGTCGTCTGTATGTCGTCTGGAAGTCTTTTATCTTCTTATTATGATCTTGTTATGAATGTTATTATGATTTTGTTATGAATGTTATTATGATCTTGTTATGAATACATAATATAAAATAATCTGAACTTCCAAATATATACAATGATCTTGTTATGAATACAGAATACAAAATAAGCTTACACAATGACTTATACAAAAATGACATATACAAAATATATATACTTTAAAAGTCGTCCGAAACCCTATAATATAAAACCTAACTCAAATAACTAACAAAATAACATTTAAACACTTTGTTAAACTTAATATCAACTTTAAAACTATTTAATATACACAAATCTAAACACATATACCTCAAATATAAAATTTCCAAGAGAAAAGTTAAGCTTCCAACCTCTTACCCCTAAATGTACATACAATACTACAACATATGTCACCAAACCCTTAACCAACTAATACCATCACTTACTTCATTCATCTCATCTAGGTTTAAAACAATTCAATTTAACTAGATCTTAATTTATATCATTTAAAAATGTTTATAATTACATTATAAACATTTTTTTCCTGTCAAAATATTTTTCAAAAAATTTATAAATTATTTTTAAGACTTACTCTTCCAGACGACATCCTGGAAGTCGTCTAGGCAAAATTCTAGACACGACTTCCAGGATGTCGTCTAGGCAAAATTCCAGACACGACTTCCAGGAAGTCGTCTAGGAAAATTTCCAGACGACTTCCACGAAGTCGTCCAGAAAGTCGCCTCGCAGAAGATCTAAGAAATTGCGCAGACAACTTACTGGGGTTAAATTCGTAAAAAACACACTGTTTTTTTGTTTGGTCATACGGAGCTTTTGACAATCTTACACTTTTTTTGTTTGGTTTGGGTTACTTTTGCATTTCATTCAAGTAGGGATTTAGATTTGCATTTAAAATTCAGTTTTAGGTCAATTTTGACAATTTTCCCATAATTTCCAAGAGAAAAGTTAAGTTTCCAACCTCTTACCCCTAAATGTACATACAATACTACAACATATGTCACCAAACCCTTAACCAACTAATACCATCACTTACTTCATTCATCTCATCTATGTTTAAATCAATTCAATTTAACTAGATCTTAATTTATATGATTTTAATATGTTTATAATTACATTATAAATATTTTTCCCCTGTCAAAATATTTTTAAAAAAATTTATAAATTATTTTTAAGACTTACTCTTCCAGACGATATCCTGGAAGTCGTCCAGGAAAAATTCCAGACGACTTCCAGGAAGTCGTCCAGAAAGTCGTCTCGTAGAAGATCTAAGAAATTGCGCAAGACGACTTACTGGGGTTAAATTCGTAAATAAACACACTGTTTTTTGTTTGGTCATAAGGGACTTTTGGCAATTTTACCCTATTTTTTTGTTTGGTTTGGGTTACTTTTGCATTTCATTCAAGTAGGGGTTTAGATTTGCATTTAAAATCAAGTTTTAAGTCAATTTTGGCAATTTTCTCATAATTAATATCTAATATAATTAATAACAATATTACATTTAATTTTTATTTTTTTACTTTTTAGTTTATATGAAATTTATAATTTCAATAAAATTTATTTTGAAGATTTATGTTAGAACTTTTTTTTAAAAAAAAATCATTTCATTTGTATATGTATATATTTTTATATATTTTATATATGTATATATATTAATGTTTAAAATTATAGTGAAAGGTTGTGGTATAAAGTTTTTATAAAAATAAAAAATGATGTTAGTGATTTTTTCTAAAATATATATATATTATTTATTTATAATATTTTAGTTTTATATTTTAAATTTAAAAGTTTAAAAAATTTTAATTTTTTTTTTGAAAAATTATATTTATTTACCAACCCTAACCCCCAGAACCGTAAATGCTAGTGAATACACAACTTTTAATTTTATGAAAATTGGAACATTTTGAAACTATATAATGTTTTTCTGATTATTGTAAAATGCTAGCCACGCTATTAACCGTAAAAACTGCATTTAGTTGTTATTTTTTTATTTTTTTTTTGTCAACCAAATTTCATTATAATAGCCCAATGGGCATGTTTACACAAATCAGACTTTAAACATAGAGGCCTCGACAATAAAATTATAACTTTACAAATTGAAGCCCATGAGCATGAACCAACTACTCAAGACCTAAACAAAGACACATGTTTAATCATTGGCCTCTTGATGACGTGTACTGGACACGCGGCTTCCATGCGTAGCTTGGAATTTCCAGCACCGCTTCGCCCCTACTCCGCTACTGCTCCGCCGTTTGCAATTCTCCTCTGTCTTTGATGGTTTTTGGCTACGATCCATACTCAGTTTTTGTGCCTCGTTCTTCCCGATTTTATGATACTTTCCACCACAACCACGACCTCCTAATCAAAGTTGTTTTCTTTCACCGTTGAATTAAGACCAAAGAAGTTTAAGTCTGCTTGAAGAAAGAATCATTTGTTGGACCGCATAAACGCCAACTCTTCTTGAGTCTCCTCCGAAGCAATTGTAAAACTCCATCAAACTCAACCAATTTTAAACAGAGATGCTTTCTTTAGAGCGTTATATTAACTAATTGGAGAAGAAAGACTGATTCTCCTAAAAATTGATTAAAGCGAAACATCGAAAAAGAGATTATGATTTATTGACCCTTGAGATTTAGAATTAAACCAGTGAAAAGTAATCTAAACGGTCTTCATTAAAGATTAAAAAAAATTGATTAAAAATCAGCTTCAACGAAAAACAAGAAAAAACACAACAAAAACATCGTCATTGTTGTAATATTGATGATCTTGACTTGAGGTTTGATCGAAAGTAAGAAGAAGAAATCGACAAGTAATAAGAAGAAGAGAGGATGGTCGGATGCTTTTGTATGTGTAATGTATTAGTCTAATGTATTCTCCATAATGGACAAGGCAATGCTTCTTATATATGAAGCATTGGCCGACTTTTACAAAGGAGTTAGGCGATGTGGGACTTTGTCCCATACAAGAGATAACTACAAAATGGAAATAAGGATAAATGGCAAAGTGTATATTCTCATGGAGAAGATAAATGGAAATCTTCCATCGCCAAAGGATAAGGATGGACCGCCTTGTATCTTCGACCAGGATAAGCATGACTTGGTCCGGCTGTGGATAAGGACAGTTCCTGCCTCGGATAAGCTTGGTTTCGACCAAGCTTACTCACTTCACTCCAGTGTCACTCCATACTAAGGCCGAGCATCATTTCCTAGAAATGGTGAACTCGGAATCATTTCATCGGTTATGTTCCATCCATAATCACATGATTTATAACACTCCCCCTTGGATGCCATAACCGTATAGGGTTTCGTAATATGCTTAATGTTGCCTCATTAAAACCTTACCTGGAAAACCCAGTGGGACAAAACCATGGTGAAGGAAAAAGAGTACAACACACATTACTCCCCCTGATTTATACTTCCCTGAAGGTGGCCGTTTGGGCCATTTCTAATCCTTTAATTTCTCAATGTCTCTTGGGGATTTGATTCATGGCTAACATGTATGCCTTAGGCTATCCTTTTGTAAACTCTTAATCAATCGGATGCACTCATGGACTAACAGGCCCATTTCTTGTTTATACCTTTAGTAGGTCTCGACCACAAGTATTAGTTCTGGTACATACTCCCTTTCCGGTTATACACTGGATTGTTCCATCCTGGAACTTTCAGGATGTGTTACTCATATATACTTATGATGTGGTCGATACTTAAGATCATACCTTAGTGATCTGTAGGTGTCCATAATCAGACTATCCTTTAATTATGGCTACAATGGCTCATACTATAGGCTTACGACCAAATGGTCATATGGCCTTCATGGATACCGATGTTCTTTGTATCCATCAGTATTACTGATATGTCCAACGGATGGACATACTCCTGTCTACTTTGATCTTTCTCCTGGTTCTCTTTAACCACTTTTATGAACATCTTTTGTATATGAGTTGTGATTCATATACCATGTCAAAACATTTCCATGATTCCATAACTTATGGTTATACCATTCTTTTAAGTGAATCATGGGACATCCATACATTTTGTATTACTTGCCATGATTGGCTAAGCATAATGGTACTGAGATTTATTCAGAGTATTCATTGGTACCCATCTCATTTGAATCTTTATTGGACAGTGGCTATGTATATATACATTTGTCCATAGGATTCATCCAAGTCTATTTTATACTTGTACCATCAAAAATGCCTTTTGTAGGTGGCTGGGCCGAAATGATTTCAAATCATGAACAACTGGTCCGGAGTGAGTCCGGGTTGTGGATAACTAGGCCGGAGTGAACTCGGGCCATGGGTCGATGAGGTCGAAATGAGTCCGGTCATGTTCTGTGGTTGGCCGGAATGAGTCCGGTCGTATTCTATGGTCGGCCAGAATGGGTCCGGCCATGATCTGTGGTCGACTGGCCGAAATGAGTCCGGTCATGTCCTATGGTCGACCAGCCGGAGTGAGTCCGGTCATGTCCTATGGTCGACCAGCCGGAGTGAGTCCGGTCATGTCCTATGGTCGACCAGCCGGAGTGAGTCCGGCTCTACCCATTTCTTGATTTGTTTCGGCCATGTTTAAAACATATCATTGGTTCGAGTAGGTTTCATATGATAACCAGTACCAACTATCTTGGATAAGTTTTAGTTAAAACACAAGGATTTATGTCCTTTCTCATGGACTGATATGGTTGGCTCATTTATGATTCCTTTGACTAGTATTTGTATCCAACCTATATCCAGTCTATGAATGTCTTATGAACATTTTGATGTCCATTTCAGGGATATCTTTGGAATCAAAATGATATCCTTTTGTCCAGTGATTCATATGCTTACTACATTCAATCATGTAAATCCATTTTCCTTATGACCAGCTCTTTTATTAGTTTGGATTTTGTAGTAGCATCCACCACATAGGGATTTATTTTCTATCCCTTGGTTTCTTGTGAGTATCCTTGTGTAAACGGCCATAGATTAGGCTTCATTCTTTTCTATGGTTTTATTCCTCACAAGATCCATCTATCCACTGGATTCCTTTGATGGTGCTCTATACGGCCAATACACCCATCATATAGATACTTTTTGGATCACACCTTTCTGACTTCTATTTGTCCTTTATGGATGCATCCTTATGTGTGTCCTGATCCTCTTTTATCTTTTATGATCCAAGTGCTATTTTGATCATTCTTTTATATTCATCTGTGTGTCGACACATCAGTATGTGGTTCCATATTATCCCAAACATGATCTCGAGATTTTATTTTCTATGACCTCTTTATTACCTTGTAACTTGGCGTCCCAAGTCATATGGCCTTATATCATAGTTTGGTTAGCTGCACAGCCTTTATCTCATTGTTTGGTTTGTTTCCCTTTTAATGACCTCGGATATATCTTATGCACCTTCCTTTATTCTTTCCGAGGATTCTTATTTTCATGGAACTCATTTAGTCTATCTTGTATAGACTTTGTAGCAACTTGGTTGTGTCTCTTTAGGACATCAAACTTATGGTGCAAAAGCTGGTATGACCTTTAGTCATTCTTTCTTTTGGGTCAGTGTGTCTTGGTGTCTATATATATAGTCAGCATTGTGATTTGGACGTCCACATTCATAATCATTTGTCCGAGGATCTCACCAAGACCTTTTGATGGTTAATACCATTTTCTTATCTTTATTTATCCAGCTTATATCTCCCTATGGTGTTGGATGGTCGGGTTACACTTTTCTTTTGTAATCTGGATCCTTTGGCCACTCTTAGATCACCCATATTTTGTTATCTGGCTCAGGATACTCTTTGGAGATTTATATGCCTATCCAACACATATTCCCAATCATCCATAATGATTCCATCTTTAATAATCATAAGGCTGTGGTGGTTTTATTAAAAACTCTTAAGATGGTCTATGTCTGGTCATGACCCTTATTTGATATGATATGGGAATATTTATGCTTATGACCTGATGTATAATTTTGTAATGTCCCTTAACCATCTTTGGTTAACCTTTGGCTTATAAGATTTGTTTCAACCAAGCTATTTGTCTTTAATGGTTTTTTCAACCATAGTTCACGAATTTTGTAGTATGGTCATGGACCAAAAGGTTTGTCCTCACTCCCCCTCATGAACATACTTCCAATTCGTGTAGCTTGAAGCCTTAGTATGTATCCTCTATGTACATTTTATATGGGACATTTCAAGGGATTTCACTTTGTGTCCCTTTTATTAATCAGGTCATGGGTCAGAAAGGACAATGCCTTTGTGTCCTAATTTTCGTGGGGTAACCAGTCTGGTTTCACCATGGTTTTGTCTTTTATTGATCCTTAGCATAGTTTGGATCAATATATTCTTTGACCAACTAAATGCCTTAGGTGATTTTAAAGGGGGGGATTTATATTTCCCTTTGTCCATTGTTTCTCCTTTTGGGAAACTTTCAAGATTTCAATGGACTTTGTATGGGTGACCATAATTTTCATGCCCTTTGGTCATCATGCCTTTGGCCGTGGTCTTTTAAGAAACCATAGACTCTTTTGGCTGATTTTCTCTTTGGCATTTTCTTTCTTAAAACACAATATCATTTCATAAAATCAAGTAAGATAGATTCAAAACAAAATCATAAAACAATGCATAAATCAGTATAAAACATAGATTTAAAAACTAGAAAAACATGAAGGTCAAGATGTCGAGTTAGTTTTGGACAGATCGGCCACATCATTCTTTTTGGCTCGGTTGGACTTCTCCTTTGTCATTTCTAGCCCTTTTGGCTTTAGGAGATCTCATCTCACTGGCTCTTTCTCGTGCCTTATCATTTTGCTCAATAATCAGTAGGCATGAGAGCAGGTCATTATAGGTGGTGAACTTCCTATATAGGCTTTGTGACGACATGCTCCCTTGGGGGAAGGTTGAGTATGTTTTTATTCTCAACTCCTTGTCACTTATATCATCACCACAAAACTTTAGCCTATGGACCGTTTTTGTCAAGGCATAGTTGTATTCTTCCACGGATTCAAAATCCTGGAATCTGATATTTGCCCACTCTTCTCTGACCTTAGGTAACAACACTTTTGTGTATTTAGTTTTCAAAACTGTCCAGAGGTCATGAGGGTTCTCTATGTCTGAGTAAAGGTCCTTTAGACCTTCAGTGAGATGGTCGCGCATAATATCTATGTCTCTTATTTTATCATCTTTGGATGCATAATTCTCTTTGAGAATGCATCTACCAAGCCCTCTTGTCTTTAGCAACACTGAGGTGTTCAATGCCCATTCAAGGTAATTCTCACCAGAGAATTTTAGGGTATTGTAATCCAAATTTCTCGACATCTGTGGTTATGACAATCAGTTTTAATAATTTAGGATGATTCAAATAAATGCATCTCAATCAAGTGCCAATCGGCCAAGTTCATGGTTGGATGATGCAAAGTACCTAGATGGCAGTTCCTATATGCTCAAATGCATATGGTTTTAAATTTAGGATTTTCAAGGTCCTTGGGAATGAGATTTCCGGATCTAGGTGCCTTAGAAAGATTTGGGCAATCACATAGGTTGGTTAGGTTCCAATCGGGTAGGATGCGCCTAGGATTGGGCAGGTTTCTAGGACGGGTCGTCCCGGTCTTAACCGGGTAGTCCTAGGAGGCTTGTACCGGGTTGTCCCGGAAGGGGTTTTGGATGGCCTGTCCCGACTTGGGACGAGGTTCCTCGACCAGGGTCTCGTCCCGGACAGGTTGTCCCGGGTCGTCCCGGGTTGTCCTGGGTCGTACCGGGTAGAGAGTATCCTGGGTCGAACTGGGCAGCCTTAGGCTTTTGGGTTGATCCGCAAGGGATATGTCCCGGGTTGGATAGGTTTTAGATTTAGGATTTATTTAATCAATGTCTATCTAATCAACCAAACCTAATCAAGTTGTATTCAATGGAGTTTAGCAATATGATGCAATATGATGCATGAATGATTCTATCTCTTAGCCAATGGGATTTTATCAATCAAAATCGAAATTTGAGGGTTTCAAGGCCCCTTTAGAATCATGAATCAATTCTAGCAACTTATGATCTTTTCAAAGGATCAAATAAATTTATCAACCAAGCAATTTCGAAAATCATCAAGGCTGACCTAATTAGGGTTCTTGGTTCTATGATCTTTCAAGGGATCAATCAATCTATTCTAGAATCAATCTTGAATTCAATCAGGTTGATTAAGTAATCTAACAACCTATTGGGTTTCGATTTGTTTCAAACAATGATTAGGGTTTTCCTAATTGTCCTAATCGGATTAAAATCTTAAACCTCAAGCAACTTCAAAATCGAAAACATTCAAGTATGGTTCCAATGATGACTTACCTTAGTCTTGTGTGGATTTGTGCTTCCTGGTTTATGAAACCTTTAAACAAATCCAAAGACAATTCAAAGTAGATGTTAGAGTTTGAATATGAAGAATAAATCGGCTAGGTAAGTAAAAAGGAAAGTCGGCTAGGTTAGGGTTCTTGGCGAGCCGGCTGGATGGAAGGCTGATCACGAATTGGACTGCTCTTGGCCTTGCAAGCTCGTGGTCTGGATGAGTCTTGATCGTGCTGATAACGTGTTGTGATATTGATGATCTTGACTTGAGGTTTGATCGAAAGTAAGAAGAAGAAATCGACAAGTAATAAGAAGAAGAGAGGATGGTCGGATGCTTTTGTATGTGTAATGTATCAGTCTAATGTATTCTCCATAATGGACAAGGCAATGCTTCTTATATATGAAGCATTGGCCGACTTTTACAAAGGAGTTAGGCGATGTGGGACTTTGTCCCATACAAGAGATAACTACAAAATGGAAATAAGGATAAATGGCAAAGTGTATATTCTCATGGAGAAGATAAATGGAAATCTTCCATCGCCAAAGGATAAGGATGGACCGCCTTGTATCTTCGACCAGGATAAGCATGACTTGGTCCGGCTGTGGATAAGGACAGTTCCTGCCTCGGATAAGCTTGGTTTCGACCAAGCTTACTCACTTCACTCCAGTGTCACTCCATACTAAGGCCGAGCATCATTTCCTAGAAATGATGAACTCGGAATCATTTCCTCGGTTATGGTCCATCCATAATCACATGATTTATAACAGTCATAGCGATTTTATTAAATCTGCAACGGAAGAGAATTCGGCTAAACCGAAAATATAGATTTTTATTATATAACAAAAAAAACAAAACAAACAAAAAAAGAGTGGTGACCGGCGGCATCGGCCACCAACACAGTTTTCAATTAGTTGAACTTAGAGAGAAGGTAGAGCGTGTAGAGAGAGAGTTTTTGGCCCCAATATTCGTGCTTCATTAGTCGTTATTATTAAAGCATCTTTTATCATTTATAAGATTTTCTTTAAATTAACCAAAAGGATATGTATTGTTAATGTTCTAAATTATACAAAACTATATATGGATTAAAATAAAAAGAATAATCCCTCTTAATACATAAACTGGAAGAGGGAAGGAAAGAAGAACGAAAAAAAAACAGGAGTGGTCGAATCGAAGACGAAATCACATCGAGTCATCTGATCTTCCTCAGACCAAAAAATCAGAATCAAAAGCTTTCACTTTTCTCTCTCCCTCTCCCTCTCCCTCTGATCATCTCTTCTCTTTCGTCGTCGTTTACCTTCCTCGCAATCTCCCAAACCTGGGCTGCGTGTCCTTCGTCCTTCGTCCTTCGATTTCAATTTCATAGTTAGAATCATCCGGCCTTATCCTTTTGCTGGTGTTCCATAAAAGTCGATTCCTTTTATACATTTATGTTGATTAATGGATCGATTTAGGGTTTGGAGTGCGCTGACTTGGGTTTGATTTGATGAAGAAAAGGGGCATGGGACTTGAGTCAATCGGCTTGATCATCGTAAACTCCTGATTTCTGAGCTCTTAGGATTGGTAATTGTAATCTATCTCAAGTTGTGTTGGATGAGACACTTTGGTGTGGTCAATTGAGGTTTTGCTTCGTTCCGATTATGGATGACATTGACGGTGGTGCTCGTGTGATGGGCTCTAGAGGTGCATCAACACCGTGGCAGCCAGTTCAGCTTGTTTTCAAGCGTTACATCTCACCGAATGTGTCTGGTGGGATACTGCGCGCTACTGTGAAGAAGAAGTCGGTGAGAAGTGCTCTTTCTTTCTCTTTATTTTGGGAGGGAGCTCTGCACATTTCATGTCATCTTTCAAATGCATTAGAGCAAGCGATTTTTATTTTTACTGTGTGTTATAATATAATTTCCCCTTTTGCAAAGATAACAGCTCTTAGATTTAGTAATTGAGATCGGCTAGAAAAAAACGCAATACTTGTCTATGCTGTTTATAAGCTGCCAGAACTAGCTCTAGGTCCAGTAATGCATGACAGTCTTTACGAATAGCCTAGTATGTGCTCGCTTACAGTAGTAATAAAGGAGGTATATGATAAAGTTTGGTTAGAAAATGTTACCACTCTTTCACTCAACCTAAATTATACTACGTCATGAATTATTAAGTAGGTAATGCACTGCCCAGTCCTACATACAGCTCAATGTATTTACCATAGTACTTTAGATGAAGGATGTATGGTTCAACAAATATGCCTTTATGCAAGGTTTGGGTTAGAGTTATCTACTCCCCTTCATGCTTTTAGGTATCTTCCAACCAAAATCATCTCATGTTTAAATCTGATGCAAAATGTTTTCCATTTTCTTACTGTGAGGTTCGCTAGGGTCCTGGTTGAATGATTGGATATGACACTTGATAAATGTTGTTGTTTTCTTGCCATAACTTTACATGAGGTTATACTTGTATTCCATGCTCTATCTACCTCTTTATCTTGTACTTGATCACTATTATGATTTATGACAAGTCATCTGAAATGTATATCTACGTGAGAATAGTAACAGTCGACATCTTTGTTACTGTTCCAATACTTTCCAGAGCTCAAATTAGCTTTTTTTTTTTTTTTTTTTTGATATATTTGTCTGTTTGCAGGTAGTGGTGAGACTAACTAGAAGCTTGGTTGAGACATACAAAATATGCAATCCACAGTTCAAATATAGAGGAGAGTTGAATCCCAAGCGGTACTTGACTACTCCATCGGTTGGTGTGCTCAATGATGGCTTTGATAATGTCAACTCCGACCTAATCCTAGCTGTAAATGATGATTTGTGCAGTTCAGATTCACGGCAGAGGTTTGCTATTTTCTTATATATCTTCAATTTTCATTTCACCGAAACTCTTCCTTCTTCTGTTGTGCTGTTAGAGGCATAAAATTTGAACCGCTTTCTATCTACAAAAGATGTCTTTTTGATTAAGCTTCACCACGTGCTCTTAGATACATTGTCAAAGATCTTCTTGGCCATGGGACTTTTGGTCAGGTTGCTAAATGCTGGGTTCCTGAGACAAACAGCTTTGTTGCTGTAAAAGTAATAAAAAACCAGCCTGCATACTATCAGCAGGCGCTGGTTGAAGTATCTATTTTGACAACGGTATGTGATTCTTCTATACTTGAATGATACTTTGTCTTAGTACTGAAAATCGTATGAGGTCTGTCTCATAATATTTGGATTGGTTGAGTTTGTAGCTAAACAAGAAGTATGATCCAGAGGATAAGCACCATATTGTTCGCATATACGACTACTTCTTACATCAACGTCATTTGTGCATATGCTTTGAACTTCTGGACATGAATCTGTAAGTTGTAACTAAAGTATTCTTCTCCGTATTTGTGACTATGTTTGTCCTCTTATTTCCTTAATGCCAACTGTATACAGTTTTTTTTTGTTGTTGATGATAATTCCCTTGTCCGTGGTAATCTGTGGTTTAGGTATGATCTCATAAAAATAAATAAATTTAGAGGTCTCTCATTAAGCATAGTCCAGCTCTTCTCTAAGCAGGTATTTATATTTTGTAGATCTATGCTTTCACCATTTTGTTTGTTTTAGCATCTGAATTTACTGTATCGACTTTTTTCTTATGGTGTCCCATAGATCTTACTTGGTTTGGCTCTTTTGAAAGATGCTGGCATAATTCATTGTGATCTGAAGCCAGAGAACATTCTTCTGTGTGCCAGGTCTACTTTCTACCACCAATACTATACACACAACTAGAGTCCATAACTTTAATTTAGTTGAATATTTTTTCCAATTTGCATCAGTGTGAAGCCAACTGAAATTAAGATAATCGACTTTGGATCAGCGTGCATGGAAGATCGGACTGTTTATTCATATATTCAGGTTTTCTTCTTGCTTCCTATTTATCTGTCTATTCTCTTATACCAAACCAAACAAATGAGTTAAGTTACTTATTTTTTTCTTTCTTTCTACAGAGTCGTTACTACAGATCGCCGGAAGTTTTACTTGGTCACCAGTATCCTTTTTAATTTAAATATAATAAACGAAATTAGAATAATTTCTAAAAGTCGTTGGTAGCGGAATGTCTCACTGTCCTTGGCGATAACTGAGTTGCTATAATTAAAACAGATCGTAACTTTCCTGTCCCGCGTTAATTTGAATGCTAACTAAAGTTCTTTGCTTTTTTTCTTCCCATGGTACCTGATATCTTAAAGTATTTTGAGATTGTATGTTGAGGCTTAACCACTCTATAGATACACTACAGCCATCGACATGTGGTCATTTGGATGCATTGTCGCCGAGCTGTTTCTTGGACTGCCACTGTTTCCAGGAGCTTCAGAATTTGATATCATGAAGCGTATGATTGAAATACTGGGGTATGATCTTTTATTATGAGTTTGGTAAATGAACAAAAGCAGACTATTGTAGGGGACAGGGAATTTTTTTTGGGGTTTTGCACCCTTGATGGTCAATACTAGTACTCATGCATTTTTTGTTTCATAATATTGTGTTGTATAATAAATAATTTTCCTAGTAGCGGGTATTTTATGGTGTTAGCCTTCTCTTGGTGCTTGCAGTCATTCTTCCATTGCCCTTTGTATTCAGCAGTCCTTATTTTAGCTTCTCAATGTTTGTGCAATTATGAAGTCCTCCCTTCTATTTAATCAATAAGTGTCGAGATTTCTAGGAGCGAGGAACTTTTCTTATCCTGTTTGCTACCTTTTTGTACGTTGTGATTGTATCAATATTATGTCATATTGTTTTCCAGAAAGCAACCACCTGATTATGTGCTCAAGGAAGCAAAAAATGCGAATAAGTTCTTTAAATGTGTTGGGAGTGCCCACAATTTAGGGAATGGTGGAACTCATGTTGGCCTCAAAAGTGCTTATATGGCACTGACGGAAGAAGAATTTGAAGCTGTAAGTAATTATTGCTTTACCTTTGAGACAAACAAAAATATAAAACTATTGAAAACAAAGGAAGATAATTATGTCGGTGGACAAAGAAGGCTTAGATTGTTTCATGAGGAAATTGATTTTATTCTTAGATAGTCATTAAGTTTTGACTTTGGTGATTTTTCTCTTGATAACTCTGTGCTATTTCTTACTTTTAATTCAGAGAGAAAAGAAAAAGCCAGATATTGGGAAAGAGTACTTCCGCCATATGAACCTTGACGAAATTGTAAAAGGCTATCCTTACAAGATAAACTTGCCTGAAGACGATGTTGTCAAAGGTAAAGTCAGGACCTTATAGTGTTATAAGTTTCAGGGATAATCACTGGATTATCTTCCATGGTGATGGTTTTTTTTTTTAAATAAACTATCACAGAAACTCAGATCCGGTTAGCTCTTATAGACTTTTTGAGAGGACTTGTTGAATTTGATCCAGCCAAACGTTGGTCACCTTTTCAGGTATTGAACTTCCTGGCTAACGTCATCTATTTATCTTGTTCTAAAGGCTTAATATTATCTTGCTACCCATAGTGGATAAACATCTACTTTTCATTTCTTTAGGCCGCTAAGCACCCTTTTATCACCGGGGAACCTTTTACGTGCCCATACAATCCTCCGCCAGAAACACCTCATGTGGTGAGCCAGATTGAATTTCTTCCCATCTCTCAAACTTCTTGTGTGGCCTTGCTGTCATACCAATAGTTTTATTTCATCATTTTCTAAACCAAACAATCATGTGATAAATTGAAGACACTTTTCATTCTAGCACATTCTTCCTATATTTCAGTCTTCTGTGGATATGTATGCTTCACTGTTTAGAGATCTTGCAGAAAGTTAGCTGAAAGATAAATACAGTTCTTTCTTGTGGACCGACATGTGTATAAAATTCCTCTATTCGCTGAATTGGTTCTTGTTATCTTTCCATTTTCTTTGTAGCATGTTGTTCAAAATTTCAAAGTTGACCATCATCCAGGTGGAGGGCACTGGTTTGCCGCCGGTCTTTCTCCTCATGTATGACTCTTTCTCTATAAAATATTTGCAACACCTTCAAGTTGTTTGTGCACCTCCTTTTTAAAATTATTTATTTCTTTTATAGGTATCAGGGAGAACCAGAATTCCAATGCACAATAGTCCCCATTTTCAGATGATACCTTATTCACATGCAAATAGTTATGGGAGTTTTGGAAGCTATGGTAGCTACAATGATGGTGCCATACAGGGAAGTAGCTACGGGAGCTATGGAGATAACGGCAATATGTTTGCCTATTATTCACCTGTGAATCATACTGGCGTATACATGCAAAACAGAGTTGGTGTCCCAATGGTTGGAACTAGTCCTGATGCCAGACGTAGGGTTATGCAGTATCCACATGGAAATGGCCTTGGTACAAGTCCATCTGCGGGAAATTTTGCTCCTCTACCGCTCGGTACTAGTCCATCACAATTTACTCCGCCAAATCCAAACAATCAATTTTTGGCTGGCTCTCCTGGGCACCATGGTTCGACATCTCCAGCAAGAAACAGTTGTCACGGGTCTCCTTTAGGAAAAATGGCAGCATTCAGTCAGTTTAACAGAAGACAAACCGGTGGATATTCTGGAGGTTCTCAGTCTCAGGATTCTTCCTTGTCACAAGCTCAAGGGCATGGGATGGACAATTTGCATCAAAATGAGGGTTATTCTGGGCAATTCTCTGGTTCAATTCCACATCGACATTTGGATCCTGGGTTCCAAAACCGTAAACAGTCACAAGGAAGTCCTGGGTACTCTACGCATAACATTTCCAGCTCATCCCTTCGGTCCAATATGTATAACCCTTCCAGTACCGGACCCCATATTGAGAATACGGAAAATACCTTATCAGTGCCTGATCCAGGAGATTGGGACCCAAATTACAGGCACGTATTCAAGATATTCCCTAATTTTCAGATTATAGAATGACAAATCTGGGAGATGTTATATAGAATATGAGTGATTTTGTGTATTGCCTTCAGTCCAACCACTCGGACCAGGCATGTCACCGTCCCTGATCTCTCATCATTGTCAACTGGTAGTTGGGTTTTAAACTTAGATAGACAAATTTAAAAGCATTGAAACTGTATCAAAAGCTATTGGTGGACTGACATCTAAAACCAATCACCTTATAGTGTCCATATAAAAGGGCAATCATTCTTTGTTACTTGATGTTATTCTCTGTTCTGTTTAATCTTCGCAGCTAAAATGATATCAACCTTTTTTCATTCTGCTATTTGCAGTCGCATAAGATACATGTTTGCTTTCAATCCTTCAATTGGAAGTGTTCTAATGTGCACAGTTTTGTTACATGGACAGCGAAGAATTGCTTCTACAAGAAGATAGCACAGAAGAAAGTGTTATTGCTAATGCATTCAGCAGAGGAATGCAATTTGGTTCAACAGATGCCTCCAGTTCGAGAAGGTTCAACAGTAATCCCTCGACCTCATCATCATCATCAAATCCGGTATCCCAAAGGTAACCTAAAAGACAACCCGGGGAAAGTATGCTGAACCTTTCTTTCTTTTACCGTTGAACCTCTGTTAGAAACGTAGAATGCGTGAACATATACCCCACGAGTAACTTCGGTGATACTTAGATCTATATCTTTCATACATACTAACTTATCAGTGCAGACTATGTATTTACTTTGAGTATCAGAACTATGTTATACTTGGATCAGGGTTTTCAACTAGATTATAGAAATGCATAAAGTCCCATACTTGATGTTGATGCCTCCTGAATTTGTGATATTATCTATGTGCATATAGTCATCTTGATGGGACTTGTAGATTCTATTAGAAAATGTAGACTGTGCTTTGTGCAGTATATGTGAACCGTTGTACAAGACTGATTTCTTGGTGGACGTGTATCTGAAGCAATTAGTAATAGTAACAAATCCTTCTACACTATTCAGAGACCCAGTAAAAAGCAATTTGAACTTGAGATGTTAGACGATATGATGTATTGTTTATCACATGAACGTGCTTTGATAGGGAAATATAAGCTTCTGTTCTGGAAGCATATTTATATATATATATATATACTTTTTTCAGTCGTGATGGATCTGATTGGCTTAATTGCTTGTAACTATTAATCTACATTTCAGGAGATATGTTCCCAATCAACCGTTTTCGCAAGTTGAGATTGGCAGCCCTCCAAGTAATGATCCTTATGCCAGATTTGGCCAACTTATGCCAGGATCGCAATTCACTCCTCATGTCACTCAGAACTCTCCAAGTCGCTTAGGGCAGCAACGGTCCAATCATGGGAGACCAAATGCTGGAAGGGCTATGGATCGGAATCACGTCAACGCCCAGCTTCCTCCGTCCAACACTAGTTCTGGGGGTCAACGCTCACCCAGAAGTAGCTCATATACCAATGGTGCCCCTTGGGGTACTTCATTTCACTCGTAACTAATTATCTCTAGAACTTTTTTTCTTGTTCACAGCTTCTGATTGGTCTTAGACTGTCCGTAAATTAAATTGGCTTGTAGGAGGACGTAAAACTAACCATCATGTCCCGAATGTTCATGGAAGGATGGACTATGGAAGTATTGCCTGATTCCGCAGTCTTAAAACTCATTTATTTTGTTATTTCCCTTAGTGTGCAATCTTCTTGCTGGAGAAACAAAACTCGTTCATGACTTGTGGGCTTTTGATCAGAAAATGCTTATTCATTGTGCTTTTTGCACAAATAAACCAAAAAAAAAAGAAAGGAAAATCAGTTTGTTGTCATTGATATTCGTTCTCGCTCTGGTTATCTATTTATTTGAATTATTTCGTATTAATATCTTTGGTAAATATGTTGAAGTTTAAATCAGATAGTCTCTTGTGAGCCATAGTTCCTCTGCAGGTTCTATAGTCTCTCTTGTTCATCTCTTTTCTTCTCTACCACTATTGGAGATGAATTGGCATTCCTTTACAAATCCCATTGAATAAAGACATCTTGGTTCATGACATTGGCTCGAAAGCTCGACGACTAGAAATTTGGTCTAAAGACTTGGTCCAGATGTTTGGTTTGTTTAGCTTGGTCCAGCTCATTAAGTCAAACTGATTTAGGGTAAGGAAAAGATGTTTATGTATAAAAGAGGGATATAAAAGACCAAGAAGGGCATTCAGACTTCACTATAAATATGAAAGATGTTTGGTTTGTTTAGCTTGATCCAGCTCATTAAGTCAAACCGATTTAGGGTAAAGAAAAGATGTTTATGTATAATAGAGGGATATGAAAGACCAAGAAGGGCATTCAGACTTCACTATAAATATTAACGGCTAGAAACTAAGGTTTCTTCTATTTTAGCTTAATCAACTTGTATTTTTTTGGCACATTTCACTAAGTGAAGTCACCTTTCTCTCTTGTTCATATAAGCATTGTAACATCTTTTTCATCTAGGCAATAAACATGTCTGAAATAATACACATTCAAATTATGTTCATCTTTTTAGAGCTGTCAAAACTTATAATTAACAGTTGGTGTCGACCGTGGGGTTATACAAAATAGTGCTATCAAGATCAGCATGAATCATACTCCCTCTGTTTTTTTAAAGAGTGTCATTTTGATACTTTTCACACATATTAAGAAAATGATTAGAATGCATTTATGTGGTAGCTATTCAACCAATAGTGTTTTAGATAAATAAAAATATTTATAAAACTAATGCATTTTACAATAAATATCAAGCTAAAAACATTAATAAATTGCATTGAAAATTGAAAACGACACTCTTTATGAAACAAAAATAAAACCTTAAAACGACACTATTTGCGAAACGGAGGGAGTAATGGTTAGACCACCAGAAACGAACCTGCACTGTTGAGCGCAGACTATGACATAAACAATACAAATCATCATTGACCGCCTTGCCCAGCAGGAAGAAGCTTATAAGATGATGAACGAGCGTCTCAGCGCTAACTGTCGTCATAACGCCACAGCAGACTGTGTCAGCGGTCCTGCGACGATTAGAAGAAAACTATTTGCCACCACGAACCCTATCACTGGCTGCAGAGAGAAAATGACAGGTAGTGCAAACCCGATAATTGCTAGTGTAGAGTCGATGACAAGTCACAAATCTCCAACCTCCAACTTTTAATGCAGGACATCAACTATAAAATCCATCACATGACGAGCTTGGCCTCGGAGATCAAGTACTTCCTCGCAAAGATGCTAAGAACCCCTTTTTCAAAAAAGATCATGACGTCAACATTCATCAAACGGACAAGCTCTATATTTCATTCTACTTTGACGATATAGATCCCACCGACCATGTGACTGCGTTTAACATAGCCCTAGGAAGAGCACATTTCACAGACGAGGATAAGGATGTCGGGTTCTGCCAGCTATTCGTAGAAAGTATTAGGATAAGTGTGTATATCATAAGATTTGGATGTCATAGAATCTAGAGTCAATATTTGATATGTGCTTATCTCCTATATTTAAGGAAGTAGACAACTCATCCTCATGTATAAATTGCTCTGTTATGAGCTGATGTGAATGCAAAAAAATACGTTTATATCAAACTTGACATGGTATTAGAGCCAACCATATAAACACTTGATTTTTTTCTTTTCTTTTGATCCAGTATTCTAGATGAGTGGAATGGAAGCAAGCTTGGCTAGTATGACAGGAGGATCATTAACAACAAATCAAGATGTACTCATGTCGCCTTATTATATGCATCCGTCAGATAGCACATGGCATGTGCATACTTCAATCTTGTTGAATGGAGCGAACTATGAAAGATGGTCGAAGTTGATGCTCAACTCACTTCGCACGAAGAGAAAACTAGGGTTCATTGATGGAACTCTTAAACGACCGGTAGGGAAACCGGATGAAGAAGAAAAGTGGGACATGGTTAACGCCATGATCATTGGTTGGATCTATAGCAGTGTAGAACAAAAATTGAGACCATCCATCTCATTGGTTGATAGCGCAAAATCTATGTGGGGAAGTCTTCAACGAAGATTCTCTATGAGTGATGATACAAGGATTCATCAATTACATGCAGACATCGCCTCTTGCAAGAAAAACCGAGAAACAGTGGAAGTATATTTTGGCAAGCTTAAGGTTATGTGGGATGATCTCGCAGATTTGGAGAAGAGCTTTACATGTTGCTGTGGAAGCTCAGAGTGTCATTCTATGGTGAAATATGAAACGATGCAAGAAAAGATTCAAGTGCATCAATTTCTTATGGGCCTGGATAATTCCAGATTTTGAACGACAAGGTCAAATCTATTAAGTAGACAGAAGGAACTAAATTTCGATTCAGTCTACTCTCAGATTATTCAGGAAGAGATACAAAGGAAGAGAGACATCTTAATGTCATGAGAGGAAGTGATGATCGGACACCAATTGTCGGTTTTGCAGCGACTTCTTCTGCCTCGTCTCAACAACAACAAACAACAGCATCTGCAGCTGCTACACACTTTGTGAAGTCACCTCCGGTGTGTTCACATTGTGGAAAACAAGGAGACGACTCAAATAATTGTTTTCAAATCATTGGTTTTCCAGCCTGGTGGGACAAAAACAAGCCCAATGGAGGATGAGGTGGTGATTGAGGGTCATGGGGAAGAGTTTTTGATAACCAGGGAAGAGGTCCTGGTGGACAAGGATCAGGGTTTCGTGCGTACAACACACAGCTTGGTGATTCTGGATTAGTGGTTGAAATGTAGTCTTCTCACACACCTGGAATACCTAATTTTTCTGCAGATCAATGGGCTTCGTTAGCTCAGTTTGTGAACAACCAGAAGTCTAATCAATCAGAGAAACTCTCGGGTATGAAAGAAAAATTACTTCTCTTTGGCAGAGATCGGCGTTATGACATAATAATTGACTCTGGCGCGTCACATCATATGACAGGAAATATCCAATTGCTTACAGACATAGTACCCATTGCGCCTTGTCCAATTTCGTTACCTAACGGACAACTCGCTTGGGCAACTAGTCACGGCAGTTTGAACTTTGGAGGACGTCTCATACTGAGACATGTATTTTTTGCCCTGAATTTGTCTATCACGCTTATCTCAGTTGCTCAGTTACTACGAGATGTAGCAAGTTTTGTGTTATTCACCAAAACGTTTTGTGTTATACAAGACCTCGTTTCGAAGACTTTGATTGGAGCGGGTAGAGAACGCGACGGGGGTTATCACTACGAAGGCGCAATTACGGTTCAACCTGGACGTGCTACCAAACTTTCAAGCAGCGACTTGTGGCATCGACGTATGGGTCACCCCTCTTCTAAATTGCTTTCAGTGTTGGCATCATCTGTTGGTTTTCTAGTAGTTTAAAGGATTTAGACCAAACATGTGGTGTTTGTCTTAGAGCAAAACAGACTCGAGATAGTTTTTCTCTCAGTTCTAATAAAGCAGTTGAATCTTTTGATATAGTCCATTGTGATCTTTGGGGATCCTATAGGGAACCTTCAACCTGTGGGGCTTGCTACTTTCTAACTCTCTTGGATGATTTCTCTCGGGCCATGTGGACAGTCTTATTATTGGAGAAGAAAGAAGCTCCAGATGCTCTTAAAACCTTCTGCGCTTTCGGTACAAGACAATTTCAAAAACATGTTAAGACCATACGAAGTGACAATGGATCCCAATTCATGTTTCTACGACAGTTCTTTGCTGAAGAAGGGATCAATCATCAAACATCATGCGTTGAGATGCCTCAACAAAATGGGAGAGTCGAAAGGAAACATAGGCACATCCTAAATGTGGCAAGAGATCTATTGTTCACAGCAAACCTACCTAAACGCTTCTGGGTGAAAGTATATTGTCAGCTGCGTATTTGATAAATAGAACTCCATCACCATTACTACAGAACAAGACTCCTTATGAACTTCTATATGGCGTCTCCCCATCGTATGACAATCTCAGAGTTTTTGGTACACTCTGTTATACTCGGAGTATCTCGAGAAATAAAGATAAGTTTGATCCACAGAGCACACGGTGTTTATTTCTAGGATATCCAATGGGAAAGAAAGGATGGGTCATATGTGACTTAGAAACAGAGAAAGTGTTTGTGTCACGTGATGACGTCTTCTCATAAGACAATTACCTGTTTGAAAAATCAACTATCAATGAAGATTTGCCAACTGAACATACTCATGTTCCAAACCCATTGTTGTTTGACGATGATACTATGACTGGTGTCCCTGCTACAAACCGCGTGGAGCCAGTTACTTTGGAAGTTGGAGACGGTTCTGAGTAAGGGGGAGTTTCGTTTGACCCGGTATCTGATAATACCAATGTAGTCGCTGAAGCTACTACACGTGCTGAATCTTTGGGTCGAGGAATGAGAGAAAACAAAAAGTCTGTTTTGTTGAAGCCGTTTGTGACTTACTCGGATCAGACCAGTGATAAATCCCCTAGCGCCGCTCCTTCACAGTCTCAGGTACGTGTTTATATCCACTAACTAAGTACATGTCTTGCCATCGTCTCTCTGTCTCGATACAGAGTTACTCTGCAACAGTTATGGAGTATGTTAAACCGACTTCATCTAAAGAAGCCGTCAAACATAAAATCTAGAGAGGAGCTATGAAACACAAAGTGGTTGCTCTAGAAGATCGAGATACGGTGGGATATTACAGAGTAACCTCCAAGCAAACAACCTATAGTCTGCAAGTGGATCTATAAATACAAGTTCAATGCAGATGGAACTATGGAGAGACCTATAACGAGACTTGTCGCAATGGGAAACAGCTAAGAAGAAGGGATTGACTACCAAGAAACATTTGCTCCTATAGTTAAAATGACAACAGTTCAAATTTTTCTTCAAGTAGTTGCAGTAAAAGGCTGGGAACTCTTTCAAATGGATGTGCACAACGCTTTCCTCCATGGATATCTTAAAGAAGAGGTATATATGAAGTTACCTCCGGGGTTTTATACACCAGATGATAAGAGAGTATGCAGACTTAAGCTTTCAACAAAATTAAAAAGACTATTCTCTATTTACATTGGTCCGGGGAGGCTCTAATATGTTTGTCCTAGTCTATGTGGACGATTTATTGATAGGGGGAGACAACTCAGCTCTCATATACTCTTCCAAGTCTTATTTAAGAAGATGCTTTCATATGAAAGATCTTGGAGTGTTGTGATACTTCTTAGGAATCAAAGTTTGTCGAAGTGATGATGGTATTTACTTGTATCAGAGGAAATACGCATTAGACGTGGTCACAGAATGTGGGCTTCTTGGATCGAAACCGACACCAACAAAGATGGAGCAGAACCATAATTTAGCTTGGAGTAAGGGGCCATTTTATACAGAACCCGCTAAATACAGAAGACTAGTAGGACGACTTGTTTACTTGGCTGTTGTGAAACCTGAAATAAGCTATGCGGTTCACACACTGGCTCAGTTTCTACAACATCCTCGACAAGAAAACTGGGACGCAGCTATTCGTCTGGTTCGTTATCTAAAAGGTGTTCCTGGTTAAGGAATTTTCTTGAATGCAAAGACTGATTTACACATATCAGCATTCTGCGGTTCTCATTGGGCTGCGTGTCCTCTTACTATACGCTCTCTCACGGGATCTATGTCCTGGAAGACAAAGAAACAACATACATTGTCAAGATCCTCCGCCGAAGCCGAATATTGTGCTATGGCAATGACTCTCAGTGAACTGAAATGGACAAAAGAGATACTTCAACCGTTTCGTGTATTTCAGAGGAGACCTATGTCATTATATTGTGATAGCAAGGCAGCTCTTCATATAGTCGCAAATCCGGTGTTTCACGAACGTACTAAACACATTGAAGCTGACTGTCACTTTGTTCGCTATGCTGTGAGAGATGGCACAATTTTTACAACACATGTCCGAACCAACGATCAGTTGGCTGACATTTTGACAAAGGCGTTGTCTACCAAACAGTTTGGTTATCTACTTGGCAAGATGGGCATTCGAGACTTACATACACCACCTTGAGGGGGAGTATTAGGATAAGTATGTATATCATAAGATTTGGATGTCATAGAATCTAGAGTCAATATTTGATATGTGCTTATCTCCTATATTTAAGGAAGTAGCCGACTCATCCTCATGTATAAATTTCTCTGTTATGAGTTGATGTGAATACAACATAATACGTTTATATCAAACTTGACAGTAAGTCTCTGCGGCCCAGTCTTGACTTGGTTCTCCAGGTTAGCCAGAGAATCCATCTATAGCTTCCACGACCTGTCGGCCAAGTTCCTGAAGCATTACATATTGTTGACTTATCAAAGAGCTCCAGCGTCCGACTCATGAGAGTCTCAGAGATTTCACTGAGAAGTTTAAACAGGTGGTGTCCAAGGTGCACGTTCCACACAAGACATGGTAGATGCCCTGCGTAACGACCTCAATGTGAATGGTCGCATCACCCTCCAAGACATCCTACACCGCACTAATAGCTTCATAACGGTGGAGGAAAACAAGTTGTGGCAAATGCAACATAAACTCATCAAGAGCCACGTCAGCACTGGTCCTACAACAAGGCCATCAATTTTTTTTTTTGTTTGCGCTGTTGACGAAGACGAGCAACCTAGGTCGGTCATTGTAGTGCGAGAAAAAGTTGGAACATTTGGGAAAAACATACTGAGGGAAAACCACAGATTCCTTGTAATTCTACGAGTTCATTCAACGGAATGAAGTACTGCACGTACCACAAGTTGAGGGGACACAATACAAAAGAGTGTAAGCAGCTCCACGAAGCTCTAATGATGGTATTTGTCAATGGACATGCGAATCCCGATCCACTAAGACAAAACCCACTAAAAATAACAAGAGCTGGAGCAAAAGCAAGGAAAGGAAGTATTAGAAGTCCCATAATAGGATGCATGACGAGTGTCAACAAGAAGACGAAGCTGATTCTTCTCGGTATCGCGATAGCTCAGCCCAAGAGGACGAGAGG
This sequence comes from Sinapis alba, assembly GCA_012274485.2. Taxonomy (NCBI): domain Eukaryota; kingdom Viridiplantae; phylum Streptophyta; class Magnoliopsida; order Brassicales; family Brassicaceae; genus Sinapis; species Sinapis alba. Next base: position 375,930 of record MU105677.1, on the reverse strand, counting down.
CTGCAAATCCATAGGCATATCAACATGATCATGGCTGCACCCTTGTCCTACTCTGAAGAAGAATTCCGAACTCAAGACCTACGAACCACGCTCAAAAGGAAGTTGGCACAATCAACCAGTAGCTGGGCAACCTCCACCGACTTACGAACAACATTTATGACTTTAAAGACAAGGAGACTGGACACATCCGATGTTCGTCATGAACTCAAGACAATGAAGCATAGTACTGTTGTCGATTACAAGCCCTTCGAAATATTAAAGCTTGACGACCTACGGAAGAAGCTTGACGAATCAAAAGCCAAGGATAAGAAGAAGAAGCTTGACGGTTCCAACGACTTAGACCAAAAACAAGCAAGGGGGGGGGGGATATCACAAAGCGAGAGTGTTCCTAGGATTTGAGAGCAAAATTGAATCAAATCAGAACCAAGGACTTGAGTCATTCGCCTCGGATGAACGTGATATGCCATGATTTTTTCCGGTTTTTAGCCATGATATAAGTCTTTTATAAAGTCTTTATTTTATATTTCAAGTCTATTTTAGGGTCTTTTCAGGTCGAAACATCTCCCCTATTACCCCCATCTCTTATGACTCAATCTTCTGAGGACACAGTGTAATTTTATTATTATTTTGATTTATTTTAATAATAATATGATTTATCACGTCAAACCATGCTAGTAGAACTTGAGTAAACCAGTTATCACTCCAAGAAGTTCTACTAGTCATAATGGCTCCCAATTCCTTGACTTATCACGTCATACTGCGACCGCTAAGACATCCTCATATGTTGATAGGATCGATCAAGATTGATGTGGCATTGATGGTCATAGCTGCCAAGATAGATGTCTCCATGAGCGAGTGTTTGAGGAGATGATTCAGACTCAGTTTATGAAGAGCGGTGGCATCACAGTGAAAATGAGATCAAATCTCCAGATCCTGATTGGCCATTCTTCAAAGACTCATGACTGGAAACAATATTATTTCTTCATCAAGGCCAATCGAGGGGTCTTTAATTTGAAGAACTGCTGGTTTACTTTTGAGTGTTGTGGACTCCAAGACTCAGTAGATAGTTGATGTCAAATACATTTTATTTTAAGTCAAGTTTCTAACAATCGTTTCCTTTCTTTTTTGTAGTTTGTCATCCCAACACTATCGCGTATCCATATGACTTTTGGGAGGACGCTGTGAAAGTTGATGCTCGCAGTTATCTGTTGTGGCTGGAGATTGACGATGTAAGGATCGAGAAACAACGGAAACGCATCGCTAAAGGTAAAATATTAATCTGTGTTTTTAGAAACTTTTTGTCGGTCTCAGGAGTTTTTACTCTACATATGTCCCGACTTGTCGAGTTTTTACAGCTGATTGGGCGTCTAACATTCTCTGTTTAGAAATAACTGAAAAAGTTTGAAGCTCGTAATAATAAAAGTCAAGAAGGATATTTTGAGCTATACTTCCATCCTGGGCAAAGACTTGAGTCTCGTAGATCTGAATCCTATGAAGATTCTCGATGGGATGGCACTGGGACCCTCGGGGCAGCCAGCCCATGTTGAGAAAGTCTTGGGAGGCCAAACAACCCTATTTTTGATATGATCGTCCTGCTGCCTCCAAATGAGTTATTGCAGTAGGAGCACAAGTTTCTCGCAAAGAGGCCTCATGTGGAAATGTCTGATAGAAATGTTTGACTGGATCGATTTCTGCTATTCGAAGGCTATATGTTTTGGTAGATCAAAGGATGAGTGAAATCTATGCATGAAATCTCAGAGTTGTCTTTTCCAAAGCAGTATTGGAAGGCATTCAGACCGAGGAAGAGCAAAAAAACAGAAAAAAACTTCCGAGAAGGAGGCTAGAACTGTTCGGTAAACGACCAATCCAGCCTTCATCTTCTCTGCTTCTTTCCCACTAAAGAAAAACAATCCGATTGTCGATAGGATCATCCCTGCTGCCTCGAAATGATTTATTGCAAAAGGAACAGTATTTCTCATGAAGAGGCCTCATGTGGAAACGTCTGATGGAAACGTCTGACTGGATTGAATTATGCTATTCGAAGGCTATCTGTTTTGGCAGATCAAGGGTTGAGTGAAAGCTATGCATGAAATCTCAGAGTTGTCTTTTCCAAAACAGTACAGGAAGGCAGTCGGACCGGTTCCATCTTAATTTTCTTCTTTACTTTGCATGTCCATCAGTTTGATCCTTTTGAGTAAGAATTTGTTTGACTCATATATTGTTTCTCTTTGTCTTCCTTCTGCAGCATGTGGCCTACATGAAGCTTATGGTCGTGGAGTATGATTCGCATTGAAGAAAAATACAACCAAACTGGCCAAAGCTCAAGATACCATTAAGACCCAGGCTGCTTAGTATGAAAAAATGAAGGCAGATGTCATGGAGAAAGAGAGAAGAGTTATCTTGCTGTCGAGAAGGAGAGAGAGCTTAATTGGCTGAGGAAGTATCGAGATCATGAGGTCGTCTTGGAGTAAGTGGGAGTTGAAACCTCTATGTCGGTGAGATGCACTGCTCGTCTGAATAAGTTTTGGAAGTATATGGCTGACCGTGACAAGTATGAAGAAAAATTGCTACTCCTCACCCAAGATTCTGGGACCAGAGGATTTTGGAGATGTTGAGGGAGACGGGTTTCGTGATCCCTCAGGATCGGATGGATAAGATGGCTGCGAACGAGGCCAAGTACAAAAAGGAGGTCAAGGACCTGAATGTCAAAACTATATCAGAGTGTGATCTCACTCTTTCTCCTCTGAGCTTGGCGCCACTCCACGATAGCGAGCAGCTGATCTCAGGCTTCAATCAGTTTGGAACAAACTTAGGCACTGTAAACTCTGAGACTTCTGCAAATCTTCACACCGCGATGCATTCTCTCAAAAATGATCCTCCATAAGTCCAAACTGATCATGTTTCTCAAGATCAGTACTCGGGGGATGCTACCGACGAGCCTTTGTTGATCGAAGCTAGTGTGGTTATTTCTGATCAAGTCCTTGATACTACTCGTAAATAGCAAAGAACTTTGGTAGAGGGGGCCAAGGATTCCTTAGTTGATGGTCAAGACCAGGAACGCTCCAAGTAGGCATGTTTGTTGTTGTTGTTATTGTTTTCTTTTCTATCGTTGTCGCAGTTGTATCACTTGATCTTATGGTTTGCTGCCGATTTCACCTAAGGCACGAGACCTTTGTTACTTTGAAAAACTTGAAGTCCTTGGCGTGGTCTTGAACAATCTTGCGGTATGCATCCATTTGTTTGTTCTGGACATCGTAATCTCCACTGAACTGATTTGCGGCAAGTTGTGAGTCACAATAAGCATGGATGTAATTAGCTTTGATTGCCTTTGCTAGGCGGATCCCAGGGATGAGGGACTCATACTCGGCATCATTGTTGGACGCTGCGAATTCAAGTCGAGAGAATTGTCAAAGTAATTCTCTTGTGAAGGACTGGAGGTGAACTCCAAATCCAGATCCTTTGTTAGACAAGGAACCATCGACAAGCAAGATCCAGTTTTCACTCGGCAATATTAAATCATCCTCGCGTTACAGAGCTAACTCTATCAGGAAGTAAGCGAGCACTTGGGATTTTTCTGCTGATCGGTTCCTGTAACAAATGTCATATTCACTGAATTCGATGGCCCATTTTGAAAGTTGGCATGTCTGGTTTGTATTTTGCATGATGGTGTGGAGTTACAATTATGATCATATGATACTAAAAATATGTCTGAGTTTTCTCGCCAAGGTAACCATAGTGAGAGCCATCTTCTCAAGTGTAGAGTATCGAGGCGCCAGTCATTTGCTTGCTTGTGTAACAGATGGATTTCTGCTCTCCTCAGTCCTCTTTAATGAGAACGCTGCTGACCCCTGTGAAGGAGACCGCAGTGTATAGATACAGCATGTCACATTCATCGGGTTTGGCTAGCACTGGTGGCGATGTAAGGGGTTTATATACACCAAACACTTCCTCACACTTATCGTCCCAGATAAACTTTTTGTTGTCATGGAGGAGATCATAGAAAGGAAGAATTTTGTCTATTGATCTCGGGATAAACCGGTTGAGAACTGCTACTCGTTAGATCAGGTGTTACGTTCGCGACTGTTCTTAGGGTTTGGGAGATCAATAATTGCAGATATTTATTTGGGGTTTGCTTCAATCCCTCTCTGAGTGATGATATAGCTGAGGAATATGCTAAACATAATTTAAAAAGTATATTTTTGTCGGGTTTAGCTACATATTGTATTTGTTCAATGTGCGGAAACATTCTTTCAAATGATTAAGATTGTCGACAACGATAAGAAATCTGACTAGCATATCATCAATATACACATCCATCGTGTACCGAGTTTCTAACCTTTTTAACCAACCGTTGATAAGTTGCTCTTATGTTCTTTAAGCTGAATGGCATAACTTTGTAGCAGTACTTCCACGATCGGTGATAAGCGAAGTCTTTTCCCAGTCGTATGGGTGCATCATAATCTGATTGTACTCCGAGAATGTATCCATGAAAGTTACGAGCTTGTTGCTGGCTGTTGACTCGACGAGATGATCATATGTGGTAGGGGGAAGCTATCTTTTGGACATGCTTTTTTTAGGTCGGTAAGATCAACGCAAACCCACCATTTTCCATTATTGTTCTTCAAGACCACCGGGTTGGTCAGCCACTCGTGGTATCTTACTTTCCTGTTTGATCCTGCTCTGAGTAACTCATCGACCTATTTGTTGACTGATTTTGATCTTTCTGGACGCAGCTTCCTTCTTTCTGCATGATCGGCTTGATGGTTGGGTCGACGTTGATTTTGTGAGTTGTAATTGAATGGTTGATCCCTTTCATATCATTTGTGGACTAAGCAAAAGTCGAGATGTTATCTGTGAGGAAATATACATTCTTTTCTTTCAGCTCGTCAGTCAGATAAGCATTGATCCTGATTGTTTTGCTTGGATCGTTTTTCTTGATGCCGACTTCAAGGACTTCTTTCTGCCATGGATATATCTTCTGGATTGGATTTTTTCACTTTGTTTAGGAGGGAGGCTGACTTTCGGAATTTTACCTCAGTACCATGAGGTTTCTTTCCGCCTTATGGTTTCCTCGAAGGGTTTGAATCTGACTGTCATTACCGGGGAACTTGATGGACTGATGGTAACTCAAAGGGATAGCTTTCATTGAGTGGATCGAATTGTAGGGAGCTTTTATGTCAATGACATAAAATTTTAACAATGTGTGTCACCCCTTCGACAAACACAATTAGACGGATTGTGTCGAGCATCGCCTTCAGAGGATCCGTTGAAACTGGTGAGTGATTGAGTGGAAAGTTTCATTTCTTGGAGGTCGATTCCCACTCTTTCAAGCATGTCCTTGAAGATTAGATCAACCAAGCTACCAGTGTCGATAAGGACTCTAGTAACTTCATAATTTCCGATCCAAAGTTCCACCATGAGAGGTTCGTTGTGAGGTGTGTGGAGAAAGTGATCCAGTGGACCATTGCTTTCCGTTGAAATTCTTGATGGACTTGACTGAGTCTCGTCAGGGAGGTGATCCTCCCATGATGACGTTCTGATAATGCTCAAATTACCCCAAAAGCAACTCTCTCTCAAATATAAGATTGATGCAGTATTCATGGATTGAATCCACATGTAGCGTGGATGAAACAATAGACTGTCGGTTTATAAGTTAAGCTAGATGAATATTGTAAAAGCAATATATCAAAACAAAAAAATAAAATTGGTTTGTAGATAGATGGGAAAAGTGTTAGATCTAGGGATATCAAACATGTAATCATAACTCAAATAAATAGTTGTTAAGGATTTTATTAAGATCAATCCTAGAACTTGAAATCATAAGTAAGCCATTCAAATCTTTTTGTGATTACTATCAGATGTCAAGATTATAGATGTCCAACTCTCGTTACGATTCCAAAAACTTTAGACAAGCATTAAGTACCAATTTGGTAGATTCACTAAATCCTAGACCAACTCTTGTTGTGACTAACAATTTAGCTTAAGATGATTTAGTTCAAGTGTTGATACACTCTCGTATCTCACAACTGTCGTAAGATCAGATTTCTAGTTAATTACTCCAGAAACAAGCAATAAGATTAATCCTGATGAAGGATGCAATATGATTACCCTAGAAATTCTATAAATCAAAAGTTCATTAATACCCTAGAAAATCCTTAAATCTAACAAGGTGACTACTCAGACATGATTATACAAAACATAACAAAAGTTTGAATGAATTTCATAAAGTATATTAAGAAATACTAGAGTTTCAATTAATCTCTGAAAAGTCTCGATCTTCTCTCCAAAAAAACTGTCTAAGTAAAATAAACCTTAGTCTAAATAATACCTGGAAATAGATAAATACAGGTTAAACACGTCCAGGAGTCTTTTACAAATAAGGAAACTTTAGGGATAAAGTGCAATTCTTGAAACTTTAGTCGGTCTTGTCAAACAGCATGAGTGTCAACCAACACCAATGGGGTGTGAATCGACGCTATCTCCAAATATCATCTCCGACTTCTTCTCTTCTGCACAGCTACGAGTTTTCTTCACTTTAAGCTCCAAATTGTTATATAATCTCCATAATGGTCCAAATTGTACCTATAGTCATATGCTCTCTTACCCCCATATATCATAGAGCAATCTTTGAAAGACCCCATCTAAAACAATTTTCTTTTTGAATTATTTTTAATGAAAACATTAAGCTACTTACAATAATACTCTTAACCCTAATATATAGATGATTACTCTATCTCTTCGACAACTGCTTTTTTCTCTCTTCCTCTCGGCGATTTTCTCTCTACTCTTCTATCTTCTTTCTATCTTTTTCTCTGCGATTTTCTTCTTTTTGTCTGTAAACAGTGAAAGATATCCGATGTAGGTGATGAAAACAACAGCCGAAGGTAATGGAAACAACATCCATGGTGATTCTTCTTCTTCTCGCGCTTTAGATCTGTTCAAAACGACGACGGCCCAACATATACACTTTAGATCTCCTTTTTCTCGCGCTTCAGATATGTGTTTTCTCTGATATAGAGTTTTTATTGGCTTGAGTTTTTTAATTTAGGGTTGTAAAATAAGATTAGGGGGTTTTATATGATTAGGGTTCTTCTTGTTCTCTATAGATCTGGATTTTCATTATGATTTAGGGTTCTTATTGTTCTTGTTCTCCATTTGCAAAGTATTTTTCGTGTTTTTTTAATGTATTTCATCTTCATGTATGGATTCAGTATAACGCGACATTACTAACTCAGTCGAACTCAGTATTACTTACTCAATAGTACTTAGTATTACGCAGTATGACAAGTAAAACTTATTCGAACTCGGTATAACTAACTCAATAGTGGTACTGACTAGGATTTAGTAGTCTCAGTATAACTACACTCAGTAGTACTCCGTATAACTCAGTATAACTAGTATAACTCAATATAACCAGTATAACTCAGTATAATTAAACATCAGTATTACCCAGTAGAACAAAGTATAACTCAGTACAACTAAGTAAAACTATATGGTATAATGTAGTATTCGAAATTTGAAATTTTGAAATTCTGAAACTTGAAATTTGAAAATTTATAAATTCAAATTTTTATTTTTAAAATTATAATTTCAAAAATAAAAAGGGCAAAATCGGATTTCCATATTTCATTAAAGTAATGGGGGCATAAGGGATTTGAAAGACCCATAAGAGATCGGCTATAAAGAAATGGGGGCATGGAAGGTGATAACTCGACCTAAAAGAGTCAACTTTTTCCATGCCCTCATTTCTTTAGAGTAAATCTCTTACGGGTCTCTCAAATCCATTATGCCTCTATTGCTTTAATAAAATACAGAAACCCAATTTTATCCTTTTCTATTTTTTAAAACTATTATTTAAAATAAAAAATAAAAAATACAAATTTTCAAATTTTGGATACTACATTATACCGTATAGTTTTACTAAGTTGTACAAAATTATATTTTGTTCTACTAGGTAATACTGATGCTTAGTCTTACTGAGTTATACTAAGTATACTAGTAAAATTGAGTATTACTGATTATAGTTATACCGAGCTTTACTTAGTTGTATTGAGTTATACTTCGTTCTATTGGGTAATATTGATGCTTAGTGATACTGAGTTATACTAAGTATTATTGAGTGGTACTACTGAGTGAAGTTATACCAAGTTCTACTGAGTTATATTGGTTATACTTAGTATTACTGAGTGGTACTACTGAGTGAAGTTATACCAAGTTCTATTAGTTCTAGCAAGTTCTACTAGTCATAATGTGTAATACTAATATTGATACCAATTCCTTGAGTGGTACTACTGAGTGGTATTATTGAGTGGTACTACTGAGAACTTGCTAGTAGAACTTGCTAGTAGAACTTGCTAAAAAAGGTGGGAAAAGAGGCAGCGTCCTAAATCCAATATACTTAATGATGATACCACCTTTGGTAATAGCATCCTTTTAGTATAAATAGGTAACTTTACCCTTTTATTCACTTATATCCATGTTGAAAAGTACTTTCTCTCTCTTTTCTACTTTTAGTTTAATTTTTCTGATCATCCGTCGCGCATCAGTTTGATTAGTCTGATTTTCTCGCTTTTCATCGTCTTTTCTCAAAGAATGTATGTAGTCGATCCAAAAACGCTCAAAATCTGAAAAACAAAAGGCTAAGGTTACTACTCCAAGCCCAAATCGGGATATATCTAGTGATTCTAGCCTAGTACACTACTCATCAAGGTCCCACCAAGATGCTCTGAGACGTTGTTAGTCCAGATTTTTATCAGGCTCATCTGGTTCTAGTACACTGAGAAGGAATTCAGGGCGGATGGTGATTGCCAGACTCCAGTAGATGAGGAGGAGTGTGGATAATGTCAAGGAAGGTAACGCTAGTGCAAAAGGCGCCGAGGGAGGCACTCCTAGATAAAGGGATGTTGAGGAAGGCAATACTAAAGCAAAGGGTGACAAGGGAGGCGCTTCAAAAGCTATAGGTGACAAGAAAGGCGCTTCTAAAGAAAAATTGCTGAGGAAGGCGCTTCTAAAACAAAGGTGCCAAGGAGTAGTTTCAGGAATTTTGGAAACCGAGCATGCGTCCAGTATGGCGTTTAAGTGATGGAATGTTCGAGTATCTTCTTGTATTTCTTTCTGAAGATAATCTTCATCCGTTAGTAATAGAAAGGCAAGATTGGGAGGATGTTTTGTTTTCATGGTTTATATTCAAGACAGTAATGAATATTAGGATGGAACGCAACGCCCCTAAAGGCTTCACCTTCATCATTCCGAAGGAGAATATGCATCCATTGTCTCCTCCAGTCGGCTAACAATGCGTCAACAAATCATGGTTTGAGAAGGATGCTAAACTATGTAATACTAAGTATAACCAATATAACTCAGTAGAACTTGGTATAACTTCACTCAGTAGTACCACTCAATAATACCACTCAAGGAATTGGTATCAATATTAAAATGCGAGCACTTCTTGGAGTAAACTGACAACTGGTTTAAATTAAAATATTGATCAACCATAACTGAGTCCAAATCAGACCAGGACCACATTAGACCAGGCTCTAAAGGTCATCAATTGTTTTTGAGAAGGATCTTCCTTCCGACTAAGAAATAGTCTCACCAACACTCCTACCGCATCAGACGTTCTTAAGGCACAAGTTTCGCCGAATTAACGACAATCACACTTGTCACAATTTACTCAAACAAGCTTGACCGAGTAAATGACAATCACACTTGTCACAATTCACTCAAACAACTTCACTGAATAAATGATAATTACACTTGTCACAATTCATTCAAAAAGGTTTGACGTGTGAATGGCAATCACATTTGTCGCAATCCACTCAAACAAGCTTCATCGAGTGAATGACAATTACACTTATCAAAATTCACTCAAATAGCTTCGCCAAGTGAAGGACAACTACACTTCTCACAATCCACTCAAACAGCCTCTTCAACTGAATGGTATTGTTGTACGACATTTAATCTATAGAAAATTTCTAAAGCAAGAGCCCTTAGCCGAGCTCTTTATTCCCAAAACCCATTCTCACAAATTCACTAAGATTGGCATCTCTCACAAGTTAATTGAAGAACTTACTGTTGGAGATTGATTGCATTCCTCCATAAGGTCCCTGGAATAAAGGGAATTTGACCCTTGATTTTGACCCACAAGCTCAGCTTGAAAGGTCAACGAGCTGAAGTTTTGTCCAAAGACTCGGCCCAAGTGTTAGATCTGTTAAGCTCAGTCCAGCTCATTAAGTCAAACCAACAAAAAGCAAAAAGATGTTTATGCATAAAAAGGGATAAAATAGACTAAGGAGGACATTCAAACTTCACTATAGATATTGGCAGCTAAAAACTAGGATTTCCTCTATTTTAACTTAATTTCACCGACTTGTATTTTCCGACGCGTTTGGTTCGGATCCCATTTTCCTGGTTTTCAAGTTTTTGGATTTTCAATTTTTTATTTTCCAAGTCCTATTTTAAAATTTTATAAATATAAATCAGAATTTAATAATGACATTTCAGATTTATTTCTAATTTATATTATATTTTAAAATCTGCAAAATAACTTATATCATTTAGTGTTTTTTTTTTCAGTTTAGTCCAGTTTGGAATATACTAAAATAAAATTTATAATTAAAATTTAAATATAGAAAATTTAATATTCACTAAATAAAAAGTAGTAAAAAAAAGATAAAATGACAACTTTCAACACTGAAATACTTAATTAAAATGGCAAACATCTTGTGACAATACGATCATGTGATAAATATTGCAACATGAACATTTGACAATCATCTTGTGGAAGATCCTATTCTTGTCAAACAAAATAACAACAAACAAAGTTTTAAAATCAAACCTAAAACCAAACAATATTTTATAAACTAAGAGCATTACCTTATACATAAGGCAGACTCGTGAATCCAAACAAAAATTCTGATGCAAAGACAAATGAGAAGCAGACATTACAAGGAAACAAAATTATGAAGGACAACCAAAATAAGCATACCTCTTTTATGTTTTTCTTATTTTTCAATATCCTTATTGATTTAGTAGGATGAACTCCATCCATCTGAAAACATCCTTTATATTGTAGTAAACTCACATAACGTCCTCCCAAACTATATGCCATCTCAAGTATTGCTTCTATCTCTTTCTTAAGAACATTGATGATCCTTCCATCTATATTTATCTATATTTATTTAGTGACGGTACATGAATCTTTCTTCTACGAGAAATAGCAGCCTCAATCACAAAACTTTCTCGATGGACTGGATTCGCAAGAGTGACGACTGATGCTGTTGGCTCGGTGTTGATCGATACCTCGCCGTAATCTTCATGCTCTGTGCCAGAATCAGAGTTAATAAAAAATGCTATAAATCCAGGATCATCTCCTATCTCAATGTAGGGCATGTGTCATTTGATAGCTCTCACTGGATCATAGAAAACATTCTTGTCTATGAGTGTTAAGCACATATGATTTCTCTATATGTTGCAAATAGCTCCTATAGTAGCCATGAAGGCTCTCCCAAGTAGTAGAAAAAAATTCAAGTCTATTTGAATATCCATGACATCAAAATCCACAAGAACTAGAGCATTGCGATTTGCACCTGAAGGTTTTCGACAATTCCTCTTGAATCAACCTTAGAACAATCCACAAAAGTGAATGAGTCATTTGAAGGCTCTATTTTCAGACTTAGCTGATCTGCCATCACTCTAGGCATAATACTGACTGAAGAACATGTACCGCAGAGTGCAGAAGGGTATTTAAGACCTCCAATCATGCATGAAACGACAAATTTCACAGGACAACTCTTCTTCTTCAGTATAACCCTCTTCTTCGTCTTCTCTCTAATCTGATGGAACATATTCTCAATGTCCTCTTCTATCCCCTTGCTTTCTCTGAAAAACATCAAGAGTGTGGACTTAATGGTTTCTTGTTTTGTCGTTCCTTCGAGAGTCGTTCATTAAAAGATTGCGAGAATGTTTTGTGAGAACTTGTTTTCAATCATTTCTAATTTGTTTTTAAATCATACGAGGTTTTAGTTCTCACGGTTTCTCGTATTTTTAAATAAGAATGTTTTCTTGGAATTTTCTACACATTGATTCCATCATGATCGATTTTAGCCCCCCAGCTTGCTAGAGTTTTATGATGTTCTTGCGAGATATTAGGTGTGTTAGGTATGTTATGCGGAATTGATGGTCGGAAGTCCGACGGTAAAATCGTTTTCAGCGAAAGAAATAGTAGGCTAAAATGATTTTCACCGAAAAATATCATTTAAATCATCAACTTTGAAATTTGGTTCAAATAAAGCACTAAATTTCTCATAAACAAAAAAACGCTCAATTTTTATTGACAAACCATTTTAACCATAAACTTTTGTTGGTCATATTATTTTAGTCATATCGTTAGTCAATCGTTATAGTTGACTAAAGTGTAGCTATGCAGAGAATTGAGTGAGACGTAAAGCCATAGCCGTCATCTCTCTCTCTCTCTCTCTCTCTCTCTTTCTCTCTATCTCTCCCCTTTGTTATTATGTCTCAAAGCAATGGAGTGGCTGAGAGTGCCTTGCCTTATTCTTTCGACCTTCTCCATTTGATACCCATATTTGACATTGCGAGATACCTTTTTCTTCCTCATTATTATTCATTTTCATTAGTCTTTCTTTGTATCGCTCAAATAAACTCTAGAGCAAGTTTCTCTTTCAAATAAGAGGTTCAGTTGTAGTACTTAGGGATCGAATCCATAGGAAATGTGGGCACACAATAGACTTTAGATATTGAGATTAAGCTAGGAATCAATAAATAAGCAGTAAATATGTGTAGATAAGTGACCAGTTATTTGTAAGAATATAAGAGATAAAAACTAGACTTAGGGTTTCAGGCAATAAGAATTGTAAATTTATAGATGCTAAGTGTGTGTGATAAACCGTCATAGAACTTGAATACTAAAGTAATATATCCAGCTCTCGCTGCGAGTCTGATCAGATGAGTATCAATCAATACTATAAAGTGAGTGTCGATCGATACTTCTTTAGAAAAGCGTTAGCAACCTAATCGTTATTTTCACTAGATATCAAGACCAGTTCTCGCATGTATCCATATATTCCGACGACATTCCGAGGAAGCCGGGGTTAGAATAGGGGTTTCAGCTTCGTTGGAATGTCATCGGTATATTCCGAGGAAATAGGACAGGTCGTCGGTATTTCCTCGGAGTATACCGACGACATTCCGACCGAATTTAGTTTTTATATTTTGAATAATCATTTTAAATGTTTAAACTAATACTTGAATTTCCAAATAAGAAATATTAGATGTGTAATAAGATATACGTTCACATTAGAAATTATTTCAACATTAAAAAAATTGTATATATATATCAACGTATCTCTAACATATCCCAATAACACTTATATACTTTAACAAATACATTACGGGAATCTAATAACAGAAAATTGATTTTGTGTAATATTGATTTATATAAACTATTTTATAGTAAAACATTTTATAGATTGTTTAAATGTATTACATATTAGAATTTGATCATAAGATTGGATTTAGGTTACCCTAAACCATAATTCCTCGGAATATCGTTGGTATATTCTGAGGGAATACCGGCGAACCCAAGTCCGAGGACATTCTGACGGACATAGGATATTCTGGAAATTCATAAAGCGAATATTATATTTCCTAGGTATTCCGATGGAATACTGATGAAATTGTAATTTTCGTCGGTATTCTGTCGGAATATTTCAGTTTACCCGGAAACGGAACTGCCAAATTATTTTTGTGAATATTTTAATTCTGGTCCGACGACATTCCGACGACTTAAAGTTTGTCAGAAGTGTTTTATATTAAACCATCGGCCTTATTTCTTCTTCTCCATTTTCGTGATTCCTCTTTTTCTCCTCCGGCGATTCCGAGCCCCCCTCTCCGATTTCTGTCTCAAATCCGGCAGATCTGTTCCTCTTATCATCTCTAAACATGTAAGTCCTCAAATCCCTTAAATCTTTTGTGGTTTATGGTTATGACTGGTTTGATTTGTAGATTTTTAGGTTTGGGTTATGGGATTTGTGGAATTGGTAGATTAGGTTGTTAGATATGTTGATTTGTTAGGTTTAGGTTGTTAGATTAGGGTTAGAATTTTGTTAAGATTGATTTAGGGAATTTTAAGAAATTAATATATTTTTAAAATGTTTTCTGGTGTTCTTAAAACTTTTTTTTTAAAAAAAATACTGAAAAACGTTTTGTATTTTTAAATACTGAAAAAGTTTTGTATTTTTAAATACTGGAAAACATTTTTAAATTTTTATTAACTATACAATTAATTTTTTCTATTTTTAAACTGATTTTTTTTATATAATTTTTATTAACTATAAAACGTTTTTAATTTTTATTAACTATATAAAACATTTTAAATGATTTTTCAGTATTTTTAAAGAGATAATCAAACTTTTAAAACATTTTTCTGTTTTTTAGAATTATTTATATATATAAAGGATAATTTGTTAGTTTCTAATTATTTTGTTCATATTATTTATACACATAAATTTGTCAATCTATTTTATTTAACAATTGTAATTTTCGTTTGTAGGTCTGAGGAGTCATCTAGGCTACTATGCCGTTCCGCACCTAGGGGGCGGGCTTCTTCAGCTACTACTTCCCGCGCATCGGGATCATCCCATGAGCAAAAAATTTTCCGGGTTGTCCTTCTCTAGTTCCAGCTACAGGTTCCCCATCTCCATCTCCATCTCCATCTCCATCTCCATCTCCATCTCCAGCTGCTCAACCTAAGCCAGGTGTCATGCCGGTTGAACTATTGGTTCAACAACCCGGTCGAGGTCATCTCTAGATCCCGGTCGAGGTCATCTCTGGATCCTCCATCCCTACCCGCAGGGAAACACTATATGATTAGTAATATTTTGTTTTATTTATAATTTTTTTTTCATTTAACTTTTTAACATAATTTTGTTTTTTTGAAGGTTCAACAAATCGGCCAATGGCATCAGCAGCAACATTAACCAGATGATGTATTCCATGCTCTCGCAAGGGATATCCAACGTACAGTGTGGTCCCTCCCGAGAAATGAGAGGTTTGGTTTTGTCAGTTTGCGGTAATTCTCCAAATAATAATTTTTCAAACTTCTTTTTTTGGTTATAATTCTCTATTATATATATCTACTAATTATGTTTATTTTCAGCAAGAATTCAACTGGGAACCTGAGCGCACCAAAAATTTCCGTTAGGCATTCCATGCAAAGGCCATGGATTCGTATACGAAGCAGATCTACGAGTGGAAGCAGCTATAGCTTAAGGGCAAGAAACCGAGATTTATCAACACCACCGTTTGGTAGGAGCTGCAGGTGCATTGGGAGAAGTAGGAGACTATAGAGAAGTCAGTAAAGAACTCGGCCAACCGGAAGAGCGACCGGGGCGGGAAAAGAGTTTATGTCCACAACCTCGGCGCTTGTACCATGTCTTCTAAGGAAGATCAACTTGTATTTAAAAAATAATAATAATAGTGTTTTAAATATTTTTTCAAAAAACTTTATTTATTGATTCTTTTTTTTTAGGTTCAAGCAAATGACGGTAATCTCGTCGATCATCTCGAGTCATTAAGGAGGCGTACACAACCAAGAAGACCGGCGAAATTTAGAATCTTGTTATCAAAGACGTCGTCGACTTTGTGGAAAGCCAAAAAGAAGCATATCTCGCTACTCAGGAGCCTTTATTTGATGATGCTTCTTCGGCGACTTCAACCAACGTTGTTAGGAAATGAGTCAACAAAATGGTGGAACAGGTAATTTAAATTTATTTAATTCATTAATATTTTTTTAAATACATAATAAATATTTTACTTAACTTAATTCCAGTTACTTCTTTTTTAGGCTGTTCCAAAGAGGAAAGATCGTTTAGTCGGGTTGGCTTGTCGTGCTTCTTCTTGTCCTTCTTCTTCCCCGCCCCGATGTCTGATTCCATGATCATTGAGCAGCTGCAGAACAAGGATGACCGGATTATGGCGATGCAGAACACCAAAGTTCTAGCTGAATTGGCGGAACAAAAGAAAACTAACCCGGAGATAATGGAGAAGATGAACCGTTTGTTTCCTTCAAACTTTTAGTTTTCTTTTCTATTTTAAAACTTTAAACGTATTTTTTATTTCACTTTTAAAATATGTAAAACTTAATTTCTATAATATTTGTTTTCATTTCAATTTTTTTTTGTTAGGTTTTAACAAATTAAAAAGAAAATTAGAAAGAAAAAAATAAATTAAAAAATCAAAAATAAATTAAAAACTATAGATTCCGAGGAACAAATCCGTCGGACGTTTCGAATGCCACAATTCCTCGGAATATTCCGATGGCTAAGGTTTCTCGGAATATTCCGACGACACGTGTGGTCGGAATATTCCCATGAACTGTTTCATCGGAATATTCCGACGAACACCTTCGTCAGAATATTCGGATGCACAACATCTTGTTGGAATATTCCGATGCACAACATCTCATTGGAATATTCGGATGCACAACATCTCGTCGAAATTTTATTTCCGATGGCCGACGGTGGTCGGTATTGTTCCGACAACATACCGACGATAGTTCCGACGTTTGACTATCCTCGGATAGACGTCGGAATATTAGGAGTAGGATTTTCCTCGGAATTACTGATGAAGTTCCGACGAATATTAAAATTCTGACGAAACCATACTTACAACCCTGTTCGTCGGAATTTTGTCGGGAATGACTCTTCCCGATGGAATTCTGACAAATATGACCGTCAGAATTCTCCTGTTTTCTTGTAGTGACATGATATGTTCCAACAAGGGCTTCAACCGGTTAACAAATATTTTTGAAATTATCTTATACAAGACATGGCATAAGCGAGTTAGCTTCAAGTCCACCATCAGTGTTGGGTTCCCCACCTTTGGGATCAAGCAAATTTGCGTAAGGTTCCACTCCTTCGGGAGTACTCCTGTTTGGAAAAAAACGCTTAACTTCAATCGAAACATCCTTTCCTATTATGTTCCAGTACTTTTGAAAAAAGAGACCATTCATTCCATCGCTACCCGGGGCACTAGTAGCCTTAATCGTGAAGACCGCCTCCCTGATTTCTTCATCGGTAACCTCTGCAATCAGTTTTTGATTCATCTGCTCCGATACCCTTGCCTCAAAACCAGTGAAGAAACCACTCGTATCAGGTCCCTCATTAGTCTTAAAGAGTCGCTCAAAATAATCAACAACAACCTTTTCTACCTGTGCATTAGTGGAGTGTTCTCTTCCATTATCATCCACCAATTTTGTAAACATACTTCACTGTCTAGAGGCTTTGACAGAAGCATGGAAAAAGCTCGTATTATTATTATCTCCCACCTTCAACCATTTGTCGCGGTGCTTTTGTTTCCAGAACTCTTCTTCTTCTTTGAAAGCTTTCCCTATCTCAGACTTCATTTCTCGTATGCGTATGTAATCTGGCCAGGTAGAGGAAGTTGCTATTTCAAGATCCAGCCTCAGCTTCACCATCCACTTATTTGAGTTTTGGTTATTCTTTCGCTTCCACTTACTTAGGTACTTCCTGGTTACACCAATCCTCTCCCATAGAGAGGCATTCTCATTCCTATCCAAAGATATCTGGCATGCTTCCTTGATCGTTTCAGCCACACGACACTTCCCCACCATTCTTTTATCAAAACGAAAGGTGCCTCTCCTTTTCCGAATATCATAAGCTAAGTGACAGGAGAGTTTTTATGTATTTCAATGAAAACTCTATCAAATTAACTCTACGAACTACTCTTGCCAAGAGAGGTCAAATTGTAGTATTTAGGGATCGAATCCACAGGGAGTGTGGGCACACAATAAACTCAATCAGTCGAAATTAAGCTAGGCAAATATATTAATAAGCAGTGAATAAACTATACCAGATAATTGATTGATTGGTAAGTAAACAATAATAATAAATAGTTAGATCTAGAGTTTTAGGCAAGTGGATTATAGAGGATATAAGCTAAGGGTATTAATCATAGAACTCGGTGTCCGATGTCTTAGCTCTAGCTTGTTGACACGGAATGACCGTCGATCGATGGGAATGATCCTGCGTTGATCGAGGATCTCTTGAGTTCACTAAATTAACTAAATCAACTCTCGTTTGTTTCTAGCAACCTAGCTCAACAGGATTAATTATGGTAGTAGACCATGCTCTTGCTTGCGCCTAACTATCCTATGATCATAGTTCTAGTTAGATACTCTAGAACACAAGCAATAAACATAATTCTATTGATAGATTTAATAATCACCCCACCAATTATATTGTTTGGCTAATCCATCAATACCATTAATAAACACCTAACAAGAGATCTACTCAAACATTGTAGAATAGAATAAATATAATATAAAGAACCAAAGAGTTCCAGAAGGAATTTGAAGGAGTTTCTGCCTTCTCTCCTAACCATAGAACAATGGATAAAACAAATCTTCGTAAGTTATTACATAGCCATCAACAATGGCTTAAAAAACATAAAAATAATGTTTTAACTTGTCCAAGGGCACTCTGGTAATATGTGATGGTTTTTGGGCTTATGTTGCTCATAAAACAAGCCGGTCCTGTCTTCTGGGGTCACCGTCGATCAACACCAATGCTGTGTCGTTGATCGACACTCATTCATCTTCTCGACAACTTCTTCTCGCGAGGCAAACATACCACTCTTCAGTAAAACGGGCATAACTTTGTCTCTAGAATGCTGATTGACCTTAAATTGGTGGAATTAGAAAACTAACTCAAATATCTATCTTATGTCAAAAGATCAGCTAAATCTCACTGTGGGAATGTCTCCATCCATAGCTAAACATCTGACGCATCTGCGTAGT
Organism: Sinapis alba; assembly: GCA_012274485.2. Classification (NCBI taxonomy): domain Eukaryota; kingdom Viridiplantae; phylum Streptophyta; class Magnoliopsida; order Brassicales; family Brassicaceae; genus Sinapis; species Sinapis alba. Next base: position 357,092 of record MU105677.1, on the reverse strand, counting down.
TCTGCATCTCTAAAAGCTCCAAAATCACCAAAGTTCTCCAGAACGTACCGGAACCTGAAAATAATCTAAAACATATTCCAAACACATATAATATACTCTACATAGGGCTAATATCATGGCACAATAGTGGTAAATATCAGGGCCTACCAACTCTCCCAGACTTAACCTTTTGCTTGTCCTCAAGCAAACAAAGCCTGTGAAAGAAGTTTTGAAAAGCGGAGATTCACATAATATCTAAGTATAACTATCACCCTACTTTGTTGCAACCACATCCTATCAAGTCAATCACAGAGAAACTTTATATACCCTATCCTAGTATAGCAACCAAATCCATTCTACCAACAACTTAGCAAATACTAGCTTGACTCGCCCCTCTACTGATCTAATTTCTTTGCATAAAATAAAAGTGCAGACTTTACCTTGGGAGTATCGATCAAAGAACACATGGATTCTTACCTCTTCAAGTATCTGAACAACTAGGCACAAAGTCTACTCTGATCCCTTTTCTTCCCTCTTTTCTCTCTTCTATCTTTTTAGATCTCAATGATGCCATGTTATTCTTTTATTTTTTTTATTTTTCTTTTGCTTTTTGAGAAAGTTGTAGGGAAATAGTGGGGTCATTGGTAATTTACCTACCCCTCGCTTTCAACAATATGTGATCATTCCTCCGAATTAGAATAGTGTGGTCATTGGTAATATACCTACCCTTCTGCATCTTGGGAAATCATCTCAATCTTTTAAGCTTTTAAGTAGATGCTGAAGAGTGAGAGAGAGAAGGGAACCAAATGTGCAATGACTTGTACCTACAGACTTGCAGAAGGAATCCGATCCAAATAATGTCAGGATTTGTGTTGGAAATCAGCTTCGATTCCTTCAAACTTTCTAAGCAAGTGTGATATAGTGACATGATGATCCACTTTAGTATCTCTAGTAATCTCTGCAAACAACCTTCTAAGAATGGTGCTAAAGTGTGGTTAGTCAATGATAAATCTTGATCATAATCTGTTTTTTGACTCAATAAAACTTTTTGAAAAACTTATATATATAGCAAATAAAATCTAAAACAAATAAAATATCGTTAGCGAACCTCCCCCAGACTTAAATTACACTGTCTCAGTGTAATCCGCCTTGGATTGGTTAGGAAAAATTAAATCATAAGTAAATAGCTTAGGTAGGAAACTCGATACCTCTCTTTGTGTAGGAGAGTGTGGATCGATGGTAGGCAGGTGGGGTCGATTGATGTTCACGATCCATTGTCGGTTGATGTTGATTCTTTAAAATCGATCGATGAAACACGTGCAAGTTTCTACTTTTTTTCTTCTGAATAAGTATAAACTCAAAATAGGACACAATATTAGTAAACCTCCCCCATACTTAAACAACACTATTCCTAGTGTTATACAGTCTGAGATTGGTGAAGAAAATAAACCACAAGGACAAAATTTAATTAAAAAATGGTATACCTGCTCGCTGGATGTGACCATCGATCCACACAGTTAAGTGGCGATCGATCGATACTGGGGTTGCTCTATCGATCTATGCTGGCCAGCCATTGATCGATGCTTGTGCAAACTCATGTTCTTTTATCTGAAATAAATAAAACACAAATAGTCAGTAATAAACAATTTTTTTCTTTCTTTTTGATGAACAAAATCGTGCTACAGTGGTACAACTACAGTAACACAGCTACTGTGTCGATCACCGGTTCTGCTATAGTGTCGATCGATGTTTTTTCTACACTGTCGATCGATGCTACAATGTTTCTGTTACAATGTCTACACTGTTCATTTTTAACCTGAAATCAATAAAAATGAAAAATCAGTAATAAATGAAAATAAAACCAAATTTGAAACAAACCTAACAATGGGTTGCCTCTCACTCAACGCTTATTTTTAGTTATTAGCTTGACTTCTGGAGATCGGATTTAATTCTGATGAGAATGAGAACTTGCTCCAAAAAAATTCTCAGTGTCTACTCTCTGAAGCTTCATCACACTTTTTGTGAAAGTCTCCATAGACTCTTCTCCTTTGTCTATCATCTCAGCAATAAGGAGTGCTTGAAGCTTTGCAAATGGCTGCGAGAAACATCTGATGTGCACTCTCTACTTCCTAACAACATCTGAGAAGTGGGGAATCAATGATAATTGAGGACCCCCTTGCTCCTTTTCCTCTTCTTCTTTCCCCCAGACTTGTCTGATTTCGTGGTGGTGTCCCTTTCGAAAAGATTTCCTCACACATTGAACCCATCCTGCTCTGATACGCACCCGGTGCCTATCGATGGTATCTGGTCATTGTCGATCAATGGTATCTGGTAGGTCTCGATCGATGGTATCTGGTCGGTGTCGATCGATGCTGCTTCTGTTGACCCTTTATCGACTTCACCTCTACATCTCGACCCTCTTTGAGAAGCTACTACAAACATATGATCATCAAATACCCATTGTAGGAACCTAGATGCGTACCTCTATCTGGTGGGATAGGAAATTCAACTTCCAATATAGCACAAGGTGTTAAGACCAGATTTGTCAAAGCATGATTTTGAGGTTGAACACAAATTTACAAATCAACATGTGGACGTTGGTTTTCAAAGTCATTATGGGAACACTTTGTGTTGTGATGATATGGCAACAAAAATAAAGAGATTACATCAAGGAGCTTAGAGATAAGGATAAATCTGGAGGATTCAAGCTTATCTAGTTACAACGAGGATTAGGAACTTAATATGTTATAAAAGAAGTTTAAGACATAGTTTGTAGTTTAGGGCTTTGGTGATTTAAAAAACTTGTCTGCAAAGTCAAAGAGTTGAGAAATAGAACATAAGAGATTTTAGATTGATTGTTTAGGAGATTAGAAATTGGTCAGTTGAAATTCACGTTTGTGTGAAGGTGCATAATTCTGATTAGACAGAAACATGTGTTCTCTGTTTAAAAGATTTCTAATAAAACAGTCTTGTTTGGGAGAATCAAATTTGTTCTTTGATTTACATCTGTGTTCTATATTCTACAATTGGTATCAGAGCGGGTCACCTCCTAGATTAGTTAATCTATACACAGGTTGAGATTCTGTGATGAACATGGATGCATCAAAGGAGCTACTGATTTTTCAAAGAACTCTAATGCTGGACGAGGACAACTTTGGGCACTGGAAAGTACGAATGAAACAGCGACTCAAAGGAATTGACGAAGATGTCTGGACAGCTGTAGAACAAGGTTGGACAGAACCCACAATCGAGATTGATGGTGAACTAGTACCTAAACCCAAAGATAAGTGGACATCAACTGAAAAGTTAGGATCCAGACTAAACTCTAAAGCAATTTCTGAAATCTTCAATGCTATTGATTCTGATCAATTCAAGCTTGTTCAAGGGTGTGTATCAGCTAAAGAGGCTTGGGATATATTGATTGACTACTATGAAGGAACCGATGATGTCAAAAGAACTAGACTGGATTATCTTGCTTCTCAGTTTGAGAATTTGAGAATGAATGATGTTGAATCAGTTACAAGTTTCAGCTCAAAACTGATTTCTATTGCTAATGAAGCTGCTGTTCTGGGAAAGAGCTATAAAGATAAGAAGTTGGTTAAGAAATTAATTCGATGTCTTCCTGAAAAATTCTCATCATACAAGGCTCTACTGAAAGTGCGTATAAACACTGATGAGATGAAATTCTCACAACTTGTTGGCATTCTCAAAGCAGAGGAAATGGAGTCACCTATTCACCAACCTAAAAAGGTCAAAGATATTGCATTTGCTGCTAAGAAGGATACAAATTGGGTACAAGCACTACATGAGAGTTTGAATCAGAAAATTGAGGATAGTGTTGATTTGTTGGCCCAGAACTTTAATAATACACTGAGAGGAATTGAGAGTGGTCAAGAAAAAAGTTCAAACTCACATCGTGGCAGAAACCAAACAAGCAAGAGAAGTGATATTCAATGTTATGAATGTGAAGGGGTTGGACACTACAAATCAGATTGTCCTCTCACCAAACGTAAAAAGCTTAAATGCAGTGAATGTAAGCCTATACCTGTGTAGTCTTTTCTTACAGGATTATAAGTCTTCTCTCTACTGTTTCGAGATAATGCAAATTCACTGTGACTGAGACTACTTCTCCGATTACTTCTACCTTACGAGTTATACCAACGTGACCAATCATTTTAACTACCCTTGTTGAGTCTGAGTCTAAAACTACTACTACTTCTTTATCTAGGTTTCCACCGAATATCGCAAGCTCTATGACAGTTGGGTTGAACTAAGCAATGAGAATCTGAAGTTACTCAAGAACAAGGCAATGCTAGAAGCTCAAATAAATATACTAGAGATGGAAAAGCCTGTGACATCAAAGCTTGAAACGTCGATTTGTTCAAGGTCAAAAAATGAATTGGACATAAACACACAAGCTGAACAGAAAAATACACTTGAGCTGGAAGCAAAGATAACTAGACTGTCAGATCTTTTGTCACTAGAAGAAGAAAAGAACAGAAGTCTTGAATGTAGTTTAAGAGATAACTACAAGAAAATCAGGATGTTAAGCACATGAACAAAAAACTTGGACACTCTTCTTGCCATCGGACAGCCTGCAATACAAAATTGGGGTCTTGGATACAAAGAAAGCATAGTAACAAAGAGCGTTAATGATACTCAAAATCAGACAGGATTGATAAATTTTGTTCGTGCTAAGCCTATTCTTGTTGAATCTGTTCGTTCTGTGGCTGTTCGTGCTGCTGAAACAAAAGAAGATGTACAATCTGCACTACAGATAAACAAAGTTGATAACTGTGCAAATTCTTGTGTTTGTGTCAAAGCAAAAAATGAGGTTCAACAAACACGAATAACTTACAAGGCAGTTGAAACAGACAATTGTGTTAGACAACAAAGATTCAACAAAGGGTGTTACTCGTGTGGCAGAAGAGGACATATTGCTAGATACTGTTATGAACGTATTAACAATATTCGACAAGCCTGGAAACAGAAAAATTGCTTCATTGAACCAAAGTGCTATGGAAAATTTTGGATTGCTAAATCTGTTTTGTATTCAAAGAATGACAAAGACAACACTGAAGATGACTTTGAAGTAATTTGCAACTCAGATCAGTTGAAGGAAGTTCAGAAAAGTAAAAAGAAAGTCATGTTTGAAGATGGTGAAAAAGAGAAAATGATACAGTCGAGAGTGCATCTCAACAGTCTTCAACCCTTATGAGCACCACCTATAAAGCTTCAAAGGAAGTAGATGGAAGTATGTTGGGTTAGAAACCACGTCATGTTTGAAAGAGGTGCTTTTGGTCTGGTCTGTCTATGTTTTTATGTAAGTATGCACACAAGCAGGGGGAGAGATTTGAAGATACTTAAGGAAAACACCGGCATCTTAAGGGGGAGTCTGGTATGTTCATTGTTGCTTCGTATTGGTTGCTATGAGTGCATGGCTTGGTTGAGATACTCACATAAAAAGGGGGAGATTGTTAAGACCAGATTTATCAAAGCATGATTTTGAGGTTGAACACAAATTTACAAATCAACATGTGGACGTTGGTTTTCAAAGTCATTATGGGAACACTTTGTGTTGTGATGATATGGCAACAAAAATAAAGAGATTACATCAAGGAGCTTAGAGATAAGGATAAATCTGGAGGATTCAAGCTTATCTAGTTACAACGAGGATTAGGAACTTCATATGTTATAAAAGAAGTTTAAGACATAGTTTGTAGTTTAGGGCTTTGGTGATTTAAAAAACTTGTTTGCAAAGTCAAAGAGTTGAGAAATAGAACGTAAGAGATTTTAGATTGATTGTTTAGGAGATTAGAAATTGGTCAGTTGCAATTCACGTTTGTGTGAAAGTGCATAATTCTGATTAGACAGAAACAGGTGTTCTCTGTTTAAAAGATTTCTAATAAAACAGTCTTGTTTGGGAGAATCAAATTTGTTCTTTGATTTACATCTGTGTTCTATATTCTACACAAGGAACCACAAACTTCACAGGGTCATATATCAACTTCACTCTTTTGTGAATCCCAACAGCTTCTTCTACACAAATAGGTGGTTGCAGATGTTGTGGAACAGCAAGGTGTGAACCCTTGGACTCGTGCATTCTCTTCTCAACCTCTTCTGGTTCAATCATGTAACCTGGCTCTTCTTCCAATGATGGATGTCGATCGATATCATGTGGTGTTTGTCGATCGATGCTCTCCTTTGGGTGCCAATCGATTCTCTGCTGCTATTGTCGATCGTTGGTCGCCCATTGATGTTGAATGATGTCGTCTTGTTGGTATCGATCGATATATGGTGTGTAACATCGATCGATACTGCCAACAAAAGAGGTTTCAGCTCGGATCAATTGCCCTTGTTCTGATGTATCGACATCCTGCTGATTGGTGTTTATTGTTGGCCTTTATGATGAGCGGTGTGCATTTGGGCTTGACATGGGCGGGTGTCGATTGATTCTCGTCTGCTGATGTCGATCGTCGCTCGCCCGTTAATGTCGATCAATGTCGTCTTGTTGGTGTCGATCGAAGACGCGCGTTTTAACACAGTACAAGCTGGAAGGATGAGGGTGTCGTGTGGCAAAGTCTGAGTGGCTCTGAATTCTTATTGTTTCTACGCACTCTTCAATGCTCTTGCTCTCCTCAGCTTTCTCTTTAACAAGAGCTTCTTGCTTCTTTACAACTTCTGCTGTCTGAAAAACCTGGGTGTTTAGCATCATGACATGGGCGTCCAAGGCTTCAAATTTTTCATTCAGCTCTTTGTGGATAAAACTCAACCTCAGATTTAAGTATGCATTTGTCATCTGCTGAATTTCTATGACTCGTTCCAGAATAGATTTCATCCTCTGATATATATGATTCTCGTCCTCTTCTGTAGTATGTTCCACCAATGAGACTTCGTGTGCATAATCAGTTTTTTTCTCAACCTCAATGATCTTGTCATTATTAACACATGAATGCATCTTGTGAGTATCCATATTTCTGATATTGTTGCTAGACACAAAATTTTGAATCAGTCTCTTAGCTTCTTTTGGAGTCCTGGTTTCAAAGTTTCCTTCGCTTGCCTGATCCAACATAATATGATACTGCACATTAATACCCTTGCAGAAGAATCTCAATAGTTGAACCTCCGTGAAACCATGATGTGGACAGTCTTTTTGGTACCCCCTAAATCTGTCCCAAGAACTTCTGAACCCTTCAGTAGGTCCCTGAGAGAATGTCAAAATCCTATCCTTAGCTCTTCGGTCTTTGCATCATTAAAAAAATTAATCAGAAACGCAGTCTTGACATCATTCCAGGTAGTGAAAGATCCTGGTGGTAGAAGTTTTAGCCAAACATTTGCATCCCCAAAGAGAATACTTAAATAACTTGCAGAGGAGATAGTTTGTAGTTCCTTCATGCTCCAGGGTGCTAAACACAAATTCCTCTAGTGTTTCAAGGTGGTCCATGGGATCTTCATGGGAAAGGCCATGAAAAGGGTGCTCGCGCACATGATTAAAGTATTCAGGTCTTATTTGGCCGTCGATCCCATGTATTTCTCGAGGTTGAATCGCAGACCTGTTAACATAGAGTTGAGTAGGCCTGAGCAATTCTGCTATCGATCGATGCTCATGGATTACAGCCCCCTCGTCTTTCTCTGTCTTCCGGCAAATAGTATTGATCAACGGCAAAGTGTGGGCGTCGATCAATGTCATGATGTTAGTAGCGGTCGATGGTGAAGTGTGGGTGTCGATCGATGTCATGATGTTAGTATTGGTCGACGGTGAAGTATTGGTGTCGATTAATGCTCGCTTCTCTTTGCTAGCGATCACTGCTTGGAGGTGTCGAATGCCCTCGTAGACTTATGGATCGTGCGTGAATCAGCAGGTTCCTTTTTGAAGAACCCAAAAATCCTCTCCCCATTGCTTCTTGGTACTAATATGTATGTACATGGAACACAAAAAAAAAATTATGTAAGTAAACTGATATAGAAAAATATATAGACTAAATAAAAAAAAAATAGAGTCTAATAGCGAATCCTTGCTCCCCGGCAACGGCGCCAAATTTGACAGAATGGTTTTTATGTATTTCAATGAAAACTCTATCAAATTAACTTTACGAACTACTCTTGCCAAGATAGGAAAAATTATAGTATTTAGGGATCGAATCCACACGGAGCGTGGGCACACAATAAACTCAATATAGTCGTGATTAAGCTAGGCAAATAGATTAATAAGCAGTGAATAAACTATAGCAGATAATTGATTGATTGGTAAGTAAACAATAATAATAAATAGCTAGATCTAGGATTTCAGGCAAGTGGATTATAGAGGATAGAAGCTAAGGGAATTAATCATACAACTTGGTGCCTGATGTCTCAGCTCTCGCTTGTTGTCACGGAATGACCGTCGATCGGTGGCAATGATCCTGCGTCGATCGATGATCTTTTGAGCTCACTAAATTAACTAAATCAACTCTCGTTTGTTTCTAGCAACCTAGCTCAACATGATTAATTATGGTAGTAGACCATGCTCTCGCTTGCGCCTAACTATCCTATGATCATTGTTCTAGTTAGCTTCTCTAGAACACAAGAAATAAACACAATTCTATTGATAGATCTAATAATCATCCTAGTAATTCTATTGTTTGGCTAATCCATAAATACCATTAATAAACCCTAAACCTAACAAGAGATCTACTCAAACATGATCTTTGTCACATAAATCATAGATGAATATAATATATATAATATAAAGAACCAAAGAAGTTCCAGGAGGGCTTTGAAGAATTTTCTCCTTTCTCTCCTAACCCTAGAACAATGAATAAAAGAAATCTAGGTAAGTTATTGCATAGCCGTCAACAATGGCTTAGAAAAAATATAAATAGGGTTTTAAGTCGTCCAAGGGCATTCTGGTAGTTTATGATGATTTATGGGCTTATGTTAGTCATAAAACAACTCGGGCCTGTCTTCTGGGGTCAACATCGATCAACACCAATGCTGTGTTAGCGATCGACACTCATTCATCTTCTCGACAATTTCCTCTCGCGAGGCAGACAGACCACTCTCCAGTAAAACGAGCATAACTTTGTCTCTAGGATGCTGATTGATCTCAAACAGGTGGCATTAGAAAGCTAACTCAAAGATATATTTTATGTAAAAAGATAAGCTCAATCTCACTGTGGGAAGGTCTCCATCCATAGCTAAACCTGATTAAATTTACTCCTTTGGCCATTCCCATAGGAGTTCCTGTAGAACCTTGATTCCCTTGTCTCTGGAAACCATTCCCATCAACGTAGTTCACATTCTCTTCAATCTCATCATCTCCAGACTCCATTGCTTCCACTTCTGCAAAGGTGACCTGTTTCTTGAGAACCTTCTTAACACTATCCAGTTTTGCCTTGACTTCTTCAATCTGCTCCTTGCTCATTGCTGGAGTTGACTTCTTCCTCTCAAAGTCTGTGTTCTTGGTGCTGCTGCTGGATGCCAGATTCTCAATCAACCTTGTAGCCTCTTCAGGACTCCTGGTGCTGAAATTTCCTTCACTGGCTGTGTCCAAAGCCATCTGGTACTGTAGTCAATACCTCTAAAGAAAGTGCTGAGAAGTTGCACTTCGTTGAACCCATGATGTGGACATTCTCTCTGGTATGGTTTGAACCTGATCCAGGAATTTCTGAAGGATTCTGAAGGGTCTTGTGAAAAGGTAGCAATCTTGCTCCTCGGGTCTTCTGCTCTTACGTCATCAAAGAAGTTGCGCAAGAAAGCATTCTTGATGTCAGTCCAGGATTTCAGAGATCTTGATGGTAACTGCTTGAGCCAATATGAAGCTTCTCCAGCGAGTGAGTACTTGAAGAGCTTACAAAACAGATAATCCTCAGGGACTCCATTGGCTTTAATGGCAGTTACTAGATCCTTAAATCGCTCCAGATGATCCATAGGGTGCTCATGTCGCAGCCCATAGTAGGGTGTATGTGCTACAAGTCCAAAGAAGGCGGGCTTGATTTCAAAATCGTGTCTCTGAAAAGCTCTAGGGCAAATGGCGGATTTGTTGGCGCAGTACTGGTCTGAACGGTTGTAGTCAGCCAGTGTTCTTTGAGCATTAGCTTCAAGTTGAGCTTTTACAGCGTCTACTTCTGCTCCTGCGTCATGGATTATAGTCCCCTGATCATCTATTTTCTGACCTGCTGCATTACACAAGTGACCGTTAGGGTCATGCAGGTCTCCGTCCTCACCCCTAATCAGTATCAAAGTTGCAACCACTCTGAACTCGTTTGTGTCTGTCGATCGATGCAGGTTGGTTGATGTCGATCGATGCTAAACTGTCAGCGTCGGTCGATGAATGTATGTTGATGTCAATCAATGGATGTAGGTTGACGTCGGTCGATGCTGAGTGATGAATGTCGGTCGACGATAAAGTTCAGATGATGGTCGATACGGTCCGTGAAGAAGTGTCGGTCGACGTTGTACCAGTGTTGTCAATCGATGCTTGTCGTCTTTCTCTACAGACCGAGCGTTCAATTCTATCAGGGTCAGAGGGTGATATCAGTTATTGTCATTTGTTGCTTCTGGTGCTTCTTTGCATGTACCTGAAAAGGGAAAGAAAAAATTATTAGTAATTTAAAAATCAGTAACAAACCTAGACTAAATCCTAGAAATTAAATCTAATGGCGATATATGCTCCCCGACAACGCCGCCAAATTTGACGTGGTGTGTATTTTGTTCTAGCAGGGTAATAAATATCCTAAACAATCAACGGTCAAATTAACCATAATCTTAACCCACTCTATAATACTCTTGCCAAAAGAGATCAGGTGTAGTACTTAGGGATCGAATCCACAGAGAGCAAAAGCACACAATATATTTCTTATTTCTAAAGACTAAGCTAGGCGAATATATATATTAGTAATGAATAATCAGATTAAGGAAATATTCCTTGTTAAGAAGTAGAATGCAATATCGAAATATTATACTAATGTAAATATGTAAATATTCCAGATGTAAATATAAATGTAAATATAAATGTAAATATACTAGATCTAGGGTTTCAAGCTTAATGAATTATAATGGATAGGAGGCACATAAATGTAAATATTCTAGAACTCCAATGTTAACTATTCTAACCCTTTTAACTCCAACTCCCGTATGCGAGCAAAAGTAATTACCGTCGATCGACGGTGAAATCAGAAGGAAGTATGGGCAAGATTTGATAAGTCCAACAGACTTATTAGACCAGCTAACGCATGTATCTAGCAGCCTAGTTCAACAAAATATATTCTGGCACATAACCTATTCTCCTAGTTGTTAATGTCCTATTATCGAGATCCTAGTTAACTACTCTAGAATGCAAGCATTAAGCACAACTCAATTGATGGATATTAACTTAACCTAACAATCCTATTTTTGGGCTAATCTATAGTTGCTATCATTTAATCCTAAATCTAATTAGTAACTACTCAAACATGATATTTGTCACAAAAATCATAGATGAATAGAATAAATATGAAATAAAATAATAAAAACTAAAGGAGTTCCAGGAGGACTCTGAATGAGTCTCTCTTTTCTCTCCTAATATAAAATGAAACTAAAATGCTCTATAAAAGCTTATGTCTAGTTGTTGTATCTTCTTTCCTATGTCTTTTTCAAGACATAAATATAAAAACCCTAAGTCTAGGTCAAAACTCGTCCATGGTATTTTTGTCTTTCTGACTTGGGCTTTGATCATTGATCGATGGCAAGTGTGTTGCATTGATCGCTCTCGAGCTTTGATCATCGGTCGACGCCAAGTGTGGTCCGTCGATAGATGGAGTCGTTGACTCCCTAGATGATAAGCTACGAATTATTCTCTTCTAAATGCTCCAAAAGCTCCAAGTATCTCATATATCTCCAAAACGTCTATGGACTTGTAAATACTCTAAAACATAGCCTAGACACACATAATAGACTCTAAATAGAGCCTATAACATGGCCTAAGACTGATAATAAATATGTTATATCAGTACCTGAATCTGAAAAGACTCTAAAACATACTCCAAACAAATATAATAGACTCTAAATAGGACTGATATCATGGCACAATAGTGGTAAATATCAGACCGTATAACCTACCCCAGACTTAATCTTTTGCTTGTCCTCAAGCAAACAAACTCTGTGAAAAAGGTTTTGAAAAGTGGAGACTCACATAATATCTAAGTATAACTGTCACCCCACTTTGTTGCAACCACATCCTATCAAGTCAATCACAGAGAAACTTTATATACCCTATCCTAGTATAGCAACCAAATCCATTCTATAAACAACTTAGCAAATACTAGCTTGAGTCACCCCTCTACTGGTCTCATTTCTTTGCATAAAATAAAAGTGCAGGATTTACCTTGGGAATATCAATCAAAGGACACATGGATTCTTACCTCTGCAAGTATCTGAACAACTAAGCACAAAATCTTCTTTGATCCCTTTCTTCCCAATTTTTCCTCTTCTCTGAATCTTTTTTAGATCTCAAACTTAATAGACAATGATGCCATCTTATTTTCGATGTTCTCTTCTTTTCTTTTCTCTTTTCTTTTTCTTTCTTTGCTTTTTAGGCAAAGTTGTAGGTAAATAGTGGGGTCATTGGTAATTTACCTACCACTCGCTTCCAACAATGTGTGATCATTCCTCCAAATTAGAATAATAGGGTCATTGGTAATGTACCTACCCCTCTCCATCTTGGGAAACCATCTCAATCTTTTAAGCTTTTAAGTAGATGATGAAGAGAGAGAGAGAAGGGAACCGAAGGTGCAATGACTTGTACTTACAGACTTGTAGAAGGAATCTGATCCAATGACTTGCTGACGATCTTCCTCATGTTTTTTTTTATTTGAAATCAATAAAAACGAAAAATCAGTAATAAATGAAATAAAACTAAATTTAAAACAAACCTAATAATGGGTTGCCTCCCACTCAACACTTATTTTTAGTCATTAGGTCAACTTCTGGAGATCTGATTCAATCTAGATGAGAATGAGAACTTGATCCAAAACAACTCTCAATGTTTACTTTTTGAAGATTCATCACCCTTTTTGTGAAATCATCCACAAACTTTTTTCCTTTGTCTATCATGTCAGCAATAAGGAGTGCTCGGAGCTTTGCAAATGGCTGTAAGAAGCATCTGCTCCGCACTATGTACTTCCTGATACCATATGAGAAGTGGGGAATCAATGATAACTGAGGACCGTCCTTGGTCATTTTCCTCTTTTTCCAAATCCTCTTTTTCTTTCCCCTAGACTTGTCTGATCTCGTGGTGGCTCCATCAAAAAGATTTCAAAACACTTCAGACTTTTGCTTCTCTAATCCATGATAAATGTCGATCGATGGTATATGGTCGGTGTTGATCGATGCTATCTAGTCGGTGTCGATCGATGGTTTCTGGTCGGTGTCGATCGATGCTTCTTCTGCTGGCCCTTTATCTACTTCACCTCTACATCTCGACCCTCTCTGAGAAGCTACTGCAAACATATGATCATCAAATACCCCATTGTAGGAACCTAGATGTGTACCTCTATCTGGTGGGATAGGAAATTCAACTTCCAATATAGCAAAAGGAACCACAAACTTCACAGGGTCATGTATCAACTTCACTTTTTTTTCTGAATCCCAATAGCTTCTTCTACACAAATAGGTGGTTGCAGATGTTTTGGAACGTCAAGGTGTGAACCCTTGGACTTGTGCATTCTCTCCTCAACCGTTTCTGGTTCAGTCATGTAACCTGGATTTTCGTCCAATGATGGGTGTCGATCGATATCAGGTGGTGTTTGTTGATCGATTCTCTCCCTTGGGTGTCGATCGATTCTCTCCTTTGGGTGTCGATCGATGCTCTACTTTGGGTGTCGATTGATGCTCTCAATTGGGTGTCGATCGATGCTCTGCTTCAATGTCGAGTCTGCAATGTCGCGAGGACAACTTGAGCTATCATGGATTTCAAGAGGTGTCTACTGGCAAAAGAGGTTAGTGTCGATCGATGTTGATGTCTTAGTTTTGATCGATGTTGAGGTCTTAGTGTCGATCGGTGTTGAGATCTTAGTGTTGATCGATGTTGAGGTCTTAGTGTGGATCGATGTTGAGGTCTTGGGATCGATCGATGTTGAAATTAGATCACTAGTATCAGCTTCTTGGGCTCTGCTCGGCTCTCCATATCCATCTTCTTCTTCCTCTGCCATATATCTCATCATAGATTCCATCTCGATCTTCATATTTGCTTCAGTATCATAGAGAAATTTGGTGAGGAAGGAATTTGTGATGTCATTCCATGTAGCGAGAGATCATGGTGGCAACCTCTTGAACCAACATGCTTCTTCTTCAGCAAGAGAGTATGGGAGTAGTTTGCAGAAGTAGTAATCTTCAGAGACTCCATTGCACTTAATGGTCAATGCTAAATCATCGAATGATTTGAGGTGATCAATAGGACATTCATGAAGAAGACCATGAAAAGGATGCTGACCCACTAGAGAGATGTATGCATGATGAAGCCCAATGTTATTCCTATGGAGTTCATAACGACGCATAACAGACTTCTTAGCATAGAAATCTTCAGGTTTGTTGTAATCTCTAAGTGTCTTTTATCGTTTAAATCCCATCATTCACAGTAGCAATAGTAGCATCAGGGATTGTCGTCCCCTGTGCATGAATCAATTGATCTGCTCTATTGCGCGCGCGACCTTATTCGTCTCGTAAAATACCATTCTTGTCAAAACTCAGTATTAGTACTTCAACCTTCTTTGTCTTCTCGAGAGTAGTGTCGATCGACGAAGAGTGGTTGGCGTCAATCGACAATGAGGTGTTGGTGTCGATCGATTTCATGGTGTTTGTATTGATTGACGGTGAAGTATTGATGTCGATCGATGCTCGCTTTTATTTGCTAGAGATCACTACTTAGAGGGTGTCGACTGCTCTCGTAAACATGGATCGTGCGCAAATCAGAAGGTTCCTTTTTTGAAGAACCCAAAAATCCTCTCCTCATTGCTTCCTGGTACTAATATGTATGTACCTGAAACACAAGAAATTTTTATACGTAAGTAAACTAATATAGAAAAATACCTAGACTAAATCAAACAAATTGAGTCTAATGGTGAATCCTTGCTCCCCGGCAACAACGCCAAATTTGCCAGGAAGGTTTTTTGTGTATTTCAATGCAAACTCTATTAAATTAACCCTACGAACTACTCTTGCCAAGAGAGGTCAAATTGTAGTATTTAGGGATCAAAACCACAACGGAGCGTGGACTCACAATAAACTCAATATAGTCGTGATTAAGCTAGGCAAATAGATTAATAAGTAGTTAATAAACTATAGCAGATAATTGATTGATTGGTAAGTAAACAACAATAAAAAATAGCTAGATCTAGATTTTCGGGCAAGTGGATTATAGAGTATAGAATCTAAGGGTATTAATCATAAAACTCGTTGACTAAGTCCAGAATGACCGTCGATCGATGGCAATGATCCTGCATCGATCGATCGTCTCTTGAGTCAAGCTTTATGACCTAATTCAATAAGTTCACTAAATTAACTAAATCAGCTGTCGTTTGTTTCTAGCAACCTAGCTCACCATGATTAATTCAGGCAGTAGACCATGCTCTCGCTTGCGCCTAACTATTCTATGATCATGGTTCTAGTTAGGTACTTTAGAACACAAGCAATAAACACAATTATATTGATAGATCTAATAATCACCCTAGCAATTCTATTGTTTGGCAAATCCATCAATGACATTGATAAACCCTAAACCTAACAAGAGACTTACTCATACATGATCTTTGTCACATAAATCATAAATGAATAGAATAGATATAATATAAAGAACCAAAGTTAATCCAAGAGGACTCTGAAGGAGTTCCTCCCTTCTCTCATAACCCAAGAACAATGAATAAAAGAAAGCTTGGTAAGTTGTAAGCATATCCGTCAACAATGGCTTAAAAATATATAAATAGGGTTTTAAGTCGTCCAAGGGCATTATGGTAATTTGTGATGGCTTTTGGGCTTAAGTCGGTCATAAAAAAGTCGGTCCTGTCTTCTGGGATCACCGTCGATCGACACCAAGTCTGTGCCGTTGATCGACAGTCATTCATCTTCTCGACAGCTTCCACTTGTGAGGCAAACAGACCACTCTCCAGTAAAACAGGCATAACTTTAGATCTAAACGTTACATGTACCTCAAACCGGTGGTATTGGAAATCTAACTAAAATCTCTATCTTATGTCAAAAGACCAGCTCAATCAAACCGTGGGAAAATCTCCATCCATAGCTAAATATCTGACGCATCTGTGCAGTTCTGCATCTCTAAAAGCTCAAGAATCACTAAAGTTCTCCAGAACGTACCTGAACCTGAAAATACTCTAAAACATACTCCAAACACATATAATAGACTCTAAATAGGACTGATATCATGGCACAATAGTGGTAAATATCAGGCTCTATCAAACGTCATCATACATTTTAGATGTTAAGGTCACATGTATAGTTTAGTGATCAAGAATGATATGGACGAGATAATTCCTTCAATGATAGAAGCACATATATGCAAAAAGCTCGTGTTAGATTAAAGTTTTGTGAAGGTCAAATTAAGTTACATTCCACTGACGGTTAGGTGTGAGGAAATTTTTCCATTTATGATGAAGAGGACCTTTGTGGTTATCTATTGTCCCTTAATAAAGAGAACCGTAGGTGCATATTGTATTTGGAGGTCATCAGAAGCTCACAACTCCCCGAGCAACTTTTAAGAGCGGGAAAACAAAGTTCTTTAGGTATGAACTATGAGGTGTGGCATTTGAATGACGATGATATCAGAGATAAAGCTATAACTTTATATTGTGGCAACAATGAAGTTGATAAAACAATCTGAGGGGGGGGGGGGTTGTAGGATTGAGGAGATGTTGGAAGAAGATGATGAAGAAGTAAATATGGATGAAAATATTGACACCAATGTGGATAATGGTAGGCAAGACTCAGAAAAGCGTGATAGATATGTAGAGATTCCACATGTTTCTGAACCGATTCATTTTATGGAGGAATGGGAAGACGGTATGGGTTTGAAAATACAAAAAGAGTTTGTTAGTAAAAAACTAGTTCAAGAAGTGGTGGATAGAGGCGCATGTTAGAAAAGTTTTGGGTTTAATGTGGTAAAATCAGATAAAGAGTGATTAGTGTTAAATTATCCTAAGGAAGGATGTGAATGGGGACTATGAGCTTTGAAGATTAGAAAGACATAAATGTTCTCTATTAAACGTACACCAACATGTATATATGCTCTTGTGGAAGTCAGAGTAAAAGCAACTCACGGAGGAAAGACATGTCACATATAGTTGCATCTCTATTGCATGATGATTATCCAGGAAAATGGAAACTCCTCCTCCTAAAAGCATCGTTGATTCTGTGTGGTTTAAACTGGGTGTCAACGTATCATACTCCACTGCTTTAAGAGGTAAAAACAAAGTTGTGAGTGTTTTGTGTGGGGGACTCCCGAAGAAAGTTATCAAATGTTGTATTGTTATTTATACATGTTATAGAAGATCAATCATGGGACAATAACATGTGTGAAATTGGATGAGTCAGACTAATTCAAGTATTTGTTTATCACTCGGAGAGCTAGCATAGACGGTCCATACTTTTATTACGCAAAACACTAATAATCACATTTTCATATATTAGATTTCTTTGTACAACTAATACAACAAATATAATTACATGTAATACTAAAATAATTGAAAATCACTGTAAGTACAACTATTTGTAGTTTGTGTACAACTACTATCTTATGGAGAACTAGAGTTGCTGTTTTGGCGGAATTTTCTAAATAGTTTAAATTTTTTGTGGACTTTCTAAAAAAGGAAAAAAGCATATTCCCTCTCTCTACTCTATCATATCATCTCTTCTCATTCACCACACATATATCATCTCTCTACTTTCTCTTTCATCTTTCTTTCATGATTCTCTCTCAAATTCAATTTCGAACTCAGGCCATTCTTTAGCGAAATGGATCCATGGGTGGAGAAAAAGGAAAGGAGGGAGATAAAGAAGATGAAGAAACACTTTAACATGCTTGCGTTCATTGCCAATACTCACTTCAGAATTTTAACAGTTTGCCCCTGTTGGGGACGAATCGTCGACGACGTATCTACTGATCCAAAGATTCTGATTTCTTCCATGGGATAAGGTACTTCACTTGCAACTCGTTCAAGGTAATTTCTGTTTTCTCTTTTTCTTCCTTGTTTAAAATATAAATATCTCGCAACATATGTCAAACTGAGTGAAACTATGTCTAACCGGCAGGATGATGGTCTCCACTTCGGTCAACCATGGGTTATTGAAGTTCATGAAGAGGCTCGTCGCTTAAGGCAGGAGGTGGACGAGATGGCTGTAGAGATTGCTCAGCTCAAGAAGCTTATTCCCCATGTATGAGATGTCTTTGTTATGTCATGTTATGTATTAAGACTTGTGATGTTTGTCTATGATTTTTGGTTAATACAAGTATTTGTTTTATAAGACTTGTATGTGTTTCTGCATTAAGACATGTTGTTTGGATTATGTCTTATTTCTCTATTAAGACTTATGCTGTTTGGATTATGTACTTGTTTCACAAGTTTCCCTAGTTTTATTAGTTTCACTGTAGTGTTACATAAAGACAACCACAACATAGTTCTACTAATTTTACAAGTTTTACCGTAGTACTACATAAAGACAACCACAACATAGTATTATTAGTTTTAATAGTTTTTCCTAGTTTACTGTAGTATTACATAAGGACAACCACAACATAGTTTTACTAGTTTTACCGTAGTTTTACTAGTTTTACTTTATTATACTTATTCGTAGTAAGACTAGTTTTCCCAAGTTTTACTAGTTCCACCGTAGTAATACTTAAGAACACCATAGAACAAAAGCACAAAGTCTAACATAAGTTTTAGTATAAATCCAAACAACGTCTAACACAAGTTTTACTTAGAAAGAAACATTAGAGGTACAACTATCTTATTTTTGCTTCTTTCTCTTCTTCTTCTTCCCACTCTCCCTTTTCTCCACATGCACAACCCTCTTAACACCCCTTTTCTTCTTCTTCCTCTTCTTATTCACACTCTATGTTTTCTCGACACGAGGACTCCCTTCATGTACTACCTCTTCAACAAATTGCTCATTCACATATTTTTCGTCAGTTTTGTTCTTCCACTCTTCCATATTTTTTATAACCTCTTAACGAGTTCTACCACTTCATTTAGATTCATGGGGTTCTCTTGAACTTCATTGATTACTCTTGTCTCATTCCCAGCATTCTCAGGGGGAGGGGCTCCTCATGCAGGCACATCCTCCTCTACAATATCTTCAAAACTTAGAACATATCCTCTAGCAAGCCTCTTCATCCAGCTCTCCACAATCACACCACGCTTATCATTGATGTCCTCCGGTTCTGTTATCCGATCTAGTAGAGTCTCATCTTCATTAATAACGGATTTGATGTTCTCAATGTCCTACATTGTCAACACCATATTAAAATTACCATAACATAGAGTGTATAATATTCATATACAAGGGATAATTAACCTTAGTTGCACCAAGTTCTTTATTTATTTTTGAAAGGAAAAATCCTCTCATTTCACTTCTTTTGAACTTTGTTTGGCACATCACTAGACATGTTGGGTCTGTGCCTTCAACTGACTCTAAGAATTTGATCCTCAATTCCTTAATTTCCTCAAATGCTAGGAGATACACATGTAAAAAAAATTGGAAAGCGTCAATATCACACTTTCCTTCAATGCTATAAGCGTACGAGTCATATAATACTTAAAGTACTTACCTCTTGGAATACAAAAACAGTGAATTGGCCATATCACACCTTCCTTCACCTCTCCTTCAAAAAGAGTTATAGTGTGTGAAATCTGTTTCAACATTGATCAAAGGAAAATCCACTCAAGGGAATTTGTTACATAAGTTGAGATCATCCATTGCTCTCAGCAAGAATCGCTCCACGGAAGGGGCATATATACAGGTCTTTCTCTGCCGACGATAATACTAGACATGAAATAAAGGATCAACATCCTCAACCTATCACGAGAAGGTTCCTTTCCCTCCTGAATCTTTGCTTTCACGTCTTGATATCTTATTATTCAAGGGCTAAAATATTTCCTCACAAACTTCGTTCCTTTGGCTTTCTTGTAGTTCGCTGGATAGTTTTGACAGTTCAATCATAATATCAAAGCATATTCCCTAATACCATAGCGGATGGGACAACCATTCACGAGAAACCAAGCCTCTTTTTTCTTTTCTATACATGCGGTTCGGAGAAGGAGCATCCACATGCCCATAACGTTGTTGTTTCCATCATGTGGCATGTAGAATATGTGTTTAAACTACAGATGATTCTCAAACTAACTCTTCTCTAGCTTACTCATGGGAGGTTTAAGTCTTTTAGGGTTTTCAAAACTTCAGCAATAAAACACCTCGTCAATATCTTGATCTTCTTCCCATACTCAGTCGATGGGAAGTACATGGCCAATGGTTTTATTGGTTCACCGTCGGAATCCTGCAAACAAATAACAAATAGTCGGAATAAGTTATACTTAGTTACACCAATAGTACAAGAAAACAGCCTCTCTAATTTAAGCTACTCCTACCTGAAACGATCAACACACATCAGTAATACCCGTCCAATTACTAAATAATATCAAACATTATCATTTCTTCCTATCACAAACAAACTAGTCATCCCTAGTTCTACCAAATTGTTTTGTCAAACTATGAGATAGAGGTAGAAATGCTAACACTTATGTCGCTTAAAGTTCAGCTGACATTTTCATCATCCTTATCTCTTTCATTATTGGTATGCACATCTTCGACATGCTTATTCTCAGAGTTCATGTCTTCATGTTCTTCTTCTTCTTCGTCATCTGATTTCTCGTTTGCTTCTTCTTCATCATCTTCTCTTGAGTTCTTGTTTTCTTCCTCTTTTACTTCATTTTCAACTGAGTTCGCCTCTTCTTCCTCTTCTATTGAATTCTCCTCATTATCTTTTACTTCATCTTCAACTGAGTTTGCCTCTTCTTCCTCGTCTACTGCATTGTCTTCATTATCTTCTACTTCATCTTCATCAGAGTTCGTCTCGTTCTGTTTCTCATCTACTTCATCTTCATCAAAGTTCGCCTCGTTCCCTTTCTCTTCTATTTCTTCTTCTACTTCTTCTTCAACTAACTTCGTGTTCTCAACCTCAACCTCTGGTACTTCTTTTACCAGAGAAGTTATATCCTTCATACGTTTTGTTCTCTTCTTTCTAGTCCATTGTGTCTTCGCCATTTTCACTTCCTGCAATGACAAACAACCGATTACCCGCACTATATAACTGAACCAAGAGAGACATGATCCTAAACCGAATCGATTTCAAAGGTCAAGACTTTTTGGATTACAACTTTTCAAAAACCTAAATCAAATGAGTGAAGAACCTTACCTCTCGACGGCTGTGGCTTTCTCTCCTAGTTCTCCCTAGTTTCGGGACAAAGATTGAGAGGATTCTTAAAAACTGAGATTTAAAGATGAAAAATTAATTGACAGTGAAAAAAGGAAAGAGTAAGATCAATAAAAGAGAAGACAAGGGGCAAGTAATTAAAAATCGTGTTTAGTTTTAGGGTTCCGTCCATTTAACCCACATATATCTGATGGGTCTTTGGACGGGTGAGTTTCACCTTTTTTGTTTTTTAAATATTGTTACTTTTGATAGTTTCTTAGTCCTTTACTCATATTTCGATTTAAAAAATTGTAAAGGAAAATACAGTTATAACGACGATATGCTAGCTTTCCAAATTAGATTCAAGGACACAACAAACATTTCTCAAATTAAGTCATCATCTCATATATCCTTATATGACAAAAGAAAATCTACTATAACCTTCATTAATCTTAATACCCTTCTTCATTTAATAAAAATATGAAACCCAATTTTACCCCTATTCATTCTTGAAATTAATTATTTTAATTCTTTTTTTTTTTTGAAAATTCAAAATTTCAAATTTTTCAAATTTTTAAATTTTTAAATTTTCAAATTTTTATATTTTTTTTTAAATACAAATTTTAATATCGGCATACAACTATTCAAACTATGTTATATTAGTCCAACTAGTTATACTGAATCTTAATAGTTGTATTGAATCTTACTAGTTGTACTGAGTTTTATACTAGTTGTATTGAGTTTTATTAGCAATACTTATGTTGTTATATTGAGTTATACTAGTTATACTTATGTAGTTGTACTGAGTTCTACTAATAATATTCACCTAGTTTTTGTACTAGTAATACTTATGTAGTTGTACTGAGTTTTACTAGTACTTATGTAGTTGTACGACTTTTACTAGTAATACTTATGTTGTTGTACTGAGTTATACTAGTATTATTTATGTAGTTATATTGAGTAATACTAGTATTAATTACGAAACAGGAAACACACAATCAAATACAAAATTATAGATCTATAACTTAAATAAAACAAGAAACTAACTTAAATAAATAAAAAATCTAGAAAAACCAAAAATTGAAAAAATGAGAAGAATCCCAAATAAATAAATAAAACCATATTTCTTCACTAACATTATTTTTGTTTCTTCGCCTTTGCAGATTGCTTTAAAAACTCTAACTGAAAGAACCAACAAAAAACAAGGCCCTAAAAGTCATCATCTCCAATATTCTTATATGACAAAATAAAATCCAGTTTAACCTTCATTAATCTTAATACTCCTTCCGTTTCACAAAGAGTGTCATTTTTGAGGTTTTATTTTTGTTTCACAAAGAGTGTTTTTTTTCTATTTTCAATACAATTTATTGATGTTTTTAGCTTAATATTTATTATAAAATGCATTGATTTTATAAATATTTGTATTTATCTAAAAAGTATTGGTTGAATAGCTACCATTATTAAGAAAATTAATGCATTCTAATTATTTTCTTAATATGTGTGAATATGTCAAAGTGACACTTTTTTAAAAAACAGAGGGACTATCCTTTTCATTTAATTAAAATATGAAAATCCGATTTTATCCTTATTTATTTTTGAAATTAATAATTTTTTGTTTTTTGAAAATTTCAAAATTTTCTAGACTTTTGTTTTAGATAGAAAGACAACAGAGACGATTTTTTAGATAGAGAGACACTAGAGACAATTTCTCGCGTGAAGGTGATGATGGTGGCAACTCTGGTGAAGAAGAATCTGAGAAACGATGGTGGTGATGACGAGCGATGGCGGATGAGAGAGATGGTGATGGTGGTGGTGGTGACGAGCCATGGTGGTGGTGGTGGTGACGAGCAGTGGTGGTGGTGGTGACGAACAACGGTTCTGAGCTATTGGGTTTACAGAAGAAGAAACAGAGATGATTCTGGCGAAAAACCCAGATGTAAAGTCGACGCCTTTGATAAGATCAGTTCTCGTGTTGCTTCTCTTCAGTCTCTGAAACTCGATGTCTTTGCGCTTCAGGGTCTGATTGCAAAGTGCCCTGATTGCAAACTCGATGTCTTCCGCTTCAGGGTCTTTGAAACTCGATGTCTTCGCTCACATTCTCTCAGATTGAGTGAGCTGTGGTAGTGCTTGTAACATCCAAAAACCTCAAGCCCAAAATTTCTTAGGCAAACGGGCCTGTCTACGGCCCATGTGTCAAAAACCTAGGGTTTTAGCCTTATATTCCCTATAAAAGCAGCCCTTACTGTGATAACCCGCCCTTCGGGGTAAAATGGTTGAGATTGACAAAGACGGAGTTTGGAGCCAAGCTTTGGGAGATTATACATTTGGAGAAATGTTGAGTTTTGATCATTTCAAACTTAACATGGTTCGGAGAAGACAGAAGATTGGTCGAGCATCAACTTGATGGTTGAACCGCGGGCGATACGGATCAACCGAGAAGTTTAAAAGTACGATGTGGTCAAGTAATGGATCGTGAGTGAACCATGAGTCAAAGTAAGCTGCTCTACCATTATTAGAAGTGTCTCAGATTGATCAGTCGAAGATTTTGGAAGCATCCCATTTTTGGAAGCACGACGGTTTAGAAGCTCGACGTTTCAGAAACCCGACATTTCTTAGCCACTAAGTTTTCCGTGAAACTTCATATCTATCACCAGAATATTATTTCAGAGACATTATAAGTTGGAAGCAGGCGGGAGTAAGCAGGACGGGAAGCAAGCACGACGGGAAAACCCGAAGTTAGACGAAAACCGTAATTTCGGTTTTACGAAATTTCTAGAGGAAGCCGGAGGCTCGGGAAATATTTTTAGAGGATCTCAGTATTCATCCGGAGTTTATTAGAAGTATTCAGATAATCAGAATGGGACCAGAAAAATATTCGTGATTGATCGCGGGACGAAAATTCACCAGAAGGGCCGAAATCGCGCAAATTGCCCGAGAAGCTCGAGATAGTCTTATCTATGAGATAAGAACGTGGTTTAAACCATCCAACCTGCTGAGTGTCATCACAAGAAGGAGCTGTAGGCGTGCATGAGTCAGTTCCATGCATCATGACACCCGAAGCACGAAGTGTCGCGATATCTGCAACCAGCGTATCGACACACAGGGAGCGGTGTGTCGCGAGGCATGCATTCTATCCATGCTGATGGACATCTGGTCGTCCAGGCAGGAGAAGAGATGTCACTTTGCATGAGCTTGGTCCATGCTGAGTGCCATGTGGAGCACGAGGTGCCGCGATGCATGCGTCTGGAGCCATGCGAAGCGACACCCGCGCTGCCACCAACCTGAACCTGATTTGCTGCTGTATTCTATATATACCAGCACCCCCAGCTCGTTTTCATTCCTTCCTCACACACCAAAGTCACACCAAAAAGTGGTTAGAGATAGAGAGAGAAAGTAGAAAAAAAGAAGTAAGAGGTTTGGAGCTGCTTCAAAGAAGTTAGAGCATTTTCAAGAGCTGTTACTCTACCGGAAGTCCGAGAAGAACGTCCAGAAGCTAGAGGAGGTTCTGTCCAAGTCCTGATTCGTCCATACCAGTCCATTCAAGACAGAAGCATTGGGTTTTGGCTAGGCTCTCTCCGATCGACAAGCTGCAAGAACACTGTGAGTTGGTTTGTTTGAGTTCCACTTGGAACTTAGGATAGATCGAGTAGCATATAGAGTAGTTATCTCACACTGATGCATGATAGAGTCCTAGGGTTATTTTTATTTATGAATTGGACTCAGTTTAGCATGGGCTAAGCTGAGATATAAAGAAATTAAGACTGAGTTATAACCTGACTAGGACTAGGACGAATAATGCATTAACCGGTATAGTATGATAAATTATGGCATAGCTGAATTGTTAGGATTGAGATTCATGTCTTCCTTTATTTATCTATGGTTGGTTAGGAATAGATTAGACCTGCCTTAGAGATATTAGGACTATTGATTGCTTGGTTTGGTAGTGATTATTGTTGTGCAGGGATTGTGTTCTTCAGGAGATCTTAGGCCATATAGGCCGATTTCCTTGTTGTGTTGTATTTAGTACTACGAGTCCTATGCCATATAGGCTGGACTACGAGTACTGGTGTTAGTGTCGTAGACTCCTTAGTGTATTTGAGTTTGTTGTAGGAGTCTTGTTCCCTAGGTCGTCTCTAGGATTAGTGTGTTGCCGACAGTATGTACGTAACCCGTCCATACTAGGCTTGTTTAGGGGTGATTAGTGTTTCCTCATCCTCGTACCCAGCGGGTTCAAGGAAACCCCTTATTCGCTGGATCGGGAAGACTCAGAGGAACGAGGTCATGGCTTATGGCTGAGTGTTACACGACGGTGTAACGTGGCAGTGACCCGAAGGACTGTGGGCTGTCGCGCGGTGACCCGAAGGACTGTGGGCCGCGGTCGGTTGAAAGTTCCTTCTTTCTGGCCTTTGTGGTGGGAAGTTAGGATGTTGCCGATAGAGAGGATGAACACGGAATCACCAGGGCCCATGTTAGAGTATTGAGTCGTTTAGTGTTAGAATAGTGTGTCGAGTTAGTATTATTGTGTTGTCTCAAGGGTGAGGAACCCTCGAGTTAGTGTTAGCACCGACATACGGTGTTGATCGAGTCTTGATTGTTAGATTAGGGATCCGTTTGAGTTGATGGTCGTGTGACCATGTTTATTATTATTATTATTAGATTAAGGTCGAGCATACCTTAGTCGTGTAGTTTGGGGATTAGCCTTAAACTTTGCTTCTAGGCTAGATTGATTGTTATTTTTGGGTTGTCTGGGCTAGGTACTAGGTCTTGGGTAGAGGTAGCCAGCTCACTGAGTAACCTTACGTTACTCACCCAACTCTCGTTGTTTTTTTTTTCAGGAGATTAGGTTGTAGAAGATTGGACGCGTAGGCCACCGGAGGAGAATTGCAGTGCATTGGGCTACGGTTTGATTTTAAAAGATTTATATTTCCGTTGCGTTTTATCGGTTTTGGGATCCCTAATATATTGCAAATATTCTTAAAAGACTTAGAATTAATTCTTAAAAATTAACGGGTCCAATATGATATTGGTTTAGTCCGAACCAACACAACGTTAGGTCTTGGTACGGGTTGAAAAGCCTTAGGCCTCGATCTAACGGAACCGTTAACTTCGGGTACGGGTTGCAAAGCCTATGTCTTGAGTTAGCGGGACGTGTTAGTGGATGAACTAGTCTAGGTTGCGGAATAATTCTGTAACTATGACCGGATCGTCCCTAGCCCGTCATGTAGCGCTTCCGATCCTTGGCAGACAGTTGGTCCGTCGGTCATGTTCTTGTTTGATTGTTGGCCGGTGGGTCGACCTATGCCTAGAACGGGTCGGGGGTGTTACAGAGGTGGTATCAGAGCATGGTTACGATTATGCTCACTGGTTCCCGTGTTTTTCAAATTTTGTTATTATTTTTCGAGTCAAAAAGGAATCGCCAATGCACTCTCTAGGAATCCGGTCGTGTCCAATCGTTGGGGAGGGGTAAGATAGATTTTATTTTTATTAGTATTTTGTCTAACCCCTATATATATTGTAACATGATTCCGCAGGTTGCTGTACTGGTGTGGTAGGGTGAAGATTTGGAGTTATGGAGGATATCGACGTTTTGCCCAGTCCTATACTTGCCGATCTTTTTCAGCCGCAGGAGTATGATCAGACTATACCAGATATGTTTCCGACACCTATCATCATTTCGGATGATGACTCTGAGATTGATGATATAGTGGTTCCAGCACCGACTATTATCATATCTGACTCCGAGTCCGATGATGTTATTCCGGAGGTGCCTTCACCAGCACATCCGACCCCGATTACGATTTCATCTTTGAGCTCCTCGGGAGAGATACTTAGCGAGGACTCTGTAGGAGATCATCTTTCACTACCAGGAGTAGAGATTTCGTCTGGATCTCCACCACTAGAGGCATTTGAGCTTCCGATATCACCGATGACGCCGGGATTACCTGATCCTACTCTCCGCCCGGCGATTGACATACATTATGGGTTCGAGATGGGTCTGGATGGATTTTTCGATCAGCCGATGGAGAGTATTGGTGACAGCCACGATGATCCCTTACTTCACTATCCATACATCATGATTCCGGATGGGGCAGCATACTATCAGCCCATGGAAAGCGTTGGAGACACAGACGACGACCCTTTATTATATGATCCCGACGTGATGATGATGGATGAGCCACTTCCTCAGCCAGCGGACTTACCTTTTTCTCATACAATATTCGAGAGTGGAGAGCCTTCCAGCTATCCACCTATTGAGCCATTCACGACATACTTACCATTCTCTCAGACGATTTACGACTACGGAGAGCCTTCCAGCTTTCCAACTATGGAGGCAGCCATGACCGAGCTACCATTCTACCATACTACTTATGAGACCGGAGGACCATCTTACGTTCCAGAGATGGATGCGTCTTATGATCTCTGAGGATTTACTCCCCTTGATGATCCTTACGCACCTCAGTCCTATCACTATGGACAAGGTAGCGATATTTTTGGTGTCGGAACAGGATATGTGGATCCACACGGATTCCCATATCACACTATGACTTACCTTGGCGGATCTGATCTACACCCGAGGTGCCTTGCTTGTGGAGGCATAGGACATTTGACTGGCATGTGCCCGAGCTACAACGAGACAGCAGGGATACCCTACCCACACAGTGCGCAACCAGCAGGGGAATCGTCCGATTGGGGCTACTGCCCCAACTGCGACATGTTACTTTATATATGGCGTTCTTAGACGCCTAGGACCGGGTATGTAGGATACTGACTTTTTGTTGTGATATAGCGGTGTATAGACTTTTGTAGTGTTTTGTGACAGCCGATGTCTTTTGTTGTATGATATATCATTGGTAGCGATAAAAGATATTTTTCTATCAAGTATATGTATATATTTGATGGAAGGATGTGTTTTGTGGTGAAAATGATTATCATTTGCGGTTCTCTATTTAGTAATTGCGTGACCATGTCATTCAAGTATGCATGTTCTTGTTTGATTGTTGCATACTTGAATTATGTGGTTTACAAGATGAAAAATAGTGATCGCTTGGACATATGGTTTAACAAAACATTTACAATTGTTAAAATATCACACAAATCGTTGGTTTTAATAGAACCTTAGTTTTTAGGGCGCCTTTTAGGGCTGGTTAGTGGAACCTAGAATTGCTAGGTTAGAATTGCGATTAGGTTGCCCGGTTAGAATTGCTAGGTTGTGAGGATAGATTCGCTAGGTTGCTGGTTAGTGTTGCGATTAGATTGTTAGGTTAGTTGTTAACTAACTTGCATGTGAAGTGTTCTTTTGAGTTGCAGCTTGTGTGTACGTTGATCGGAACTTTAAGGGATGGAAACCTTAAAGTGAAAAGAGTTCAAGGCCAAAAACCCAAAGTTGAAGAGAAAGAGATTCAGAGGGTCTGGACAGTGGTATGGACTGGACAAGTGGAAACAAGACTTCGTTGGGAAAGGACTTCATCAGTTTTGGGAAAAGAAAGAATTTGATTAACCGGAAGCAAGGATGGTGAGCGTTATGGCAGGGTAAATGTAAGAAGACGATTCAGTATTCATCAAGTGATGAGTTATGTAGCGACATTGAGAAGGAGACTCAAGGCAAGGCAGTAGACAGAGTAAAGTGATATGGAGATGAGTTGAGAATGAGTGAAGCAAGGAAAAATCAAGAAGTGAAGGAAGGATTCAAGACCAAGGGGAAACTATGAGATGTATCAAGTCAGAGTAAGTTCAGAATCAGAAGTCTGGGAGGAGACCAAAGAAACCAAAAGGAAGACATCAAGGGCAAACCGTAAAGAAGCACATCAAGTGATCAAGACCGCGAGACAAAGTGATCCAAGGAGAAATTGTCATCAAGTGGGGAGAGAGTCGTGAAGTTGAGCCGTCATACACCTAAGAATTCGAGGACGAATTCTATTAAGGGGGGGAGAATGTGATAACCCGCCCTTCAGGGTAAAATGGTCGAGATTGACAAAGACGGAGTTTGGAGCCAATCCTTTGGGAGATTATACATTTGGAGAAATGTTGAGTTTTGATCATTTCAAACTTAACATGGTTCGGAGAAGATAGAAGAGTGGTCGAGCATCAACTTGATGGTCGAACCGCGGGCGATACGAGTCAACCGAGAAGTTAACCTTAAAGTGAAAAGAGTTCAAGGCCAAAAACCCAAAGTTGAAGAGAAAGAGATTCAGAGGGTCTGGACAGTGGTATGGACTGGACAAGTGGAAACAAGACTTTGTTGGGAAAGGACTTCATCAGTTTCGGGAAAAGAAAGAGTTTGAGTAATTAGAAGCAAGGATGGTGAGCGTTATGGCAGAGTAAATGCAAGAAGACGATTCAGTATTCATCAAGTGAAGATTTATGTGGCGACATTAAGAAGGAGACTCAAGGCAAGGCAGTAGACAGAGTAAAGTGATATGGAGATGAGTTGAAAATGAGTGAAGCAAGGAAAAAT
Source organism: Sinapis alba (assembly GCA_012274485.2). Taxonomy (NCBI): domain Eukaryota; kingdom Viridiplantae; phylum Streptophyta; class Magnoliopsida; order Brassicales; family Brassicaceae; genus Sinapis; species Sinapis alba. The sequence goes on along the minus strand of MU105677.1, from coordinate 327,222 downwards.
CAAGAAGTGAAGGAAGGATTCAAGACCAAGGGGAAACTATGGAATGTATCAAGTCAGAGTAAGTTCAGAATCAGAAGTTTGGGTGGACACCAAAGAAACCGAAAAGAAGAAATCAAGGGCAAACCGTAAAGAAGCACATCAAGTGATCAAGACCGCGAGACAAAGAGATCCAAGGAGAAATTGTCATCAAGTGGGGAGAGTGTCGTGAAGTTGAGCCGTCATACACCTAAGATTCGAGGACGAATTCTATTAAGGGGGGGAGAATGTGATAACCCGCCCTTCGGGGTAAAATGGTTGAGATTGACAAAGACGGAGTTTGGAGCCAAGCTTTGGGAGATTATACATTTGGAGAAATGTTGAGTTTTGATCATTTCAAACTTAACATGGTTCGGAGAAGACAGAAGATTGGTCGAGCATCAACTTGATGGTTGAACCGCGGGCGATACGGATCAACCGAGAAGTTTAAAAGTACGATGTGGTCAAGTAATGGATCGTGAGTGAACCATGAGTCAAAGTAAGCTGCTCTACCATTACTAGAAGTGTCTCAGATTGATCAGTCGAAGATTTTGGAAGCATCCCATTTTTGGAAGCACGATGGTTTAGAAGCTCGACGTTTCAGAAACCCGACATTTCTTAGCCACTAAGTTTTCCGTGAAACTTCATATCTATCACCAGAATATTATTTTAGAGACATTATAAGTTGGAAGCAGGACGGGAGTAAGCAGGACGGGAGTAAGCAGGACGGGAAGCAAGCACGACGGGAAAACCCGAAGTTAGACGAAAACCGTAATTTCGGTTTTACGAAATTTCTAGAGGAAACCGGAGGCTCGGGAAATATTTTTAGAGGATCTCAGTATTCATCCGGAGTTTATTAGAAGTATTCAGATAATCAGAATGGGAGCAGAAAAATATTCGGGATTGATCGCGGGACGAAAATTCACCAGAAGGGCCGAAATCGCGCAAATTGCCCGAGAAGCTCGAGGTAGTCTTATCTATGAGATAAGAACGTGGTTTAAACCATCCAACCTGCTGAGTGTCATCACAAGAAGGAGCTGTAGGCGTGCATGAGTCAGTTCCATGCATCATGACACCCGAAGAACGAAGTGTCGCGATATCTGCAACCAGCGCATGCGTATCGACACACAGGGAGCGGTGTGTCGCGAGGCATGCATTCTATCCATGCTGATGGACATCTGGTCGTCCAGGCAGGAGAAGAGATGTCACTTTGCATGAGCTTGGTCCATGCTGAGTGCCATGTGGAGCACGAGGTGCCGCGATGCATGCGTCCGGAGCCATGCGAAGCGACACCCGCGCTGCCACCAACCTGAACCTGATTCGCTGCTGTATTCTATATATACCAGCACCCCCAGCTCGTTTTCATTCCTTCCTCACACACCAAAGTCACACCAAAAAGTTGTTAGAGATAGAGAGAGAAAGTAGAAAAAAAGAAGTAAGAGGTTTGGAGCTGTTTCAAAGAAGTTAGAGCATTTTCAAGAGCTGTTACTCTACCGGAAGTCCGAGAAGAACGTCCAGAAGCTAGAGGAGGTTCTGTCCAAGTCCTGATTCGTCCATACCAGTCCATTCAAGACAGAAGCATTGGGTTTTGGCTAGGCTCTCTCCGATCGACAAGCTGCAAGAACACTGTGAGTTGGTTTGTTTGAGTTCCACTTGGAACTTAGGATAGATCGAGTAGCATATAGAGTAGTTATCTCACACTGATGCATGATAGAGTCCTAGGGTTATTTTTATTTATGAATTGGACTCAGTTTAGCATGGGCTAAGCTGAGATATAAAGAAATTAAGACTGAGTTATAACCTGACTAGGACTAGGACGAATAATGCATTAACCGGTATAGTATGATAAATTATGGCATAGCTGAATTGTTAGGATTGAGATTCATGTCTTCCTTTATTTATCTATGGTTGGTTAGGAATAGATTAGACCTGCCTTAGAGATATTAGGACTATTGATTGCTTGGTTTGGTAGTGATTATTGTTGTGCAGGGATTGTGTTCTTCAGGAGATCTTAGGCCATATAGGCCGATTTCCTTGTTGTGTTGTGTTTAGTACTACGAGTCCTATGCCATATAGGCTGGACTACGAGTACTGGTGTTAGTGTCGTAGACTCCTTAGTGTATTTGAGTTTGTTGTAGGAGTCTTGTTCCCTAGGTCGTCTCTAGGATTAGTGTGTTGCCGACAGTATGTACGTAACCCGTCCATACTAGGCTTGTTTAGGGGTGATTAGTGTTTCCTCATCCTCGTACCCAGCGGGTTCAAGGAAACCCCTTATTCGCTGGATCGGGAAGACTCAGAGGAACGAGGTCATGGCTTATGGCTGAGTGTTACACGACGGTGTAACGTGGCAGTGACCCGAAGGACTGTGGGCTGTCGCGCGGTGACCCGAAGGACTGTGGGCCGCGGTCGGTTGAAAGTTCCTTCTTTCTGGCCTTTGTGGTGGGAAGTTAGGATGTTGCCGATAGAGAGGATGAACACGGAATCACCAGGGCCCATATTAGAGTATTGAGTCGTTTAGTGTTAGAATAGTGTGTCGAGTTAGTATTATTGTGTTGTCTCAAGGGTGAGGAACCCTCGAGTTAGTGTTAGCACCGAGATACGGTGTTGATCGAGTCTTGATTGTTAGATTAGGGATCCGTTTGAGTTGATGGTCGTGTGGCCATGTTTATTATTATTATTAGATTAAGGTCGAGCATACCTTAGTCGTGTAGTTTGGGGATTAGCCTTAAGCTTTCCTTTTAGGCTAGATTGATTGTTATTTTGGGTTGTCTGGGCTAGGTACTAGGTCTTGGGTAGAGGTAGCCAGCTCACTGAGTAACCTTACGTTACTCACCCAACTCTCGTTGTCTTTTTTCAGGAGATTAGGTTGTAGAAGATTGGACGCGTAGGCCACCGGAGGAGAATTGCAGTGCATTGGGCTACGGTTTGATTTTAAAAGATTTATATCTACGTTGCGTTTTATCGGTTTTGGGATCCCTAATATATTGCAAATATTCTTAAAAGACTTAGAATTAATTCTTAAAAATTAACGGGTCCAATATGATATTGGTTTAGTCCGTACCAACACAACGTTAGGTCTTGGTACGGGTTGAAAAGCCTTAGGCCTCGATCTAACGGAACCGTTAACTTCGGGTACGGGTTGCAAAGCCTATGTCTTGAGTTAGCGGGACGTGTTAGTGGATGAACTAGTCTAGGTTGCGGAATAATTCTGTAACTATGACCGGATCGTCCCTAGCCCGTCATGTAGCACTTCCGATCCCTGGCAAACAGTTGGTCCGTCGGTCATGTTCTTGTTTGATTGTTGGCCGGTGGGTCGACCTATGCCTAGAACGGATCGGGGGTGTTACACTTACCCTCCTTTTCTCTGCATTCGAAATCTGAAGCGAAGCTCTGCAGAGAAATCCCAGAACCCGAAAGCCCTAGCTGTCGAGCTTCCCTCTCTTCCATGCACCATTTTCTCTCTTCTCTTCCATCTCTCTCGCGCCTCTATCTCTTCTCTCTCTCTCCTCTCCATGGACCTCTCTCTCCTCGCCGACCACTCCCTGTCTCCTCGCCGAGCAGCCGGTGTGGTGGTGGTGATCGCCGTGTGGTGGTGGTGATCGCCGTGTGGTGGTGGTGACCAGATCTTGTCCCCTTCTTGTTCCCTTATTCCAGATCTCTAGATCCAGATCCAAAACCAAATCTCTAAGGTGAGGTGATTCGATACTAGATCTGTTCTATTGACCTCTATATTCTTGATGTTGGAACTAGGGTTTGGTTAGACCATGTTTGTTAGTTAGGTTGATAGATCATAATGGGAGTTAGGGTGATAGATGAATGCATCATGTTGCATAAGAACCTTCACACTATTTTAAAGGACTTAATGGACTGCCTTGTATACTGTAACGAAGGATATGAATGTTTATGTGATTGGTTGATCTGATTCTATGTGATGATTGAGATGAGAAGATTGGTTGTTAGAAAGAATTGCACGCCTAGGGTGATAGTGAAGGTTCCAATTGGTATGAGATGCCAATTGGTACCCTTTGATGAATGGTATGAACGAATGATGGTTGTGAAGTGTATTGTGTGAGGCCGGGAATAGATGGGTGGATAAAAGAGAGGATCAGGGAGGAAAATACAAAATACGCATGTCGGATGAAATTGTTGTTGCTATCTGTTCCAATAACGAATCAACTGAATAACTAAATAAAGTAGATAGACCTTTTTAAAATTAGAATTGGCTCAATTCGCTGAATTAGAAGCCTTTGCCCAATTTTCTCGAATGACCCCTTCTCATAATGAGAAAGTATATAACCTTATTCCGGTCTGGTCCGGATCAATTCACTTCGTGGATAAACTTCATGGTGTTATTCTTTTGGAATTTCCGGTGGGAAAGACCAGGGGAAGCATTGACACTATGGAGTCAGCAGAACATGAATCTGTCTGCCGGATGAGGTTGGTCTACGATCAGAGCCTCTTTACCGCGCTCATTTAGAGCACTTGACAGGCGCTATAACTGCTCCAAGGAGTGCTCTCCCGTGGAGGTACGGGGATTGTCGAGGGCCCGAGCTCCCCGCCCCATCCAATCCCCCGTTGGATCAAGGCCAGCCATTACCTTCACACACTATCACACATTGATCAATCAAAGAGAGATTCAACAACTAAAAGAAAGATCGAGTCTTTGGGAGTATTTCCCATGTAAGCCAAGGAATGGGATAACCAGGAGAAAGGCGCATAGGATCAGATCACTATGCGCCATAACATAAGGTAAGGCTATTACTTTCACATCTTCCTCTCTCTGGCTTATCAGTCTAGCAAGCATCCCGCTTTGAATAAAAAAATCTCAAAAGCCTAAGAGCCTGCTGCTTCATCTGGTAGAAAAGAATCAAATATATGCCGGTCATTAGAAGGAAGAACCACCATAAAAAGATTCCTCGTGTAGCATCTGAAGCAAAACTATGAACGGGAGCTAGCAATCTGAGAATTATTCGAACTCAAATTATATACCTTGAGAAGTGCTCCTCCAATCTTTTCTTTTTGAATGCCTAGTGGACATAGGTATCAGATTGACTGTGGAGTCAGGATCAACCACCACTCTCTTCACAGTCACCCTATTCATCTGGTCGGATCAATCTCACTCTTGAAATTGGGAAGAATCAACTCAAAATGTGAGGGAAGCACGAAGCATAACATTTGAATGAGAGCCCCACTCTCCCCGTCGTTCTCTCATTTTCATTTTATCTTCTAAAGTGCTGACTTGATCCTGGCCAAGTGCGGCAGAGGCTAAGTAATTTGACTCATTCACATCAAGATCATGGATGTTTGGAATCCATATTATGCAAGGAGACATTGCTTTTGCTAATTCGACCAGCGAGATCCAGCTAAGGAAAAAGAGTGCCGCGGCTGCTCCACTCCGCGCGGTCTCATGAACTTCACGGAGAAACCTAGCTTCGCTATAGATTCGCAATGACAACATTGATCGAATGTGTAGGATAGGTGGGAGGTCCCCACATAGAACGACCAATCCTGAAAGACCACTCTTTCGTCTAAGGGTGCCTAACCGCCGCACCGAGAATTCGGGGGGAGGCGGGACACTGCGAGGTGGGTAGTTTATCTGGGGCGGATGCCTCCTAAAGAGTAACGGAGGTGTGCGAAGGTAGGCTCAAGCAAAGATTCTGCTNGGGGGGGGGGGGGGGGGGGGGGGGGGGGGGGGGGGGGGACTGCCCGACCCGGGTTTCATGAGCGTTGGCGGGTCTTGGAGTGCCTGTCAAGGAAAAGGCTTTAGGAGATCCAGAGATTTTCTTTCTTGGCACTGGGAGCGAATACTTTGAGCTCTTCTTCATGGAATTTTTCCAGCTCTCAAGGAAGATTGGATGTAATATTACACAATCTCCAATTTCTCTCTTTCTCGCAGTGAGTGAACTACTAGCAATTCTCAAAAGAACGACTAGGGGAATGATTAAATAATCAAGGATTGAGACGAGTTTATCTATTGTATATACTGTTTTTGATAGATACATACTTAATCTAGATATACAAAGTTTTTTTCTTAAGTTGGAATCTCATATATGAATAAAGTCAGGGAATCTACATGTGTTAAGCACCATTTAAGAGAAGCTAGCGTCCGATTCCATGCTTCCCTATGCTATAGAATAGAATGACGATGATGCAGACTTCGGGCATTCAAATGACTTCCTGTTCTGGAATGTCAATCCATTAGTAGTAGATGTCGGCATTTCCTAAAAAAAGCTGTTTGAGTAGCAGGAGGACCCGGTGGGGCGCTAATGAATAATCGAAGGCGGATTAAGAGAAGAGAGCTGTTAGCGTAGATGAAAGTTGTGGGTTAGCCGTGCCACAAGGCACAACCATAAAAAGAATAAAAAAAGTTATGTAGTTTGACCATCTGCTCTATCCGTTCGAGTTTGGCTTCTCTAAAGAAGAGAAGGCGCTAAAAATAAAAATATTCGCAAAGGCATACCGAAAGGATACCAATGAAGCCAGCCATTAATGACTAGTTCGAACACCAGGAGCGGAAGGAGGGACTTGAACCCTCAACCTCAACCTTAGCCTTGGCAAGGCTATGCTCTACCATTAAGCTAATTCCGCCAGCTACGGTAGTGGCAAAGCACTACTGAGCAATTCACGTATTACTTGATACGAACGACTTATGTTTTTCCGCCGGACCATGACTCTTGACCTCCGATCGAGCTACGAGCACGAGTAGGTAGGCAGCATCTGTCTTTTTTTTTGAAGTTGGGTCATTTCCTTTCCTAAGACGGCTCCTCTTATTCTACAATAATCCAAGCAGCAGCTGCCCGAGTCTGCTCGGAACCAGTCGATTCTTGAGCCAGGACTCAAGGTCTCTCCTGCATGCGAGTTTGCTGAGAATGCTGCGAGTAAATACATGAACGAGACGAGTGAGTTAGTCGGAACAAGAGGACTCCTTACCTTAGGAGCGGGATGAGTGATACATTCGGTGAGCGCCGTAGTTCAGTTTTCCTTCCCTGAAAGTTTCATTCATCAAAAACTTTGTTTCAGAGTGCAGATTTCTCAGCTATACAGGCATTCAAACTTCTATGTATCTGACCTTAGTGTCCATAGGGCAAAGCGGGAAGTCCTTACCGGACGAAAGCAAGAAGCAGGCAGCTAATGAACGCAGTGAACTCATAGTTCATCTTCTTCGACGTGTATCCGCATACCATTTACAATTGATAGATAGCTAGTCTGTCTGGTTCTGTTCTCGAGGAACACCAGTCTCTCGACTGAGAGGAACACCTCTTACTAAGGGGATTCTGTTCGGATTCGTCTTTTAGACTAGCACCAGCCTTTATTCCATTCCGCAAGTGGAATGTCATAGGAGTACCTAATTTGACCAATTATGATTTTATAAGAAACCAAGGCGTTCCTCAACTAGCCTATTCCCAATTCCCAAGCCAACCAAACAGGGAAGCTAGGTCCAACCATTACCCTTTTCGAGCAGCTCTTTCAACTGACAATCAATTCCCAGAATAAAGCCAAGGTAGGGAAGGGATTGGATGTACTGTTGGAGCACAAATTTATATGTAAGATGCCTAGTTGGATCACTAATTCGTAGATTGACAACCTCTAAAAAGGGCCTTTTTCCAAAAAGATTCCTTATCAATTTTTGTCGATATTGAATACCTTATTAACGGGCGGAGATTAAGAGGTAGGCAAGTTGGTAGGCTCCAGAGAACATAATGCAATGGAGGGCCTAACGCCTAGTAAGACGGGGAAGGAGTGTTATGAAAGGGAGGAAGAGGAGGAACCTAGCTTCTTCAGCGAAGCTGGAGGAACCCCTCTTATAGAGACATAATTTCTCAATATGAGAAAGCCATTCCAAATAGCGTCAAACCTGAATTACTACAAGCCCTTAGAGGTGGATTAACTAACGAAAGAAAAATGGAACCAGATGCTTTCTTAAAAGAAAGAGCTTTAGCTTTAATTTAGCTTTCATCACATTAGGAATCCTCAATCAGTAAGAAAGAAAAGTTCTTAAGCAAAGACTGGAGCTCCAAATTCCCATTCAACGTCAATCTTAAGCTGGACCAATGTTTTTTAACAAGCCAACTTGATTTACATCCCTGGACAATATAGGGGTTCCTCCAGCTTCACATAAGAAGCTAGGTGTGCCATATCTTCCAAAACCCAGTTTTGTACCATCCGGTTTGCAACCCCTACTACATCAGTCCAATAATCCCACTCACTGGTAAATAGCGCAATACTTCTTCGTGAATCTCCGCTATTTCAATATGGAACATCATAACAAGAGGAATGAAACGGCTATAACTCCTATATTAACTACTGGAAAGATCATAGAGAAGAAGTCGAGACCTAACAAAAGAAGTAAACCTAAAGTGTCGCTTAGTGCTCACAACGGGTAGTGATGTTATAATCAGAAAGTAATTTAATAATCTTCCGCCAGAATGGAGTTTCCTCTTTTCCTAAGCAGGAGTAAAGGTAGTAGAATCTTCTTTTGCCACGATCAATATCCTTAGTCAAGTTCTGCTACTGACTCTCTTTCAGTTGAGGTGGAATCAAACCCTTCTTTGGCTTAGGGTTATGCCCACCTCTACTTGTTAGTCTTCACTAAAAAAAGAACAAGTTGAGAAGAAGGTGTCAAATGCAGACAATTCCGAGAAGATATCGCTTCATATAATTCAGAAATACTAGTTTTCTTGAAGCCTCTTGTTCATATCTCTCATCAAAAGGGGCAATTTGATAATGTCTATCTAGCAAACTTCCCGCTAACCCAAGTGAGCATTCAAATATATGTCCTACATTTATACGTGAGGGTACTCCTAATGGGTTGAAGACCATATCCACGGGTCTCCCGTTTTGCAGATTAATTTATTTCAACAAATCCCTCCAGACAAAAGAATGAGACGGTTTTTCTTGGTTAGACTCTCGAGAACCAAAACAATAGACTGATTGATTGTGGTCAGGTCAGAGGCTTCTGTTGGAGGAGATTGATTTGACACGGATGGCGTCTAGTGGTCGAGTCCAATGAGAATGGGAATGTGAAATGAGAATGAGAATGAGAATGAGAATGAGAATGAGAATGAGAATGAGAATGAGAATGAGAATGAGAATGAGAATGAGAATGAGAATGAGAATGAGAATGAGAATGAGAATGAGAATGAGAATGAGAATGAGAATGAGAATGAGAATGAGAATGAGAATGAGAATGAGAATGAGAATGAGAATGAGAATGAGAAAGAGAATGAGAATGAGAATGAGAATGAGAATGAGAATGAGAATGAGAATGAGAATGAGAATGAGAATGAGAATGAGAATGAGAATGAGAATGAGAATGAGAATGAGAATGAGAATGAGAATGAGAATGAGAATGAGAATGAGAATGAGAATGAGAATGAGAATGAGAATGAGAAAGAGAATGTGAATTGTTATCGATTCAATGAAATTGTTTGTAGTCCTGCTTGAGACACCGATAACAGGTGGCGTCTAGAGATAGGACCCGCGGGACAGTAGCCTAACAAGAGGTACTTGCGGGTGAGTTACCGCGGGAGAGCGCCGGATGAGGCACCCACGGTAGAGTTGCCACAAGAGATCGCCGGTTGAGGAACTCGTGGTAGAGATGAGTTGCCACAGGGAGATCGTCGGCTGAGGCACCTGTGGTAGTTAGAGGCGCCTTATGATCGAGTCATGCCGAGTCATGGCATAATTATGACTATTGAGACGAGGTGGCAGACAGAGCACCGAGTGGGCCAACGAGCTGGGCCTCGGGTAGTCATTTAGGAACCTGGGGGACAGTCCGAGGACGTAAGATCACCCGGGTTAGGCCGACACGTGGAGGGTCACCGTGAGCTAGCCATAGGTCCTTACGTCTAGGTTGCTTGGTGTCAGTCTGTTTATGTGTGTTGTATGTCGAGTCGGTCTAATCATTTTCTTGGCATCGACTGAGTTCGTTGTATTGATTGATCGCTAGGTTGATAGAAATGTTGATGCTTGAAATGTTAAGTTGCATTGATTGATTGTAGTGGCTAGCCAGCCTTCTTTCCCGCATAGAGTAGTGTGATGGGAGACTGGTCTAGAGTCACTTCGCTGAGTATTCCAATACTCACTCCCTCCCTTTCCATTTCTCTGTGCGCAGAAATGTAAGTACAAGTATATGGATATGGTTGGGTTGGTATTTCAAAGGAAGCAGTGCGTCCGTCGATTCTCGGGACCAGTATGTGGACACGTTGGGTGTCTAAATTGAGTAGACGCGTGTCCATGACTCTCGCTCGACAACCCCGGTCGGACGTCGGGGGAGCAGGATGTTATAGGGGTGGTCATCTCAAACCAGAAGCTGATCTCTGCCGTCACGTTCTGCCAAGCTCGAGGTGTCTACCATGGTGATCTCAAACCGGAGAATCTGCTTTTAGACCAGAAGGGTAATCTCAAAGTCTCAGACTTTGACTCAGTTCTGTCTCTGATCAGATTTACAGAGGTGAGTTTAGATGTCCGAGATGGTTCTCATTGCAGCTAACGAGTTTGTTGTCTCGTCTTCTCGAGACAAATCATGAGAAAATTATTTACTTTCCCTGAGGTTATGGAGAACTCCTTGTTTAAGAAAGGGTGTAAGCATGTCAAGTTTTATGTGGAAGATGAGATAAGCTTTGCAATGTTGATAACGACGATGATGAATTGGAGACCGCATCCGTGGAGTCTGACCTGTCTTCTTTTGTGTCTGAATCTGAGTTTGAGTATTTGGAGCCTATAAGGAAGGTTGTTGGGTTGCCTTGACCCGCAAGTTTGAATGCTTTCAATATCCTATCGTTTTCGCAAGGTTTCGACTTATCAAGTTCGTTTGATGATGATGAGGAAGGCTCTAGGTTTGTTTCAGGAGCTCGTTTTTTGAAGATCACATCGAAGTTAGAAGAGATTGCTAAAGTTGTGAGCTTTACGGTGAGGAAGAAGGATTGTAGGGTGAGTCTTGAAGGTTCAAGACAAGGAGTGAAAGGTCCTTTGACTATTGCAGTAGAGATATTTGAGTTGACACCATCGTTGGTTGTTGTTGAGTTGAAGAAGATAGGAGGAGATAGAACATAGTATGAAGAGTTTTGTAACAATGAATTGAAACCCATATTGCAGAATCTGACAGCTGATGATGTTGAAGAGCCTGTGGCGGTTTCTGCGGTTGATGTAATCGTGAATTCTCCACCAGTTTGTTACTTGCCTTCGGACACTGAATAGAATATGATAGACTAAAAGCTAAAGAGATCATGACGGGCGGTAATGGTTTGATTCTCCTCATGGGAATTTGAATTTTGTTGTTTGGTGGAGAGATGTTAGAGAAGTGGGATATGGTGTTGTTATGTTTGTACTTTTTAGCAGTTTTGTTTCTTGTGTGTGTGGGAGAATTGTAAACAGTTTCGTATCAGATCTTTAATATGTATGAAACAATGAAATCAAAATAAACAAATTTCTTATCTTGTTCTTCAAGATACGTTTTTGTTATTAAAAAACAATTCAATTTATAAATCATTTCTAATATAAATTACAGAGATTATTTCACTAAGTATTTGATGTGATCATGGACCAGCTTGAAGATAAAATGTCTTAGCCATTCCTGAAGGTCCTGTGACTCAATCAAGAACCAAGAAACTGAATAGAGACACTGGAGGATTTACTTAGATTAGTATGCAAGCAAGAGGAGTCTTGGACAAAGCTTGATAATCCAAGACACTTTGATCACCATTCAAGGTACTTCAATCTCAAGTTGATGAACACTTAGGCAAAGTACTTGTGTGTGCTCTTTTTCTCAGTCTTTGGTTTTGTCCCAATGGTTTTTCCAAAGATATATTTTTTAACGAGGCCACAAGTTACTTTTACCTATGACCTAAGTGTTAATCTCGGTACAAGACTGAAGATGTCATTATCTATCTATCTTATGTTATATTTTAGACTATGGTTATTATGTTATGTTTTGTTTTTGAAAACACTTGTGAAATGAGAGTGTTCCTTAGCTGTCTCTTTATCTTTCCGAGACCTTGTGCATGTACAATGATCTCTCTACTTATAGCTTTCAAAAATCTTCTTTCTAATTATCACATCTTTTATCAAAAACCTTTGTTTTTAGTTTCTTCTTTCTTGTCAAGTTGTTTGAGTGTTCTTGTGTGTAATATCCAGAGTCAAGAGTGTCTATCTCGGTGTGTCATATCCGATCTAGTCACTTAGGAGTATCAAGAGTCATTCTGTATCTCCTGTGTCACCATTTGGTCCACAAACATGGAGATATCAAAAGAACTTTATTCTCTCAGCATCCTGTTCTTTTGCTTGTTTTTAAATAATCTATACTAACCGTAACTGATACTACACCGGTTTATCCGAGTAAACTTGTTTCTCTTTTACAGGAGTATGAAGATGTGTTTCCGGATGATAATCCCATTGGCTTGCCACCCATACGTGGGATTGAGCATCAGATTGATTTTGTTCCTGGATCAACTCTTCCAAACCGTCCATCATACAGAACTAATCCGGTTGTGACCAAGGAGTTGCAAAGACAAGTAGAGGAGCTAATGGAGAAGGGGAATATCTCAGAGAGCTTGAGTCCATGTGCTGTTCCAGTTTTTCTTGTACCTAAGAAGGATGATAGCTGGAGCATGTGTGTTGATTGTAGAGCAATCAACAACATAACAGTGAAGTATCGCCACCTTATTCCTAGATTAGATGATATGTTTGATGAATTGCATAGTTCTTGCATCTTCTCTAAGATTGATTTAAAAAGCGGATATCATCAAATTAGAATGAAACAGGGTGACAAATGAAAAACTGCATTTAAAACTAAGCATGGATTGTATGAGTGGATAGTTATGCCATTCGGATTGATAAATGCACCTAGTACATTTATGAGATTGATGAATCATGTTCTTAGATCCTTCATTGGAATCTTTTTTGTTGTGTACTTTAGTGACATTCTTGTTTACAGCAAATGCATTGATGATCATATAGAACATCTTAGGTCTGTTCTTGATGTTTTGAGAAAAGAAAAACTCTATGCAAACCTACATAAATGTACTTTTTGTACGTATAACTTGGTTTATTCAGGAGTTAAGGTTGATGAGGAGAAGATCAAAGCTATCAAGGAATGGCCGAGTCCAACAACAGCAGGAGAAGTAAGGAGTTTTCATGGACTTGCGGGGTTCTATAGGCGTTTTGTGAAGGATTTCAGTACCATAGCAGCCGTTAACTAAAGTAATCCAGAAAAAAGTAGGATTCAAGTGGGGAGAAGCACAAGAAACCGCATTCCAGACTCTTAAAGAGAAGCTTACTCAATTTCCTCTTCTTATACTTCCTGATTTTTCTAAAACCTTTGAGATTGAATGTGATGCCTCAGGAATTGGTATTGTTGCTTTATTGATGCATGATAGGAGTCCCATTGCATACTTCAGTGAGAAGCTTGGAGGAGCTACTATCAACTATGAAACTTATGATAAGGAATTGTATGCTTTGGTGCGAGCTTTACAAACGTGGCAACACTATCTATGGCTGATGTACTCAGGTTTTAACCACTAAAACCAACCGCAAGTGCACAGTAGTGCGCGGTAGTATATAGGGATCGAATTCCTCAAAGACCAAGGTTACACTATAAATCTTCGAGAGAAAAGTCAAGCTAGAGCGACAAGAGTTTGTTTTGATTGTTTCAATTTCAGAAATGTAAATAACATAATGTAAACAAAGTTTCACAGATGAATAAAAACGCTAGACCATGGGTATTCTCAGGAAAACATAAATCAAGTTATGCATGCTAGACAGAGGATTCAGATTTAAACCGTTCTCGAACTCAAACAACAAGCATAGTTTAGTTAACTTTCGGTAAACTAAACCCTATGAATTAGAAATCTAAAGAGCAACTTCCGTTTTATCTAAAATTCTAATCATGCAATTTAACAAGTTAGATTTGTTCACAAGTTTCCCAACAACGACTATTGTCGGTTATGAACACTTGTTCATCTAGATTCGTTTCAGGAGTTTAAACAGTCATTTTCGATGAGTTTAAACAACCTAGAGATCATGAACTAGGTGCGCAGTCCAGTTCAAGCAATAAGATACATCTAAATGAAGAACCAATGAGATTAACCCCTATCTAACATGTCAGTGTCAATGATTCATTGATCCCTTCGATTCACCCTAGCCTAACTGTAGGATTACTCAGACATGAAATGAAGAACACAGAAAATAACAGAATGCTTCATTGAATAGAAATGTGAAATCAAATAGGGTTCAGAAAGAGCTTCTCTATCAAGAGTATATGTTTCTTCTCCCTAGAGCTTACAATCTCCAAAAGCCAAAAGCAATCCAATGTAAAATGAAAACGTACTGAGAAAAACACTCAGCAACTGCAACAAATAGGGTTCAACACGTTTTTCACGAAATCCCTAAACAAAACCGGTTCAAACTTGAATAAAACCAAGAAATCTGGTTTTCTTGCGCGCAGACTGGCTTGGATCGACCACGAAATCGACCGATCCAGGAGTGGATCGGTCGACCTGTATGATGAAGATCGACTCCCTTCTTATCTCGGTCGATCGAAATATGTTCTACAAATCCGTGCAAAAACGGATCAACCACGCGATAGATCGATCCAAGAGGGGATTGATCGATCCATGTTATGCGGATCGACTGGCTTCTTGCTCGGTCGATCGAAATTTGTCCCGCACCAAAGAGCCGAATTTGCGTCTTGGGATCGATTGATCCACTCCCTGGATCGATCGATCGGGCCCTATTTCACACATTCTTCTTTTCCTTGCTCCTTGTGCTCAAAACTCCATCCGGAAGCATTCCTGACCTTAAAAGACTCGATAATCAACAACAAGACTCGAAAAACGGTTGAAAACATGGGTAAGAATACGCTAAAAACGCAACATATCAACTCCCCCAGACTTAGTCTTTTGCTTGTCCTAAAGCAAATTACCATGATCCGAGAAAGAGGTTTGAAAACGTGAAAACTCACGTATCCTTTAGAACACTGCGTTACCATTGTCAGTTGCAAGCCACATCTAATCGCACCAACCAAAGAAGGTACTCCATGTACTCAACCTCAGCTTAGCAACCCAACCGTTTTAAGCCCACAACTCATGAGAGTTGTCCAAATCCACCATCACCAACCCCATTTAGAGCTGACCGTGCAGTCTCATCGAGGGAATATTGATCACCAGACACATGGATTCTCACTCATTCAAGTTCTTGATTACACATATAATTTCTTTCCTTTCTCTTTTCTCGCTTCACTCAGTCAATTTTTCCCTACTTTGTAGGGTATCATTTTATTTTTTTATTGACTGAGTTTATTGGACAGTTGGACAGGCTTCCATGAGACACAAGCACTAATGGTCGTTGCCACTAAGCACCTGGTTCACTTCTTTTTGACTTTTATCCTTCTCTTTTTGTTTCTCTTTTCATTTTTCATTTTTTTTAGGAAGGGAAGAGAAAGGAAAACTATACTCACAAAAACTAGTCTTTTCAGACTTGAATGAGGAGTCTGATCCGATGTATGCCAAGTCCCAAGACAAGAGAAATCAAGTTTATTAGGTGGGGGTCAGCTTTGGATCCTTCAAACACCCAAACAAATATGGATGGTAATGGCAGATCAATCCACTTTGGTATTTTCCACGTTGTACAGTCTGCAGTCATTAGCTGAAAGAATGGTCACTGAAACATTAGATAGACAGCAGTTCCAAGAAAAGTTCATAGTTCCAGACTCTTTTTTTTTTTGGACTCGATAAAACAGACTGATTTGAAACAAACTGACTCAATAAAACAAACTGATTTCAAACAGACTGATTTGAAACAAACTGACACAATACAACAGACTGATTTGAAACAAACTAACTCAACTGAAACACAAAAAGAAACACAAGATAACGTTAGTCCTAGAATGTACTCTCCCCCAGACTTATTTCACACCGTCTTGGCGTGAAAAATAGATCCAAAGGAGAATACGACAAATGCAAAAGTACATAAAGATAAAGAAAATGATATAATACAATGGATATAAAGAGATGATACTGATCACACATGGTCGTCGGGACTGCAGCTCTTGCTCTGTCCTAGTCCGCGCCTGCGCCTAGGAAGGCGTGCATCAGGGTCTGAATCAGCTGCATCATCGTCGTCCAAGGTGTCGGTATCTCTGTGTCCAGCAACATCAGGTATGTCTCCAATGTCATCAGCAGGCTCAGAAGGCTCGGAAGTCTGCGGAGCACGGCAACAAGATGGAGGTGGTGGACAACGAACCTTCGCAAGTGCTCCCCAAATGGTCTGCATCATCGTCGAGAGCTTCCCCAGTGTATCTGCAGTCCAGGCGAACTGCTGATGTGGTGTACCATCCAAGGGTGGCGCTGCAGGGTCATACTGTCTCGTGTAAGCTGGCAGCAAGTACTCCATAGAGAGATGGGCAGTGTGATCAGCTGTGAAGTCAGGAGTAGGGTCATGCTCGTCTTCTCTCTAAGCTGGACCTGAAGAAGAAGAGCCTCGGCGACGTTTGGGACCTGGTGTAGGAGGTGTGTAGAGAAGCTCAGCTGGAGGCCTAAAGCGCATGTTCTCCACAGACGTCAGAGATGTAATGGAAGGCTGTGGGAGCTTGTAGAGAAGGACCTCTCCGTCAAGAAGGGTAAACCGGTAGATCTTACCAGAGGAGAGAGCCCTGGTGTTAGTGAGGAACTGGGCATTGAACCTGCTAATAGAATCCAAACAAGGAGTCCTCGAGAGATTGATGTCATGATACTTGAAGATCTGAGTGAGGAGACCACCTACGGATTCCTCCAAAGGCTTCTTGAAGTGCTCACGCAGGCCTCTGAACTTCCTAGCAAATAGCATATCGGCGAACAGTGCTCCCATGTTAACTGAAAGCTCTGCGGGAGGTTGCTCTCCAAAGTCATAAACCGGCATGAGAGCTGAAGCCAGCCCGTAATGAATGAGTTGTGCCTCATCTCATGTAAGTGATCATGCTTCCTCTTTTCCTAGCAGAAGATGACCCAAATACTTGGCGACCACTCGTAGAACTGGATTCCTAACCATAGCAAACTTGGCCTCTCTGGAAACGTAGTTGGTCTTGGCTATCTCACTCCATAAGAGACAAGCCTGAGGGAAATCGGGTAAAGAGCACTCCTCATGTTTGGTTTTGAAACCAAACAGTGTACACAGCTGATGAATGGTCATCTCATAAAGTACTTCATGGATGAGGAAAGTAAGCTTGCCTTCACTAGCCACCCTATTTGTCTCTAACTTATAGTGCAGCTCGATGGAGGAAAGAAACTGTATAACCAGCTCTGGATAAATGGGTTCAGGATCATACAAGAGTTCCAAGCCCCATGTTCTTTCACATCTTCTTGACATCCCGGACTATTCCCAACTCCTTTGTAGTGTAGTCACAAATGAACTTGGTTGGTTTTAGTGGCATCCTCAGCAAACCATTGTAGAGAAGGTTATGGTAACCACTCCATCCAGCCATGTAATCGCGGTAAGCGTAGGGAGGAAAGCTCTTCAGAATGGACTTGCTAGTGATGTCCTCTTTTTTGTGTTTCGGAACCTTAGCAAATGGTGTCAACACCGGTCGTGGCCAAGGAGTTGTTGCCTGAATTTCCTCACTATCTGGTTGGACTGAGTCGGATGCACCAGTTGTGTCCACATCTTGAGTGTCTGGTCGTGCTACTGCCTTTTGTTTCTGATTCTTCCTCGAGGTTGACTTACCCCTCTTCTGCAATTATACAAAATTTCAAAAATGAGTTTTCAAAAATATGAGAATCAGACACAACTAAACTCAGCTCCAATTCTCATTTCTTGCCCCTTTTTTGATTTTTTTTTTATTAAGAACAAAACCAAAATTCCTAAATCAACACTAAAACTATGAATTAAGGCATGGGTTATGTCCAAAATCATCCCTAATCATCATTTTAGCACATGATTCAAGCCAAACAACCCAAAAAACCCAAAAAATTCACCTTGGCACCTTATATTTTTGAACTCAAAAATGGGTTTCAAGTTCCATACCTTTGCAAATCGAAGGAGATAGTGACAGATTCAGAATCAGGTCGCAAAAATCATATGGATTAGACCCAAGAATCATCAAAAACAGAGTGAAATTGAGGAAGTTAGGAATTGGGGGTTTGAGAACCCTTTTCTCTCTATGAACTCGATTTTGCAAGGGAGAAATGAAAGTTTTTGATCCCAAATTCGAGTTAATAGACTCTGAAACATGTTTGACCGGTTCAAATCAAGTGGGAGTAAACCGGAGAAAACCGAAAAAATCGATTTGGAACTTACTCGGGTCGGAATCGATCGATCCCCAGGTAAATCGATCAATCCGTTATGGATCGATCCGTGCTCGATCGATTGGACTTTGTCTCGGTCGATCGAATATACTTCTGCAATTTTGCGGGTTTCGAAGCTTCCTGGATCGACCGAGGCGGATCGACCGGACAGTTCGGGCGATCGATCGATCCCTTCATATCGATCAGGGGATCGAGTTCGGTGTTGGTCCGGTCGATCGAAAACTGTTCCGCAAATGTTGATGCGTTTGGGTCGATCAGCAGATCGACCAGTCCAGGATCGACCGATCGATCCATATTCTGGATTTGCCCAAGTTCTTTTTTTTTTATATATATATACTTGCAAACCTAAAAATAAAACCAAAATTCAAATTGAAAGAGAAAATAACAAGAGAATATGTACACATACCAGTGGGTTGCCTCCCACCAAGCGCTTGTTTAACGTCATTAGCTCGACTTTGGCACCTTCTATGCTAGAGGTGGTTCACAAGAGAGACAGCTTCTCCCTTAGGAATCTCTGAATAGGCTAGATATGGTTTCAGGCGTTGACCATTAACCACAAATTCACCACCATCATGATTCCACAGCACAATTGCACCATAAGGCTTCACTTCTTTGATCGTGAATGGACCAGACCATCGAGATCTAAGCTTTCCATGGAACAACTTCAGACGAGAGTTGAAAAGTAGGACCTGATCATTGGCAGTGAAAGTCCTTGGAATGATCTTCTTGTCATGATAAGCCTTAGTGCGTTTCTTGTAGATCTTTGAGTTTTCGAAAGCTAAATTTCTGAACTCATCTAACTCAATGAGTTGAATCATCCTTCTCTCAGCTGCAGATTTCATGTCATAGTTCATTTGCTTGACTGCCCAAGCTGCCTTGTACTTTAACTCCACTGGAAGATGACATGGTTTTCCATAAACCAGATGAAATGGGGTTGTGCCAATGGGAGTCTTATAGGCGGTTCTGTATGCCCACAAAGCATCATCTAGCTTGGTTGACCAATCCTTTCGAGTTGTTCCAACTGTTTTCTGCAGGATGTTCTTGATCTAGAAATCTCAACATGTCCACTTGTCTGAGGATGGTATGCAGTTGTCACCTTGTGCCTGACACCATTTTTCTTGAGAAGATTCTCAAACACCTTGTTGATAACGTGTGTTCCTCCATCCCTAATCACCACGCTTGGCACTCCAAATCGTGGAAAAATGATGGACTTGAACATCTTTAAAACCACCTTAGCATCATTTGTAGGACTTGCTATTGCCTCTACCCACTTAGAGACATAGTCTACGGCGACGAGAATGAACTGATTGTTGTGGGAAGATGGAAATGGACCCATAAAATCAATGCCCCACACATCAAACACCTCAACTTCCAAGATAAAGTTCTGAGGCATCTCGTTTCTCTTGCTGATATTTCCTTGTCTCTGACATGCATCACACTTAGAGACAAAGGACTGGGTATCCTTGAACATTTTAGGCCACCAGTAACCAGCTTGTAGAATCTTTGAAACAGTCTTGCTCGCTGCAAAGTGTCCAGCGTAGTTGGAACCATGACAGTGGAATAGGATGCATGGAATCTCTTCTTCAGTGACACACCTTCTGAAAACATTGTCTGCACACTGCTTGTACAAAAATGGCTCATCCCAGAAGTAGCGTCTGACATCTTTTAAGAATTTCTTCTTGTCATTTACAGTAAACTTAAGAGGTTCTTGATCTGCAGCTAGGTAGTTGGCAATCTCTGAAAACCAAGGCACCTTTGGAATGCTTGCATCTTTTATTCGCACATACCCATCATTGTATTGGACACTTACTGCATAAACAGTTTCTACCGGATGAGTATCAGCCAAAAGTAACTCTTCTTCCACCTTCAGTCTAGACAAATGATCTGCAACTCCATTTTCAATCCCTTTCTTGTCTTTGATCACAAGGTCAAAACTCCTGCAGTAAGAGAATCCATCGCAGAAACCTCGGTTTTGCATCCTTCTTTGAGAGCAGATATCTCAATGCAGCATGATCGGTGTGGACTATGACCTTGGATCCAACAAGATATGATCTGAACTTCTCAAAAGCATAAACAATGGCCAGCAGCTCCTTCTCAGTAGTAGCATAGTTGCATTGTGCATCATCGAGTGTCCTGCTTGCGTAGTAAATGACATGAAGCTTCTTTTCTTTCATCTGCCCCAAGACAGCCCCTACAGCGTAATCACTGGCATCACACATCACCTCGAAAGGCAACTCCCAGTCCGGTGGTTGGACAATTGGTGCACTAACTAGTGCTCCCTTGATGGTATGAAAAGTTTCCAAGCACTCGCTGTTGAAGTGAAACTTAGTTTCCTTGCAGAGAAGACGAGTCAAAGGCCTTGCAATCTTGGAGAAATCCTGAATGAACCTCCGGTAGAACCCTGCATAACCCAGAAAACTTCTGATCCCTTTTACTGAATCAGGTGGCTGTAGACTCGTCATCACCTCGATCTTAGCCTTGTCAACTTCAATGCCCTTTTCTGAAATCTTGTGTCCAAGAACAATGCCGTCTCTGACCATGAAGTGGCACTTCTCCCAGTTCAACACCATATCCTTTTCCTCGTACCGCTTAAGTACTCTGCACAGATTAGAAAGACAAACAGAAAATGAAGATCCATAGACAGAGAAATCATCCATGAATACTTCCATTATATCCTCAATCATGTCAGTAAAAATAGACATCATACACCTCTGGAACGTGGCAGGCGCATTGCACAAACGAACTGCATTCTGCGATAAGCAAATGTGCCATAAGGACATGTGAATATGGTTTTCTCCTGATCATCTGGATGAATCGGTATCCTGGAAAAACCTGAATAACCATCTAAAAAGAAGTAGTATGGATGGTTAGCCAATCTTTCAAGCATCTGGTCAATAAATGGCAAAGGAAAATGATCTTTCCTAGTTGCAGCATTCAACTTTCTATAGTCTATGCACATTCTATGACCAGTGACAGTTCTAGTGGGGATCAACTCGTTCTTATCATTTTTTGATTACTGTTACTCCACCTTTCTTTGGTACAACATGCATGGGACTAACCCATTTACTATCAGAGATAGCATAAATTATTCCAGCTTCTAGAAGTTTCATTATCTCCTTCTTAACAACATCTTTTAGATTCGGGTTTAACCTCCTCTGATGTTCTATAGAATTCCTTGATTCATCTTCTAGATATATCCTATGCATACAAAGATCAGGTGATATACCAGGAATGTTATCTAGCGAGTAGCCTATTGCTCTACGAAACTTCCTTAACTCACACAAAAGTTTAGCAGTTTCAACGTTGTTCAGCTCGGCATTGATGATCACAGGATAAGTAGAGTTGGGACCAAGAAATGCGTACCTTAGCCCTGCTGGAAGTGTTTTGAGTTCCACCTTTGGAGCTCTCAGTTCACTCCATGGGTTGAGATGATCCGCAGTAGCTTTTGGTGTAGGTGATTTCCCTTCATCAAGGCTCAGAAAAGCTACCATGTGTGCCATTTGCACCCCATAATTCAACATCTTAGCAAACCCGGTTGTATCCTCATTCAAGTACCCATGCTCACTCTCAGCTAGAGTAAGAGCAATCTCCAGAGGATCATCTCTCAGTAACTCCTCAGTCATTTCCTCATCTTCATCATCTTCTGAAGCATGGTCAATGGAAAAAGTATGACCACCCAGTGTAGGTCTTTTCAGCATCTTATCCACTTCAAACTTCATGATTATGTCTCCCAAATAGAGATCTATCTTGCCTCTCTTCACATCAATGATAGCTCCTGTTGTAACTAAGAATGGACGTCCCAAAATGAGAGGATTTTTAGGCTCTTGATCTAGCTCCAGCACTACAAAATCTGCAGGAATCTTGTAGTTTCCAATCACTATGTGAATGTCCAAAACAACACCAACTGGATGTCTCACAGAGCGATCTGCAAAAACTAGCTGGATTTTTGTGGGCTTAAAGTTGGTGAAACCAAGCCTCTTAGCCACAGTGTATGACATCAAATTCATACTTGATCCCAAATCGTAGAGAGACCTCCTGAAGATAGCACCTCCAATCTCACATGACAATACAAAGCTCCATGGATCTTCCATCTTCTCTGGAACTCTGTTCTGAAGCAGTGTGCTACATCTCTTGGAGATAGACATAACACTCTCCTTAGGAGAAGCCTTGTTTGTCACCAAACTCTTCACATACCTCTTCAAAGCAGGCATCATCTCAACAGCATCCTCGAATGAGAGTTTCACAGTCAATTCGCTAACCATTTCCTTACACTTAGCTGCCTCTAAATCTCTGCGAGACTTCTTTTGTTTCACTGGATATGGCAGTTTTGGTGTGTACACTCGAACTGGAGGAGGTGTGTCTACAGCAACTTCCACAGTCTCCTTCTCAACACTAGCTTCAACCGGTTCAGCAACCTCCACAATTTCTGTTTCAACATTCACCACTACTGGTTCTTTAGTCTCCACAGTTTTCCTCTCATTATGAGGCAGTTCTTTACCACTCCAAAGGGTGATAGCATTAACAAACTCATTCCTGGGGTTTTGTTCATTTTTCCCAGGAAGAACTCCAGCAGGTCTTTTGACAGCTTATGCGGTTTGAGCAACTTGAGTGTCAAGCTTCTTCACATGAGCTGAAAGAGATTCTCATTTGTTGTTCAGATCCTGGTACATGATGTCAACCTTAACGTTGATGTTGTCAACCTTGATGTTTATCTCAGAGCACTCTTTTGATGGTTGATCATCAGTTGTTGCATCATCAGCTCAAGTTTAGATTCTTGAGCAGCTGGGATTGAGTTTGCAGCATTTGATGTGTTCCTGGGTTGTAGGAGTTCTGTTGTTGCTTCTGCTGGTACCCTTGTTGTTGGTAGTTCTGGTTTTGATTTCGGTTCTGTCTTGAGTTCTGTCCACCTTGTTGGTTCTGGTACCCTTGTTGTTGGTAGTTCTGGTTGTACCCTCTATTCTGCCCATTCACATAGTTGACTTCAGCTTGCTGGTCCTCAAGCTCCTTATCAGAGAAAACATGCTGAAATGCTCCATCTCCATTGTCTTCAACATAGCTGACCATCTTCTAATCTATTTGTATAAGTATGTCAATCTTTGCACTCATCTCCTCAAACTTCTTAGTGTCTACACTGCTGACCTTCCTCGATCTATCATACTCCTCACACTGATTGCTGGAGCTAGCAGCTAGGTTCTCGATTAAAGTGTAAGCTTCTTCTTGAGTTTTCGTCATGAAATCTCCATTGCTGGCTGTATTGAAGGAGTTCTTGACAGTCCAGTTCACTCCATCATACACTACAAGAAATATGTATATTGTTAGCACGGTAAATATATTATATTAGATGTTTGATAGCGAAATCAGAAATGCTATGTATACGGCAGCCATCATAGGTATCCCTCTACGATAGCATTTTTATTTGACGCTACGAAATTTGCATATACTATAGCAATACTTGAATGATATTATTAACTTGTTACAATTCATATTTCGTGCTATAATAGATCTTTCTACAATAAACCAAAAATAATTATAATTAAAAATAAAATAAAATAATTGAAAATTAAACAGGAAATTATTTCATAATTTGAAATAAATAAATTTTATTTATAAATTAAAATTGATTTACAAAACTAAACCAGAAATTTTTTTTTAAAAAACACCATAATTTATCTAACTCGATTTAGTGTAAACCAAATCTTTTTAAAAAAACTAAATCTAAAAAAAGAAGAAGACCAAGCCAATCTTCTGCAGCTTCCTCCTGTCCATCTTTTGTGATTCTCGGTTTGAACAAGCCGTATTTGTATCTAAGTCCATAACCCCACGCTAGATAATTCAAAGTTGCCATGGAATCCAAAAAGCAAGAGGCAAGTCTCCCGAGTCCACCATTCCCAAGTGCAGGATCTGGCTCCTACAGATTTGAAGTGGAGACTTAGCATCTCAGCACATATAAAGAAAATAAAGTCTATTTGCTAGCAAGCAACATAATTGCAAAGACAACAAGCTCTTCAGCTTATGTAAATCATAAATCAAATCTCTAATAAATCATAATCTAGGCTTTGTGTTATTTTGAGGTTTACCCAAAACTGCAAGAATCCTCCATGGAACAAAGAGGCCAAGTAAATAAGCCAACATTATTCCAATTGTCACATAAAGCTACATGCAAAAAAGTTAATTCAGAAAAAAATGCAAAAGGAGAATCAGTCAGCTTGACGTGTCAAAACCTGGTTAACCGAACCCACTCCTCCCCTCATAATCTGTGGAGCTATCTCAACAATATAGACTGGCACCTAAAACCACAAACCGAGTTTGGCATAAATTTACTAAAAAACCTTTACTTCCATAAGCAAAACAACCAACTAGGTGAGATTAGATCAGTATTACTGTGTAAGATATTGGGAACTGCAGCAATCATCAGAGACTGTCCACACAATAAAAGGTTTAAGTTAAAGCAAGGAAGAAGATTTCATTAGGTGGATCAGAAACAGAGTAATTACAAAATACTAAGGAGAGACAAAGCTATACTATACCCCTTTTCGTCCAATGTATTCTGCGATCTGACCACTAGCAATTGCACCAACCATAGCACCCACATTGGATAGAGAACCAAACACAGAGTACTAATACATACGTGGGACAAAAAGAGATCAAAGTCATGCGATGTAAATAACAACGAGACAGGTCTAGACAAAGAGATTGTTGGTTTTATTACCTCAGATACAGTTAAACTGAGATCATTGGATCAAGTCACCTCTGAGACTCTTTAGACAGAGTACTTTTCCTGGCTTTGGTTCCCTTCCCACTTATACTCAAAGGAAGGCAAGAGTTTAAGAAAACCAGACACAAAGTGAACAACCAAAGGTATCAAAAGACAATATGCATATCAAACAAAGAAGAAAGTTGATACTTTTAGCAGTCTCCTGAAACCATCCTGCTGCATCTCTGAAACAACTCATTTGATCAACCAAACAAAGTCTCATAGCCTATACCACCACCAAAAAAGTCTGATAAGAACAAAGACTAAAACTGAATATAATATATTAAAAAAAAAAACTGGAAACATTCTCAAGAATCTTTAACAAAGTTCAAAACTTTCATCTTGTTGGGAACTAAAAACAAAAACCAGAACATGTTCAGAGAGAGACATACACATATCTACTCTTGTGCATGATAACAAGCTGAGAAAACTTCATTGATACATTCAAATGCATATTACTAATACAAATCCACTAAGCAAACCAGACACAATGTGAACAACCAAAGGTATCAAAAAGACAGTAAGCATATCAAAGAAAGAAGAAAGTTGATACCTTAAGTAGAATAACCTTGAATCTGGTCATCAGATTCTTGAAGAAACGTGTATATTGGTTCCCAGGCCTATCACGAACACAGAAGGAGACGAGGAGAAGAGGAGCGGTTGTGACGAAGAGGAGATTACGGCAACATCAACACCCCCATCACTCACAAGATTTGATCATAACATGGAAAAATTGAGTCACAAAATAGATCAGGATGGAGAAATCAAAGAAGCTATACTTGAACAGAGGAAAAGTGAGAGAGAGAGAGAGAGAGATTACGACATGAGGAGACTAGGTGGAGATGAATGGTGGTGACGAGGAATAGACGAGGAAGAGGCAAGGTAGCTGGAGACAAGGTGGAGATGGCTGGCGGATGGGAGAGGACGGTGGTGATGGTTGTGGTGGTGATTCAGAGAGAACGATGGGAGAAGAGTCTTAGGGTTTGAGTGATTTTTTTTTTTGTTCTCTTTTTTTGTTAAGACTAATTTTTACCTCTTTAAATAAAGAATATGTTAGAGGATAGAGAGAAAATGTTATTTTCTCCGCACTTCTTTAGTTTTCATTTAAGTTTTGCCGGAAATTCTAATTTTAGGTTCCCGCTTACATAAAATCTATCATAGCGTTTATCTACTGTTTTTATACAATACAATTTTTTAAAAATCATCTACAATGACAGTTCAGTAAAACGTGCTATAGTAATAGGGTAATTCTCTTAAATAGCCATTTTTAAGTTTTTGTCACAAAAATAGCCCTCAAAAAAAAAAATTGACCAAAATAGACTTTTTTTTTTTGAAATTTTGATTTTTTTTTTTTTTTGAAATTTGAAACCCTAACCCCAAACCCACCCCTTAAAACTCTAAACCCTAAAGTTCAAATTAGTTAACCCTAGGGGTATAAATGTATATAAATGAATTTTTTAGCTTCTAAAAAAAACATTTTAGTCATTTTCTTCCTTAAAAACTATTTTTGTGACAAAAAAACTAAAATGGACTATCTAAAGGAATTTCTCATAGTAATATGCTATGAATGTAAACAAAATTTTGTAGTGGTAGAAGATGTTGAGGATGTGCTCATTCGAGTACCCATGATGTGGGCACTCTCTCAGATACTCTCTAAACCTTTCCCATGCTTCATTCAATGGCTCAGAAGCATTCTGCTGGAAGTTTGTGATCTTACTCCTCAGGTTAGCTGTCTTGGATTTGGTGTAGAAACTGTCCAAGAACAAAGCTCTGCATTGATTCCAAGTAGTAATAGATCCTGCAGGTTGAGACTTCAGCCATCTCAAAGCTTTATCTCCCAGAGAAAATGCAAATAGTTTGCAACGAATGTAATCAGCAGGGACCCCATTGGATCTTGTTGTGCTACAGATCTCCTCAAGGTTCTCAATGTGATCCATAGGACTCTCACAAGGCAGACCATGAAACATGTGCTGCTTGACCAAAGCTATGATCTGAGGTTTGATCTCATAATCCTGCCTGTTGATAGGAAGAGGCTGGATCGCAGACCGGTTCTGATAGAAGGCATGTGGAGTATCAATAGCTCCAATAGGACGAAGCTGAGGTCTCCTTTGCTCTTGAGCAGGGTGGCGCGGTGGAATACCACAACCAGCATTTCCAGCAGGATTGTTAACTTCTTGCTCATTACCCATGTGGAGATTTTGCTTATCTCCCAATCCTTTTGGTAGATCTTGTTGACCGGCCATGTCTCTTCTTCTAGTTCTGTTGTTCTCTCTTTCGATTCTTGCTAGTTCTTCGTTGGAGACAATCACCAGATTCTGAGAACGTTGGCTTCTTGTGCTCATACACCTGAAACACACGCAAGAAAGATAAGAAAGAACGTATTAGTAACAACGAAAATAAATTCTAGACTATACTATAGTCCTAGATTCAAAGGTAACACTATTGGTCCCCGGCAACGGCGCCAAAAACATGATGTACTCAGGTTTTAACCACTAAAACCAACCGCAAGTGCACAGTAGTGCGCGGTAGTATATAGGAATCGAATTCCTCAGAGACCAAGGTTACACTATAAATCTTCGAGAGAAAAGTCAAGCTAGAACGACAAGAGTTTGTTTTGATTGTTTCAATTTCAGAAATGTAATTAACAAAATGTAAATTAAGTTTCACAGATGAATAAAAACGCTAGGCCATGGGTATTCTCAGGAAAACATAAATCAAGTTATGCATGCTAGACATGGGATTCAGATTTAAACCGTTCTCGAACTCAAACAACAAGCATAGTTTAGTTAACTTTCGTTTTATCTAACTTTAGTTAACTTCCGATCTAAACCCTATGAATTAGAAATCTAAAGATCAACTTCCGTTTTATCTAGAATTCTAATCATGCAATTTAACAAGTTTGATTTGTTCACAAGTTTCCCAACAACGACTACTGTCGGTTATGAACACTTGTTCATCTAGATTCGTTTCAGGAGTTTAAACAGTCATTTTCGGTGAGTTTAAACAACCTAGAGATCATGAACTAGGTGCGCAGTCCAGTTCAAGCAATAAGATACATCTAGATGAAGAACCAATGGGATTAACCCCTATCTAACATGTCAGTCTCAATGATACATGGATCCCTTCGATTCACCCTAGCCTAATTGTAGGATTACTCAGACATGAAATGAAGAACACATAAAATAACAGAATGATTCATTGAATAGAAATGTGAAATCAAATAGGGTTCAGAAAGAGCTTCTCTATCAAGAGTATATATTTCTTCTCCCTAGAGCTTACAATCTCCGAAAGCCAAAAGCAATCCAATGTAAAATGAAAACGTACTAAGAAAAACACTCAGCAACTGCAACAAATAGGGTTCAACACGTTTTTCACAAAATCCCTAAACAAAACCGGTTCAAACTTGAATAAAACCGAGAAATCTGGTTTTCTTGTGCGCAGGACCGGCTTGGATCGACCACAGGATCGACCGATCCAGGAGTGGATCGGTCGATCTGTATGATGAAGATCGACTCCCTTCTTATCTCGGTCGATCGAAATATGTTCCGCAAATCTGTGCAAAAACGGATCGACCACGCGATCGATCGATCCAGGAGGGGATCGATCGATCCATGTTATGTGGATCGACTGGCTTCTTGCTCGGTCAATCGAAATTGGTCCCGCACCAAAGAGCCGAATTTGCGTCTTGGGATCGATCGATCCACTCCCTGGATAGATCGATCGGGCCCCATTTCACACATTCTTCTTTTCCTTGCTCCTTGTGCTCAAAACTCCATCCTGAAGCATTCCTGACCTGAAAAGACTCGATAAACAACAACAAGACTCGAAAAACAGTTGAAAACATGGGTTAGAATACGCTAAAAACGCAACATATCAATGGCCTAAGGAGTTTGTCATACATACATAACATGAATCTCTCAAATACCTGAAAGGACAAAGCAAGCTCAGCAAGAGACACACTAGGTGGGTTGAATTCATTGGGACAATTCCTTATGTCATCAAATATAGTTATCTGATGCTCAATCCAAAAGGTATGTTCTCTTGAACACTCTTGATGCTAAGTTGTTAGGCTTTGAACAACTTACAGAAATGTATGAATTTGATTCTGACTTTCAAGAAGCTTACAAGTCGTGTGAGAAGTTTGCTGCTGGACATTACTTTAGGCAAGATGGATTTTTATTCTATGATAACCGTTTGTGTGTGCCTAATTATTCTTTGAGAGATTTATTTGTAAGGAATTCACATGGACGAAGTCTTATGCGACACTTTGGTATTGCAAAGACACTTAAGGTTTTGCAGGATCATTTCTATTGGCCACACATGAAACGAGACGATGAAAGGATCTGTGGAAGGTGCACAACTTGCAAACTAGTCAAATCTAAGGTTCGACCCCACAGTTTGTACACCCCTTTACCCAATCCTTATCATCCTTGGACTAACATCTCTATAGATTTCATTGTTGGACGGCCTAGAACTAGAATCAGAAGGGATTGTATATTTGTGGTTGTTGATAGATTTTCTTAAATAGCACACTTCATAGCTTGTCATAAGACTGATGATACATTACATGTTGCTAACTTGTTCTTTAAAGAGTTTGTTGTGGAAACCAAAATCTACATTGTTGATTTCCATAAACTTTAGGAAATCAGGAAACCCTAACTTTCCAAGAGATCCCATATAATTAGCTTTAAACCAGACGCAACACAATCAAACGATGAGAATAAACAAAATACTAAAAGATCAATAAAATAAGGAGAGCCAAAGAAATCTTATTCCGACTCTGCGTTTAAGCGTTTACAAGAAGGAAAGAGCCTTGGCCACAAGAGCTGTTGGCGAGTTCCTATTTCTAGCAACCTAAGACTACAAATCCCTAATTGAGTCGTACCCTGATATCAAAAAGGGGAATAAATGCCTATTACTCTAAGTTTGCTATGAATGCTAAAAATCATCTCTCTTTGTCTCCCGCCTCGTCTTCTCTTATATACTCTTCTTCAAGGCGGTTTGGCGCTTCCTTTTCTGCCCCTGGTCGAGTTTATAACTTCGGGAATATTCCCTTTTTTCCTCCGATCTTTTCACTTATCCGCATAATCCTCGTATTTATCTTGAAACTTTAACATTTATCTTCTCTTGTGAACAAACATAAACCGTCATAGCATCTTTGGGCCTGGTTTTGTATGAAATCGTAAGCGGGCTTTTAACCGTGTTTGGTCCTCTTAGACAGTTTATCCGGCTTTAAGCGTTTTTATGATTTCTCAAAAAGGGGTTCGATGTAAAGGGAGTTCCAACTTATCGTATTGTTTAGGCAGTTTTGTCGTTAATCGTTTCCGTTTCATACGATCCATTTGAATTTATACAAGAAAATGAGTCTTCGCGGTTTTTATCGTAAACTTCCAACGGTAACTCTGATTGGAACGAAACGAATAATGTTTTATCAAGATTCAAGAGAGGAGCTATAGTGAGTGATCCATCTCACCATATGGAAACCTAGGAGCTGCATTTGTCGAGCTCGAAGTTGTTTATCGAGTCTTACTTATTTTTTATTGTAAAATGTCAACGGGAACTTCAATCAGGATGAACTGAGAGGCAGAAGGGCCTAGCTCGAAGTAGGAGGTCATGAGAGCGAGACTAGAGTATTTTGATGCTTCTTGAGAGAAATGAGGTCGCCGATTGGTGACTTGGACTTCCGGGAGTCTAGATCAACATATGGTGACCCGGCTTCGAAGGGTTTAGGTCGCCACGCCCCGTAACTTTGATGGGCAGGTTGCCATATGGCGACCCGTGCCTTGTGTGCTCAGGTCACCATATGGCAACCCATCCTTGCGGGGTGCAGGTCTCCATATGGCGCCCTGTGTTTGCCGAGTGCAGGTCGCCTTATGGCGACCCGTGCTTGCCAAGTCCAGGTTGCCATATGCACCCCGTGCTTGCAGGGTGCGGGTCGCCATATGGTGACCCATGCTTCCCGAGTGCAGGTAGCCATATGGCGACCCGTGCTTGCAAAGTGCGGGTCACCATATGGCGACCCATGCTTCCTGGGTGCAGTTTGCCATATGGAAACCCGTGCTCTCTGACTGCAGATCGCCATATGGCAACCCGTGCTTGCAGGGTGCGGGTCGCCATATGGTGACCCATGCTTCTCAAGTGCTGGTCGCCATATGGCGACCCGTGCTTGCAGTGTGTGGGTCCCCATATGGCGACCCGTGTTTGCAGGGTGGGACTCGATGTATGGTGACTTGCTCCTTGTGGCTTGATCGTTTTTTAAAAACCTTTCATGAGACAAAGACTAAGAAGAAGCATTTTCGGAGACTTGAGCCATTGATTTCATCATGACCAATTTTGACCCCAATAGTTAGCCCCCCAGCTCGTTAGGCCATGAGCTTTTAGCGTGAAGCTCTGGTGGGCGATTAGGCTGGTTGTGCAAGTTAGACGGAATAATCGACTTAAAGCCCGAGAGTGAATAGTAAAAATTCCTGCCTGGATGGCCTTCCAACTTTGCTCCAGGTGATGGGAATGGTGCTAGCGATTTTTCCTTGCCGGATTGTAACTTTTCGATGATCTTTTCAAGGATTTTCCGTCTGAGTCCAACCTTCCTCCTATCGTGGATGGCCAGGCGAGGTCAAAAGCCTTTGCAGGGAGGGTTCCAGGATGGTCAATGCGGTTAGTAATTTGAACTCCGCTCATCTCTACCATATATTCTTTTGGAACATGTTTCCTTAGCTTTGAACCTATACAGGGACTGCTCTCATTCACCTCTTCCCTTGAGGCAAGCTATCAAGAGGCGAGAATCTGTCGTTTCAAGGCTGAGAGAGCAGAGAACGGGGTTGCTCTTCTCTGAGAACAAGCTTCTGCTCGAAATGAGGATCTGGAGAGGAAGCATGCTAAGGATCTCGCATCTAACTCGTTTATGCGTATCAATCTATTCGTTGTTCGTTCGAGATGGGTAGAAAAGTTCTGTGAGAGTTTAGATGTGAAGGAAAAGACATGCTTTCAGGATCTCATATCTTTCGATACTCATGCCTTGAGATGTTAGAGACAAGTGTGCTGGGTTTAGAGCAAGACCTAGGTTTATTTCGCTTAAAGTTGTGCGATGACTAATCAGCTTTTGTTTTGTGTGTTGTGATTTTGACCTGATTTCATACCGCTTTAAAGTCCGTGATACGTTCTCGGCTTATACGACTTGTATGGTCGGAATCGAGTATCTCTCCAAGGACAATTTTTAAGTCTCCTAGAAGTGCTGACCAAAATTTTGGATTTTTGTGCGCAATTATCCTAGTCATATTTATGCAAACCGTTCGTGAGAAAGGTTAGGTGCGTCTGTTTAGGAAGGCTAATGTACTTGTCGGGATGAATCGGCAAGTAAGGTGTAAGAGTAAGTGCTCGTTTATGATTATAGTCGCGGACAGACTTTTCTGAGTTTTTGAAAATATATTTTCAGAGGTTTCATGCGACATCTCGCGTTATACTCCGAAAGTTTATGTAAGTTGGTGATTCCGGGCGTGAACTAATGTTCGACCTCTTCAAGGACAGGGCCTCGATGGTTTTATACCGGGAGGTGCTTTACGAGTAAGTGATTGCACCGAAGAAGTTTGGTTCATAATTGGATAGTTCGGAATAGTTTTAGATGTTCATGCGATAAAAGAGACTTTGCAAGATTTGCGTTTTCTTATTATTGATTTTAAAAAAAAAAACATATCGAGTACAAGGTGAATATTTTAAAATGTGGAAATATACGAGTATACATATACGCACCCACTCCCCCCTCCCTTTTTAGAGAGGGGGATAGCTCAACTTGTCGTTGGACAAGCTGCCTATGTACCATCTTGTAGTTCAGTTTTTTGGCAACAAGTGTTTCTACTCGGCCGAAGTTGCGTCGACCACCTTAGTCGCGGTGACTGTGGAAGGGTCAACGTCTTTTTCCGAGATTGTCTCCTCTGGTTGGGTTGTTGCGTTGGGCTTGGAGGTCTTCTTGCTTTCTTCGTTCAGAGTCGTTGCTTGGGATGACGATTTCATATCGTCTTTTTCTAAGACGTTCTCAGTCTACGGCTGAGTGATCTTTGCTCGTTTGGGTTTTAGTATCGAAGTAGTCATGATCTGTCTCAGGTTGTGTTCAGCTAAGAAACAGAGTCGCGACTGTTTCAGGCTACCCTAGATCGCGGCAGTTTTGTTTGAGTTGGGAGCTTAATGCCTAAGTGGTAGGTTGACGGGACCGCCTTCATAGTGTTGAGCCAAGGAGTGCCCATGATTACATTGTAGATGGCGGGGTAGTCAACGACTGCAAAGTCGATGATTTTTGTCACTTCTTTTGCCATGACCAGGAGTTTGATCGATCCGAGAGTCATTTCGGTTATGCTAGAGAAACTGGTCAACAGTTTTGGTGTTGGTACGACCTGTTTCAGCTCGACATTCATCCTCATGAGTGTATCGCGGAAAATGACATTAACTGTGCTCCCAGTATCGATGAGGACTCTAGCGACCTCGAGATCTTTGATTACGAGATCAATTACAAGTGGGTCGCGGTGGGGTTGATCAGTTTCGCTAGCTTCCTCCTCCTCAAAGGTGATGGCGTTATTTTGGTTATCCGAGGGTGGAGACCAGGTCGTCCAGTTCTCGCTTGCTTCTGCCTTTCGCTGATAGGCCCCGATCGATGAGACTGTGCCGCCACAGAACTGTGATCCTCCGATGATCATGTTAATCTTACGACGGTTGCTATCATTGCCCTCTCATCCTGCCTCCTTCCGTGTTTATCTCCCAAAGATTTTTTGGTCTTGGGAGGTTTTTCGTTTTTCGGAGGACGATCAAAGTCACGGATGAGGTCTTTGACGCTTGTTACCCCGGAGAGTTCCCCTGCGACTAGTTTTGCTGCCAATCTCGCTTCTAGAACTTTGCAGTTCACGGTCGAGTGGCCGCGAGACTGATGGAAGTCGCAGAAGATGCTCTCATCATAATTGGAGTTCTGGGTCCACGTGTTGCCCAAGGTTCATCTCTGCTCAGAGTCCGATTTGATGGCGTAGTTGTGCGCCCCCTCGGTTTCTTCTCTCTCTCTCTCGATGGGTGGTTTACTTCTTTTTCAACTTCTGATCTGAAGTCAAATCTCTCGAAGAAATTTTCATCGGTTTGTGCTTTTGCGACAGCACCTTGGTCTCTTCCTCGATCATGATGTAGTTTGTGGCCTTGTGTAATGCGTCTTGAATTGTATGCGGCTTTTCAATGGTGATCCACTTTCTGTACTTTGATTTGTACCAGAGCGTCTTTCAAAGCGCGTCCACGGCTACCTTATCGCTGATCCCGCTGACTCTTGCCATAACGAGTTTGAATCGGTTGATAAAGTCGCGGAGTGATTCGTCTTCCCTTTGAGATAAGCTTCATAGGTCAACATCAGAAGTTTCTCGATTGATTCTGCATCCTCTACAAATCAATGGTAGATCCTAAACACTCTTACCTCCAACATCAAATAGCATGTTTAATACCTAAAACTGTCTACCATGAATGATGCATGTTAAGAGAGGCTCACACTACTCTTAATTGAATATAAGGATCTTTGTCTAGAAAGTGTTGCTTTTGCAGGTTTAAGATATAAAGTATGAAGTCAATTTTGATCAGCAGTCAGTTGGTTTCACTAAGGGTGTTTTGTCCTAGCTTTACTGCTTGTATGGTTCAGAGATTTGTGGTTAAAGTATGTTTGCTAAGAATAAGAAAGTTCCTACACTTTCAAACTTTTCTCCATGTTCTTGATACTTGACATTGTTTGAGGACAAACAAGGATCTAAGTCTAGGATAATTGATATATAGTGTTTTTAAAATCTTGTATATATATTTTCCAATTGGTTTTCAAGTCTTTACCGAATCATTCTAGTCCATTTCGAGTCATTTCAGGTCTGGAGTTGTATTGGATGGGAGATGGACCAGTTGGAGCAAAAGAAGCAGAAAATAATACAATTTGAAGTTTTATGTGTAGTAGTCAAACATAGTAGCCTGATGGGTGTTCCCAATCTGATAGAGCAGCCTGATGGGTGTTCCCGATCTGAAGGAGCACCCGAGTGCCTGCTCCAGCGTCAGAGATATTTTTAAAATTTTCTAAATTTCGGGAATTTACCTAGGGATTCCCCTTTTTCCTCCCGCAGCCGCTAGAGAAATGTAATATATATTTTCTTATTCTTTTACATAGACGAGGTGGCTTTTTAGAGAGATTTTGGAGAGAGAAAACTTTTAACCTTGTGAAGAGAGAAGAATCCTTACATCCTTTGTAGAAGATTTCTAAACCCTCTTTGCTTTTTATTATTGATTCAAACATGTTTTCTTCATATAATATCTATGTGTTTTCTCTGTTCATGGTTGAGTAGTCAAGTGTTAGGTTTAGGGTGTTATGGATCATGGATCAATGAGCTACATACAAATAGGATTGTTATTCTTTCATATATTTATCTATTGCTACTTATTGCTTGTGTTAAACTGACCATTTAGCATATGATCACAGGTTTAATCTAATCATCAAAAGTGCTTTAGGTTGCTTGATATAACCTATTTTTACCAGTTTTATGCCATATTATAGGCTCTATTTAGAGCCTATTATGTGTGTAGGCCATGTTTTAGAGTATTTACAGGTCCATGAACGTTTTGGGATATATGACACACTTGGAGCATTTGGGGCATTTTGAAGAGATGAATCCGTAGTTGATCATCTAGAGAGTCGACGAAGCCATCGATCGATGGAACACAGTTGGTGTCGACCGATGATCGAAGCTCGAGAGTGATCGATGCAGCACACTTGCCATTGATCGACGATCAAAGCCCAAGACAAAAAGACAAAATGCCATGGACGAGTTTTGACATAGAATTAGGGTTTTATATTTATGTCTTGAAAAAGACAAAGAGAGACAAAAGTTTTACAGAGCATTTTAGTTTCATGTTGTATTAGGAGAGAAAGGAGAGACTCCTTCATAATCCTCATGGAACTGCTTTGTTTTTTTATATTTTATATTTCATATATATTCTATTCATCTATGATTTCTGTGACAAAGATCATGTTTGAGTAGTTACTAATTAGATTTAGGGTTGAATGATAGCAATTATGGATTTGCACAAAAATAGGATTGTTAGGTTAAGTTAATATCCATCAATTAAGTTGGGCTTAATGCTTGCATTCTAGAGTAGCTAACTAGGATCTCGATGATAGGACATGGACAACTACGAGAGTAGGTTCTGTGCCAGAATAGATTCTGTTAACTAGGCTGTTAGATACATGCGAGAGCTGGTCTAATAAGACTGCTGGACTTATCAAATCTCGCCCATACTTCCTTCTGATTTCACCATCGATAGACATCAGGCCTTAGTTGTCGATCGATGGTCGTTCCTTTTGCTCGCATACGAGAGTTGGAGTTAAAAGGGTCAGAGTAGTTAACATTTGAGTTCTAGAATATTTACATTTCCGTGCCTCCTATCCATTATAATTCATTAAGCTTGAAACCCTAGATCTAGCATATTTATATTTATATTTACATCTAGAATATTTACATATTTGCATTATTAGCATATTTCCATATTGTATCCTACTTCTTGGAAAGGAATATTTGCTTAATCTAATTATTCATTACCAATATATATGAGTCACCTAGCTTAGTCTTTAGAAATAAGAAATCTATTGTGTGCCTTTGCTCTTTGTGGATTCGATCCCTAAGTACTACACCTGATCTCTTTTGGCAAGATTATTATAGAGTGTGTTAAGATTATGGTAAATTTGACAGTAGATTGTTTAGGATATTCATTACCCTGCTAGAACAAAACACACACCACGTCATTGCTAGAAAAAGTATAGATAGGCGATTTTTGTCCTTAGCCAACGAAAACAGATGTTAAGGTAAATTGTGTACCAATTGAATCTGAGCTTAATACTTATCATCATTCTCTAATGCAAACAATAGTTTAGGCATTAGGAATGCTTGATAAATTGGTAGACACCACGGCAGTGGGTTTATCTAATCTTGTTGTTCAAGTTCTAGATTTGCTCGTATTGTCTTCTTGAATAATTGTGTGGCTCATGGTCATATGTATCCTTATGAATCACCCTGAACCTAGCTCTCTTAATCATCTGAAAACCCCAATCAAGCCTGTTACTTGCTCTGATTTCTTGTTTTTTAAAACCACCATATTTTTTAGCTTGATATTGATCCAAGAGAAATAAAGTGTAAATTGGTTCTCTAGAATCGAATCTTAAAACATTACAACAATACTGTTAACTTGATAGTAGCAAAATGTTCATTTTTAGTGTATGAGCCAATCTTCATAAATTTGGGCATGTTCTCATTTTAAAATATAAGTGAGATTTTGTCGTGTTTTGGACTATTTTGAACCGTTTTACGACATGCATTTTTATGATTTTTCTCAGAAAACCCGTCGATTGCCCCATAAATGTTTTAAGTAGTTGGTCTTATGAACTGACAAAATCTATTCATTTGGTCGAGGATACAATGATTTTAAATTAACCAATATTGTCTTGACGTTTTGAACTTTTACGAGAAAACAACGTTTTGCTTGTTTTCTTCGTAAAATCTCAATGGAAACTCTGATTGCAAGAAAATAAAAAACATTGCAATCGAAATTCAAAGCATAACATGATGAGAGACTCATTGTGAAATGAGGGAGCATGAATGGGTACATTGAAATGATGTGGGAGGAGAATAGCGACATTGACCAAGGAGAGATGGAGTTGGGTGATGTTGACCAAGTAGAGAGGGAGTTGGGCGACGTTGACCAAGAAAGGATTAAGTCGGGCGATGTTGACGAATCTTAGAGGGAGTTTGGCGACGTTGACCAAGATGAGGGGGAGCTGGGTGACATTGACCAAGGAGGGATAGAGTTGGCAATGTTGACCTAGCTGAGAGGGAGTTGGGCGACGTTGACCATGCTGAGAGGGAGTTGAGCAACATTGACCAAGAAGAGATGGAATTGGGCGATGTTGACCAATCATAGAGGGAGTTGGGCATCATTGACCAAGCTGAGAGGGTGTTTGGTGAAATTGACCAAGCAGAGAAGAAGCTGGGCGACATTGACCAAGCTGAGAGGGAGCTGGAAGACGTTGACCAAGCTGAGAGGGAGCTGGGTGACGTTGACCAAGCTGAGAGGGAGCTGGGAGACGTTTACCAAGCTGAGAGGGAGTTGGGCGACAATGAGAAGAGAGAAGGAGGAGAAGGGCGACATTGAGTGCATGAAGGATGGTGATGCCTTTCTTTCATTCTCATTTACTTTGTGATTATTTTGTATACTTTCATAACGATTTCGTTTGTTTTACGCAAGTTTTTCTGTAAAGGTTTCTCGAAAGTTGTTTTGCGGAAAACAATTCCACTTACTTTCTTATGAGGTTCTTTCATGGAAACTTTCCAAGTTTTGTATGGGAGATTTTTCCGTAAAATTTGTCATATCTTGCAAAAACTTTCTGCAAGAACGTTTTTTGATTTTTCATGTTGGGATAGAAATTCTTTCGTTCTTTGTTCAGGATGAAACTTACGAAGTTTGTTCTTGTATCCTTATGCAAAAAGGTTTGGCTTATGCGGTATTGTTTCTTCAGCATTTATGGCTCATATTTTCTAAAGGCACAATTTCTCGAGGAGGATTTTAGTTGTTGCTTTTGCCATGACCGATTTTGACCCCAACAAAGCTTTTGTTATGTTATGTGGTGAATGTTAGGGGCTCTTAGAGGTTCCCTCACTGAGCTTTTGTTGAAATGTTCACCCCTCTTTCTTGTGATCTACTTTTTTAAAGATATCTTATTTTTGATTTTGTGACTGCATGGGACAAGTTTTTTTGATATTGCTGACCATTTCAGATATTGTAGATAAGAGTAGCACAAAAAGGTCATGTAATAATTGTAGTATTAGTAAACAATTCTTTTGATCATTTGAAAAATTCAAGCATCAGAGGTTGCATGGGATAGAGCACATGGATCGACTAAAAGAGTATGAGAAATCTATTAGCCGTGAGCGATCAGAACTTTACAATCAAATCTAAGTTATTAGGAACTTCCAGATCACGCACAAAAAACGGAATGCTATATCAATAAAACAAGACACAAATAATAATGATTTAAGTACAGTTAATGTTTATAAAGACTCACTATGAATGAGTGCAAGCAACGGCAGACACACTATACACAAAAATATGTAAACATAGATCACAGTTATGACTATGACGCTTTACTGCGATAGATCACAGTTTACAAGTCAACTGAAATTCAAAATGCCTTTTTCAAATCGCTACTTACAATGATGAAGATAACTCAGGCCTCCGAAAATAGCCTGGAGTATTGAAAGCAAAATAGCTGCCAAAACAGCAAAAGATGATTCAAGAGTCCAAGGAGAATTAAAGTAAAGGTGCTTGAACCTTGCACACTCCACATTCCATCTGTTTGAAGTGTAACGGTTAATCCCTTTGAACTCTTCTTTCAAGTAACTGTTAGTCATATCGAAGGCAACATCTTTGCAAATGAGTTTGAAGAATTGAGAGACGTCACTCGCATTCCCAAAATGGTTTTCTATGATTCCTTTCTCACTAAGATAGGTAGCATCTGCCTCGTCCCTTATCATACATCCCAAGAAAACCACATAGCTGGTTGACCCTGACAGATTTGAACGTTCGATCCGTAAAGAAAGACGACAAGCATCGATCGACAACACTAGTACCGCGTCGACCGACACTTCTTCATAGACCGTATCGACCATCATCTGAACTCTACCGACGACCGATATTGTTCACTCAGAATCGATCGACATCAACCTACCTTCATCGATCGACATCAACCTACCTTTATTGATCGACATCAACCTACCTTCATCGACCGATACTAATCACTTTGCATCGATCAACGTCAACCAACCCGCATCGATCGACAGACAGAGACGAGTTCAGATGGTTGCGACTTTGATACTGATTAGGGGTGAGAATGGAGACCTGCATGACCTCGAGGGTAATCTGTGTAATGCTGTAGGTCAGAAGATAGACGATCAGGGGACTATAATCCCTGATGCAGAATCAGAAGAAGATGCTGCAGAAGCTCAACCTGAAGCTAATGCCCAAGATGCTTAGAGAACACTGGCTGACTACAACTGTCCTGACCAATACTACGCCAACAGATCCGCCATTCGTCCCCCAGCTTTTCAGAGACACGATTTTGAAATCAAGCCCGCCTTCTTCGGACTTGAAGCATAGACACCCTACCATAGGCTGCGACATGAGAACCCTATGGATCATTTGGAGCGATTTGAGGATCTAGTGCCTACCATTAAAGCCAAGGAGTCCCGGAGGAATATATTTTTTGTAAGCTCTTCAAGTACTCACTTGCTGGAGAAGCTTCATATTGGCTCAAGCAGTTACCATCACGATCCCTGACATCCTAGACTGACATCAAGAATGCTTTCTTGCGCAAATTCTTTGATAACGCAAGAGCATAATACCCGAGGAGAAAGATGGTCACCTTTTCACAAGACCCCTCAGAATCTTTTAGAAATTCCTGGGTCAGATTCAAATCATACCAGAGAGATTGTCCACATCATGGGTTCAACAAAGTGCAACTTCTCAGCACTTAGTTTAGAGGTATTGGACTACAATACCAGATGGCTCTTGACACAGCCAGTGAAGGAAATTTCAGCACCAGGAGTCATGAAGAGTCTACAAGGTTGATTGAGAATCTGGCATCCATCAGCAGCACCAAGAACACAGATTTCGAGAGGAAAGAGTCTACTCCAGCAATGACATCCAGCAGCAGCACCAAAACTGGATAGTGTTCAGAAGTTTCTCGAGAAACAGGTCACCTTTGCAAAGGTGGAAGCAATGGATTCTGGAGATGATGAGATTGAAGAGGATGTGAACTACGTTGATGGGAATGGTTTCCAGAGACAAGGGAATCAATGTTTCAACATGAACTCCTATGGGAATGATCAAAGGAGTAACTTTAATCAGAATTCACAGCAAAGGCCCTTCAACAACAACATAACTTATGAGTCGTCCTACTACCAGAACCCTCCTCCCAAAGCTCAAGGAAGCAAGATTGAAGCAATGGTTGACAGAGTTTTGGAGGGAC
Source organism: Sinapis alba (assembly GCA_012274485.2). NCBI lineage: Eukaryota > Viridiplantae > Streptophyta > Magnoliopsida > Brassicales > Brassicaceae > Sinapis > Sinapis alba. Next base: position 286,112 of record MU105677.1, on the reverse strand, counting down.
AGCAGAAGATGATAGTAGATTTCAATGGAAAGATAGATGGCTTGTACCTCAACCTCAACACCAAGTTCAAAAATCTCAACACCCATGTGAAGAAGCTAGAGAATCAGGTGATGCAGACAAGTGAACCTATTAGGAGACATGAGAGCCTGATTAAGGACAAAGTAGAGGCTGGAAAGAAGCACCACTTCAACGCATTGATTGATGATGATTTTTGGCAGGAGGTTAAGAGAGAAAAGCTCTAAGAAGGACATTTTTCGTGTGGAAAATTCGAGTTCGTCCGACAGGTCGCACATGCATCGATCGACACAGGTTAAGGCATATCGATCAATGGCACCCATGGACTTAGCAGTATCGGGGAAACCCTCAACCATCGATCGACGGAGAGACTGTAGAATTGATAGATGGTTTCCCGCAACAAAACGTGTTCATCTACCAAAAGTCATGAATATGACAACTCTAGAGCAGAGGATCATTCTGAAAAAGAAAAGTGATCATAGGAAGTTTGTGATTCCATGTTTTATTAATGGGCACAAGTTTCCCAATGCCCTCTGTAACACTGGATCATAAGTGAGCATCATACCTAGAGCTAAGGCAGAAAAGCTGAACCTAAGAGTGGAGCCTTCCAGTAATTCATTCATTTTTTTAATTGCTCCAGAGTGGATTCAGGAGGTATTTGTAGAGATGTCCAACTGCAGATTCAGAATGTCCTAGTCCCTATAGACTTCCATGTCATGGATATCCAAATCAATTGGAACTCTTCACTACTACTTGGAAGAGCATTCATGGCTACCGTGGGAGCTATCTGCGACATGAAAACTAACAGGTTGTGCCTCTCCTTGATTGATCCTAATATTAATTATGAAATTTATAAGAATAAACATGCCCTCACAAAGTTTTCTAATGATTCATAACTTGTGGCCACATGCTTATGCAATTATGAGTTCAACAAGTAATCTGAGGATGGAGCATCGATCGACTCCCAACCCAGAGCACCGATCGACGCGTTTGCTGTTCCGCAATCGGTCGACACCCACCCTCTATTATCGATCGACGGCCTCACCCCCGAAATGACCAACACCTGCCATGCATATGGCAATTACACTCCAGCCTATCTCGAGTACGACGAAGATTACAGTGAGGAAGAGCTAATCGAGTACTGTGGTACCGCAATGGAAGAGACTGGTGTTTTTCAAATTTCCCATCAAATCGGGAAATCGACATCGATTGACGGCAACCATTCCCCATCGATCGATACTGACCAAGAAGAAGAGTCCGAACTTGCCAATGGAGCTGAAGATATGTTCAGACAACAACTTGGTAATCAAGCATCGATCAACGGCCACCATACACCCTCGATCGACGGAGAAGGAGAGATGATTGAATATCACAATCTAGTATCAGACGACGCCAGCTGGGTGAAAGTGGATAGACACGAATCGATCGACGCACCTCATTCAGCGTCGATCGACATTGAGAAGCAAAAGACCGAGCCGATTCATAATATTCCATACACGTATCCACATCTTAGATCAATCAACTTCAGACAGCATGCATCGATCGACGGTACCGTTCTGAGGTTCCACAAACTTTGTACTTCAACTGCCTACTATCCAGACAGTTCAGCATCGATCGACAGGACAAACCCATCATTGATTGATGGCTGTATCGAGCATGGTACGAGAGCTTATGATGCTAAGGGTAGAAGAATTTTCCATTGGGAAAAGAAATATGAGTATGGCATCTACAGAGACTTGAATGGTAATGCACAAGCTACAGACGGAAGAGTAGTGAATGTGTAAGCTGAAGACATCAGAGCAATTCTTGAGAGAGCTACTATGTTTGAGCAGAGCTACATATGTTTATCAGAACATGCAGCAAGGATCAGTATGTCTATGGAAAATCAAAGGACATACAGCAGAACAGAGATTGATGATATTGTGCATGAGGTCTACAAAGCTCAAGAGATGTCACTGGATGAATTCTACACAAGGCTTGATGATGTCTACTATCCTATAGACAGATGCCTTACTAGTTTGACTACATGCATGGATGAGATGAAGTAAGATTTGGATATTATACAAAAACATCATGCGATTAAGCCAGACAAAAGAGCATCGATCGACGGCACCCTACGACCGTCGATCGACATTGAAGCCAACCGGCAGAGACAGAGGCAGAAACACAATTGGAAGATAGGTTTGATGAGATTGCTTTTTCTCAGAGCCTAATGAATGAAGATATTTCTCAAAAACTGGAAGATATATCAGAGACTACAACTGCAAGACTTAGAATGCTACAACGCAGTATTGAGAACCCACAAAAAAGAATGCATTCAATGGAGGTTTCTAGAGAGGTTACAATGAATTAGAAAACCAGAAGTGATGAAGCAATGAAGAGCTTTATTAGTACATGGTTTCAGATGAGCAAAGAAGATGTATAAACTTATTTTCCAAGTGTTGATCAACCTCCATACTAGTCAGAAAGTTCAAACGTCGAGCTTAAGACTATAACCAAGCGCTGAGTGGGAGGCAACCCAATGTTTAGTAAGTTTTAATTATTTTCTTGATTAAATTAGTATAATTTCGGATTTTATTATACTATTACAGGTTTTTTAAAGAAAAAAAACATGAGTCTGCACAAAACATCAATCGACATTTGATCATTGTCGATCGACGGAGTATCCTCAGTATCGATCGATTGCCATTTAACTGTGTCGATAGACGGTCACCATCAGCAAGCAGGTATACCGTTTTCCTTTATCAAATTGTGTCCTTATGATTTATTTTCTTCACCAATCTCAGACTGAATAACACTAGTGATAGTGTAGTTTATGTCTGGGGGTGGTTTACTAATATTGTTTTATATTTTGAGTTTTATACTTATAAAAAAAAAGAGTAGAAACTTACAGGTCCGACATCGACCGACACAATAGAGTCACCATCAGTCAACAATGGATCGCGACCACCGATCGACACGTCTTACCTCACATCAACGACACTCTACTACAAAGTCTGGTATTAAGTTTCTTACTTCAACTACTTACTTATGATTTGATTTTTCCTAACCAAACCGGAGCGGATTACACTGGGGACAGTATAATTTATTATTAACTAACCACACTTTAGCACTATTTTTAGAAGGTTGCTTGCAGAGATTACTAGAGATACTATAGTGGATCATCATGCCACTATATCACACTTGCTTAGAAAGTTTGAAGGAACAAAAGGTGATTTCCAACACTAATCCTGACATTATCAGCTTGCTTTGGGGCTTGGTATACACTGGATCGGGATCCTTCTGCAAGTTTGTAGGTACAAGTCATTGCACCTTTGGTTCCCTTCTCTCTCTCTTCAGCATCTACTTAAAAGCTTAAAAGATTGAGATGATTTCCCAAGATGCAGAGGGGTAGGTACATTACCAATGACCTCATTATTCTAATTCAAAAAGGAATGATCACACATTGTTGGAAGTGAGGAGTAGGTAAATTATATATGACCCCATTATTTGCCTACAACTGTGCCCAAAAGAAAAAGAAAAAAAAAGAGAAAGAAAAAGAAGAAGAAGAGATCTAAAAAGATTCACAGAAGAGAGAAAAAGAGGGAAGGAATGGATTAGAGAAGACTTTGTACTTAGTTGTTTAAATACTTGCAGAGGTAAGAATCTATATGTCATTTAATCGATACTCCCAAGGTAAAGCATACACATTTATTTTATGCAAAGAAATAGGATCAGTAGAGGGGTGAGTCAAGCTAGTATTTGTTAAGTTGTTGGTAGAATGAATTTGGTTGCTATACTAGGATAGAGTATATAAATTTTCTCTGTGATTGACTAGATAGGATGTGATTGCAAAAAAATAAAATGATAGTTATACTTAGATTTTATGTGAGTCCCCACTTTTCAAAACCTCTTTTACAGATTTGTTTGCTTGAGGACAAGCAAAAAGTTAAGTCTAGGGGAGTTGATATAGCCTATTTATTACCAGTTTTAGGCCATATTATAGGCTCTATTTAGAGTCTATTATGTGTGTCTAGGCTATGTTTTATAGTATTTACAGTTCCATGAACTTTTTAGAGATATATGAGATACTTAGAGAGCTTTTGGAGCCTTTAGAAGAGAAGAATCCGTAGTTGATCACCTAGGGAGTCGACGAAGCCATCGATCGATGGAACACACTTGGCGTCGACCGATGATCGAAGCTCGAGAGCGATCGATACAACACACTTGCCATCGATCGACGATCAAAGCCCAAGACAGAAGGATGAAAATGCCTTGGACGAGTTTTGACCTAGAATTAGGGTTTTATATTTATGTCTTGCAAAAGATAGTGAGAGAGACAGAAGTTTTAAATAGCATTTTAGTTTCATTTTGTATTATGAGAGAAAGGAGAAACTCCTCCAGAGTCCTCCTGGAACTCCTTTGTTTTTTTATATTTTATATTTCATATCTATTCTACTCATTTATGATTTTTGTGATAAAGATCATGTTTGAGTAGTTACTAATTAGATTTAGGGTTGAATGATAGCAATTATGGATTAGCCCCAAAATAGGATTGTTAGGTTAAGTTAATATCCATCAATTGAGTTGTCTTTAATGCTTGCATTCTACAGTACCTAAGTAGGATCTCGATGATAGGACATGGACAACTACGAGAGTAGGTTTTGTGCCATAATAGATTTTGTTGAACTATGCTGTAAGATACATGCGAGAGCTGGTCTAATAAGTCTGGTGGATTTGTCAAATCTCGCCCATACTTCCTTCTGATTTCACCATCGATCGACATTAGGCCTTACCCGTCGATCGATGGTCGTTCCTTTTGCTCGCATACGAGAGTTGAAGTTAAAAGGGTCAGAATAGTTAACATTTGAGTTCTAGAATATTTACATTTCCGTGTCTCCTATCCATTATAATTCATTAAGCTTGAAACCCTAGATCTAGCATATTTACATTTATATTTACATCTAGAATATTTACATATTTGCATTAGTAGCATATTTCCATATTGCATCAGTAGCATATTTCCATATTGCATCCTATTTCTTGGCAAGGAATATTTCTTTAATCTGATTATTCATTACCAATATATATAGTCACCTAGCTTAGTCTTTAGAAATAAGAAATCTATTGTGTGCCTTTGCTTTATGTAGATTTGATCCCTAAGTACAACACCTGATCTCTTTTGGCAAGAGTATTATAGAGAGTGTTAAGATTACGGTTAATTTGAGAGTTGATTGTTTAGAATATTTATTACCATGCTAGAACAAAACACACACCACGTCATTGCTAGAAAAAGTATAGATAGCCGATTTTTGTCCTTAGTCAACGAAAGCAGATGTTAAGGTAAATTGTGAACCAATTGAATCTGAGTTTAATACTTATCATCATTCTCTAATGCAAACGATAGTTTAGGCATTAGGACTGTTTGATAAATTGGTAGACACCACGACAGAGGGTTTATCTAATCTTGTTGTTCAAGTTCTAGATTGGCTCGTATTGTCTTCCTGAATAATTGTGTGGCTCATGGTCATATGTATCCTTATGAATCACCCTGAACCTAGCTCTCTTAATCATCTGAAAACGCCAAATCAAGCCTGTTACTTGCTCTTAATAATTTCTTGTTTTTTAAAACCACCATATTATTTAGCTTGATATTGATCCATGAGAAATAAAGTGTAAAATGGTTCTCTAGAATTAAATCTTAAAACATTACAACAATACTGTTAACTTGACAGTAGCAAAATGTTCATTTTTAGTGTATCAGCCAAGCTTCATAAATTTGGGCATGTTCTCATTTTAAAATATAAGTGGGATTTTGTCGTGTTTTGGACTATTTTGAACCGTTTTACGACATGCGTTTTTATGATTTTTCTCATAAAACCCGTCGATTGCCCCATATATGTTTTATGTAGTTGGTCTTATGAACTGACAAAATCTATTCATTTAGTCGAGGATACAATGATTTTAAATTAACCAATATTGTCTTGACGTTTTCAACTTTTACGAGAAAACAATGTTTTGCTTGTTTTCTTTGTAAAATCTCAATGGAAACTTTGATTGCAAGAAAATAAAAAACATTTCAATCGAAATTCAAAGCATAACATGATGAGAGACTCATTGGGAAATGAGGGAGCATGAATGGCTACATTGAAATGATGTGGGGGGGAGAATGGCGACATTGACCAAGGAGAGATGGAGTTGGGCGATGTTGACCAAGTAGAGAGAGAGTTGGGCGACGTTGACCAAGAAAGGATTAAGTCGGGCGAAGTTGACGAATCTTAGAGGGAGTTTGAAGACGTTGACCAAGGAGGGATAGAGTGGCAATGTTGACCAAGTTGAGAGGGAGTTGGGCGACGTTGACCATGCTGAGAGGGAGTTGAGCAGCATTGACCAAGAAGAGATGGAATTGGGCGATGTTGACCAAGCATAGAGGGAGTTGGGCAACATTTACCAAGCTGAGAGGGAGTTTGGTGAAATTGACCAAGCAGAGAAGAAGCTGGGCGACATTGACCAAGTTGAGAGGGAGCTGGAAGACGTTGACCAAGCTGAGAGGGAGCTGGGCGACGTTGACCAAGCTGAGAGGGAGCTGGGCGACGTTTACCAAGCCGAGAGGGAGTTGGGCGACAATGAGAAGAGAGAAGGAGGAGAAGGGCGACATTGAGTGCATGAAGGATGGTGATGCCTTTCTTTCATTCTCATTTACTTTGTAATTATTTTGTATACTTTCATAACGATTTCGTTTGTTTTACGCAAGTTTTTCTGTAAAGGTTTCTCGAAAGTTGTTTTGCAAAAAACAATCTCACTTACTTTCTTATGAGGTTCTTTCATGGAAACTTTCCAAGTTTTGTATGGGAGATTTTTTCATGGTATTGTTTTTTCAGAATTTCTGGCTCATATTTGCTGAATGCACAATTTCTCGGGGAGGATTTTAGTTGTTGTTATGTTATGTGGTGAATGTTCGGGGTTCTTAGAGGTTCCCTCACTGAGCTTTTGTTAAAATGTTCACCCCTCTTTCTTGTGACCTACTTTTTTAAAGATATCTTATTTCTGATTTTGTGACTGCAGGGGACAAGTTTTTTTTTATATTGCTGACCATTTCAGATATTGTAGATAAGAGTGGCACAAAAAGATCATATAATAATTGTAGTATTAATAAACAATTCTTTTGACCATTCGAAAAATTCAAGCATCGGAAGTTGCATGGGATAGAGCACATGGATTGAGTAAAAGAGTATGAGAAATCTATTAGCCTTGAGCGATCGGAACTTTACAATCAAATCTAAGTTATTAGGAGTTCCAGATCACGCACAAAAAAACGGAATGCTATATTAATAAAACAAGACACAAATAATAATGATTTAAGTACAGTTCATGTTTATAAAGACTCACTATGAATGAGTGCAAGCAACGGCAGACACACTATACACAAAAATATGTAAACATAGATCACAGTTATGACTATGACGCTTTACTGCGAGAGATCACAGTTTACAAGTCAACTGAAATTCAAAATGCCTTTTTCAAATCGCTACTTACAATGATGAAGATAACTCAGGCCTCCGAAAATAGTCTGGAGAATTGAAAGCAAAATAGCTGCCAAAACAGCAAAAGATGATAGAAGAGTCCAAGGAGAATCAAAGTAAAGGTGCTTGAACCTTGCACACTCCACATTCCATCTGTTTGAAGTGTAACGGTTAATCCCTTTGAACTCTTCTTTCAAGTAACTGTTACTCATGTCGAAGGCAACATCTTTGCAAATGAGTTTGAAGAATTGAGAGACGTCACTCGCATTCCCAAAATAGTTTTCTATGATTCCTTTCTCACTAAGATAGGTAGCATCTGCCTCGTCCTTCATCAGACATCCCAAGAAAACCACATAGCTGGTTATATTGTTTGAACACTTTGTAGATAACTGCTCAAAAGCAACACAGTTTAGCAAGACCGAGCTTATGAATTCATCAAACACTATTGGTGGTATGTGAAGCTCATTTCCGTGTAGTTTTATCTCCAGTATTGTTTCTTCCTGCGACCTTCTTCTTGGGACATATGCATAAGTCTCACAGAATAAATAGTCAATAATTTTCTTAAAAGACACCTTTGAAGAAGAATGATAATGAGGAGCCTTGAATTTTATTCCCTGCAGGCGAAGTCTCTTTGCTGAAAGGATCAGTCTCGAATCATCATATTGAGAATTTGACAGTGTTTTCTTAGGACTCTGAGAAGTACCATTTATGAAGTTCTTACGAATCAGGTCAAGCAAATGTTCTGCTTCAAGGTTCTGTGATCCTTCTTTCTCAGCCATTGAAAGGTTAAAGAACTTAAATGCACGTCTCTCCAGATTTAAAGATATATTTGATTCTTCCAAAAGAGTGTTGAGAAGAATTAAAGGGACCTGATTTTCCAAAAGCAGAAGATCACTCCGGATGGTGGAGAGGATCCACGGCGTTGTTAGAATCGGATCATTTGGTGACTTCTCCCATACTTGAACCTTTCTTGCTATGAAAAAGAACAATATAAGAATGAAACAACCATCGAGAAGCATCATTTTGAGGAACTCTGGTTGTTTAAGAACCAGCTTCTCAGAGTAAGAGCTCCTGATAGCTCTCTCCATTTGCAATACTTTTCTGCCCAAAGTTTTCGTATCGACACCATCTTTTGCCTCACTAAGGAAAAGTTCTAAATAAAAATGTTTATGCTCCTCGAGCATTTGGAGATGCACTTTCCCGTGATGGTAAGGACCTATTGACACTATCTCAGGCTCATAGCGCTTGTGATGGATCATTTTCAGGCTTGGGGGAATCTTGAATATGCTACACGAACGTTGGCCTTTTCTTTGAAATTTTGGAGACTCTGCACCCTTATTAATGAGCCTACTCATCTCTGCTAATATTTCTGAAAATCCCTCGTCATCATCTTGGTAATTGATTTCAGGCTTTTTTGAACGCTTTGCTTCATCGATATCTTGTTCGGTAACTTTTGGCGTCGATGAAGTATTAGTTTTTTCAACATCTTTTTGCGTGCTTTCAGCCGTGGTTGATTGTTCACCTTTTTCAATATCTTGTCCAGTACCGAACATGGCTCTCCTCCCGAATAGAATTTTTGAAATCTTGTTAGTTTGTTAGGAGTCCTGTAAAAAGGAGCTTCAGAAACTTTCCAGGAAACGAATGAAGGAAATTGAAAGGTGAAGTGAATGCCTAGATTGAGAGAGCAAAAAAATGGAACGGTCTTTCAGGTTTAGAAATTACCAAGAAGCACCACGTTGTACTAAGAGACTAGAGTAATGATAGACACTATAATGTTAGTTGGGATAATAACTTCCTAGTGGTCGTCTACCATTTGGTTAGTTGGGAGTATATGGGCTTGAGAGAGTTAATAGGTGGGTCATGATTAAAACATTAGAACTGTTGTAGCAAAATTGCAATCATAATATTTTTTTGAGAACATGTCTACTTATAATTTGATTGGCCGAAAAATGTGACCCGACAAAAATGACATGTATTGATAAGTCAAATGTAACATCAAAATCACTTAAGATTCGTTCTCAAAAACAGGTTGATATGTCCTTTTGGAGATCAACTAACAAAATCCGTTTTGATGTTTACTGAGCAAATAGGCCATATTATGGAAGTTTGCATAGACTATATGCTCGTCAAATCCCTAGAAACAAAAAATTATACAGCTCATCTACATCAAACATTCTCCACTCTGAAGAAACATATCATGAAGTTCAACCTCGCCAAGTGCTCGTTTTAGGTTAGTTCTGAGAAATTTATGGGTTACATAGTCACATATCGTGGCATTGAGGCTAATCTGGAGCAAACAAGAGTATTCAACGCGATTCCTTCACCAAGGAATTTGAAGGATGTACAAAAACTGACATGATGAATGGCAGCCCTAAGCCGGTTAATCTCCAGGATGTCAGACAAATCCCATGCCTTTTTCGAGGCTATGAAGAATCCTAAAGATTTCAGATGGGAGGAGAAATGTGAAAACGCTCTCATCAATCTGAAGGGATACCTTACCACGCCTCTTCTACTATCTAAGCCCCAAGATGGAGAGGTATTGCTGCTATACCTGGTGGTATCCGAGCAAGCAGTAAGTGCCGTTCTGGTGCAAGAAGAAGAAAACAAACAGCTTTCGGTATATTACATAAGAAAGTCCCTCCTCGATGCAGAAACACATTATAGCCATCTCGAAAAGTTAGATCTAGCCCTATTCTTGGCCGCCATGAAACTACGCCATTACTTCAAGACTCATCATAGTGTGGCGGTGATATTCCTTCCCATCATATATGTACATCACAAGCCCAAAGTACCAGGCCGATTAGCTAAACGGCTGTATAACACCGAGAATATGATGTAATATTCAGAACAGCCATGAATATCAAGTCACAAGTACTTGCCGATTTCGTTGCTGAATTCTCCCTAGCCATACTCCCTGATCTAGAACAGGAAATAAGCATCTGCAAGATGACAATCAAGTGGGAGAGTGGATCCTACATGTAGATGGGTCAAGTAACTTAAGAGAGGCATGAGTAGGCATCGTACTCACTTCCCTAGCAGGAGATACAACATCAAGAGATGTAAGATGCAACTTCAAAGCAACCAACAATGAAAGTGAGTACAAGGCCCTGATACCCGAAATTATCCTTGTCAAACAGATGGGAGCAGAAAACATCCAGGTCTTTAGCGATTCTCAACTGATCACCAACCAAACGGATGGGGAGTATCAAGCCAAAGACGCCAGCATGACCAAGTTTGTGGCCATAGAGAAACGTCTAATCGACGAGTTCCAGAACTGAAAACTCACTCAGATCCCCATAGAATATTAATTCACAGGGTGAAGCCTTGGCAAACCCCGAGTCCGTCCTAAGGACCAAGAGCCACATGAGTATCCCCTTGCTTGTGCTCCAGTAGCCAGCAACGGAGTATGAAACTACACCAGCAGGGATTTACACTATTGAAGAAGAATTGACATGTATGACTCCCATCATTAAGTATCTACAAACAAATATCTTGCCCGACACCTACAACGAAAGCATGAGCATCAAAAAGCAGGCAGCCATATAATTTCTCTCTTAGGGAAGATTGTTCAGGAGGTCATTATCCTGCCCCTACCTGCGATATATCACGCTGGGCATGCCAAACATATTATAAGAACAAAAAGAAGAAGAGTGTGGTTCCTACTCAAGAGGTCATAGCTTAGTGATTCGGGCCAGAAGAGCCAGATACTATTGGCCCACTATGGCCGAAGATGCGATCCGACAAGAAAAGCATTGTGTCCAATGCCTGTAAAATGCACAGGTCTCCAAGCTTCCTCGAAAATATCTGAAACCCATAAGTTCCCCTGGGCCTTTCAAAAAATGGGCATGGATAAAGTAGAAAAGCTGCCGATACAACTGGGGGAAAAGGTCTTTGTCAAGGTCGTAACTGATTACTTCTCAAAACAGGTGGAAGGACAAGCCTTGAGCAAGATAACTGATATAGCCTATTTATTACCAGTTTTAGGCCATATTATAGGCTCTATTTAGAGTCTATTATGTGTGTCTAGGCTATGTGTTAGAGTATTTATAGGCCCATGAACGTTTTGGAGATATATGAGATACATGGAGCTTTTGGAGAATTTATAGGAGAAGAACCCGCAGCTGATCATTTAAGGAGTCGAAGAAGCCATCGATCGATGACATATACTTGGCGTAGACAGATGATTAAAGACTAAGGTGATCGATGCAGCACACTTGCCATCGATCAATGTCCGACTCGCAGACAGCAGATTTCAAGCCCAAGTTAGAATGACGAAAATGCCTTGGACGAGTTTTGACCTATATTTAGGGTTTTATATTTATGTCTTAAGGAGAGACAGACAGAAGCAAGGAGGAGAGATTTTCAATTAAGCATTACAATTATTTTATTGTATTAGGGTTAGGAGAGAAAGGAGGAACTCCTTCAGAGTCCTCCTGGAACTCCTTTGGTTTTTATTTAATTTCTATTTTGCATTTTTTTCATCTATAATTTATGTGACAAAGATCATGTTTGAGTAGTTATCAAACAAGATATGTAGGGTTGATCGATAGCAATCATAGATTAGCCCAAAAGTAAGATTGCTAGGTTAAGTTAATATCCATTAATTCAATTGTGCTTAATGCTTGCATTCTACAGTAGCTAACTAGGATCTCGGAAATAGGACATGAACAACTACGAGAGTAGGTTCTGTACCAGAATAGACTTCATTGAACTAGGATGTTAGGTGCATGCGAGAGCTGGTCTAATAAGTCTGGTGGACTTATCAAATCTCGCCTCACACTTCCTTCTGATTTCACCGTCGATCGACATCAGGCCTTAGCCATCGATCGATGGTCTTTCCTTTTGCTCGCATACGAGAGTTGGAGTTAAAATTGACGACAGAGAGATGGAAGTATCGACCGACTGCGAGACCTGAGCATCGATCGAGAAATGAGAGTTCTGGTTCGACTACCAAGCATCAATGAAAATTTGATTGTGCGTCCAACCATGACAGCTTTAACACAAAATACTGACACGTCTGAAGCTATGGAAATCCTGATAGAGAAGATGAAGGACATTCCAAGAGGAAGCAAAAGATCCCCAAACATCAATGCAGAGAAGCCAATAAAAAGAGATGGATAGCTTTGTTAAAAGAGTCTCCAAAATTCCTTTAAACATCCCTTTTGATGAAGCTTATTATACACACATGTTGTGGATGTTCTTCAGGGAATCAAGGGAGACAAAAGAGGATATAGAGATCATATTCAATCATCTCAGAGAAAAGATGAAACATATGACTTGTCTAAAGAGGAAAAGTGATCCTGGGAAGTTTGTGGTTCCATGCCTCATCAAAGGCAACAAATACCCCAATGCCCTCTGTGATATTTGATCACCAGTAAGAATCATGCCAAAAACTATGGCAGAGGAGCTTAACCTGAAAGTGGTACCCTCCAATGATTCCTTCACATTTGTAGACTGTTCAAAAGAGAACTCATGAGGGATAGTAAAAGATATTCCAGTGCACATTAACAACACCCTAGTCCCAGTAGACTTCCATGTGATGGACATCATGATAGATTGGAACTCTTCACTGCTACTTGGGAGAGTATTTATGGCTACTGTGGGAGCCCTCTGCGATATGAAGCCAAACAGGTTGCATCTATCCCTAATTGATTAAAATATTTTATATGAACCTTTTAAGAATAAGAGCAAGGCTACTCTGATTGAATTGTGTAATGATGCAGAACTTGTGGCCACATTCTTCTGCGATTATGACTTCAATGATGCAGCATCCATCGACACCCAACCCAAAGCATCGATCAACGCATTTTCCATTCAGCAATCGATCGACGCCCACCCTTCGTCATCGATCGACACACCTACTCTAGAACCGATTGAGACCTGCCACGTAGATGGCAGTTACACCCCCGCCTACCTCGAGTATGACGAAGATTACATAAAAGAAGAGATAATCGAGTACTGTGGTATTGCTATGGAAGAGGCTGGTGTTTTTCAAGTTTCCCATCAACTTGGGAAATCGACATCGATCGATGATAACCATTCGCCATCGATCGATATTGACCAAGTAGCAAAGTCCGAACTAGATTCAACTGCAGAAAGGAGGAAGACATATGGTCATCTTAGACTAGATGAGTTCAGAATTTTTCAAGACCTAGAGGGATGTGCACAACATATTTATGGGAGAATCCTACATATATCCAAGGAGAATGTAGCCGATGCCCTTATTATGGCTAATAGAGATGGAAATCTGTTCGGGCAACAAGTTGGTAATCAAGCATCGATCGATGGACACCATACACCATCGATCGATGGAGTAGGAGAGCTGATTGAATATCACGACCTAGCATCAGAAGACACCAGCTGGGAGAAAGTGGATAAACGAGTATCGATCGATGGGATCAATCCAACATAGATCGATGGTTGTTTCGAGCAAGGTGCGAGAGCCTATGATGCTAAGGGCAAAAGAATTTTACATTGGGAAAATAAAGATGAGTATGGCATCTACAGAGATGAGAATGGTAATGCATGAGCTACAGACGAAAGAGTAGTGAATGTGCATGTTAAAGACATCAGAGTTGTTCTAGAGAGAGCTACTATGTTTGAGCAGAGCCACATATGTTTACCAGAACATGCAGCAAAGATCAATATGTGTATGGAGAATCGAAGGACATACATCAGATAAGAGATTGGTGATATTGTGCATGAGATCTACAAAGCTCAAGAGATGTCACTAGATGATTTCTACAAGAGGCTCGATGATGTCTATTATCCTATATACAACTGCCTCACTGGTTTGACTACACGCATGGATGAGATGAAGAAAGATTTGGATACTATACAGAGACAATAGGCGATTGGGACAAATAAACTGGCATCGATCGACAGTACCCTACGACCATCAATCGACACTGAAGCCAACGAACAAAAGACAACAATAGAAACACAATCGGAAGATAGGTTCGATGAGATTGCTTTTTCTCAAAGCCTAATGAAGGAAGATATTTCTCAACAGTTGGAAGATATATTAGAGACTACAGCTGCAAGACTTAGAATGCTACACACAGTATTGAGTACCTACAAAGGAGAATGCATTCAATGGATGTTGCTAGAGAGGTTATAAAAAATGAGAAAAACAGAAGAGATGAGGCAGTGAGGAGCTTCATTGGCACATGGTTTCAGAAGAGTAGAGAAGATGTACACACTTGTTTTCCAGGTGTTGATCCACCTCCATACTAGTCACAAAGTTCACAACGTCGAGCTTAAAACTATAATCAAACGCTGAGTGGGAGACAACTCATATTTATTAAGTTTTAATTAGTTTTTAATTATATTAGTCTAATTTGGATTTTATTTTATTATTGCAGGTTTTCTAATATATATATATATATATATATATATTGAGGAAGATAGTCTGCACAAAGCATCGAGCGACACTTGATCTCTGTCGATCGACGGTGTAACCCTAGTATCGATCGATCACCACTTAACTGTTTTGATCGACGGTCACCATCATCGAGCAGGTATATCATTTTTCCTTATTAAATTTGGTCCTTTTGATTTATTTTTCTTCACCAATCTAAGATTGTATAACACTGGTGATAGTGATGTTTTAAGTTTGGAGGAGGTTTACTAATATTGTGTTCTATTTTGAGTTTTATACTTATAAGAAAAAGGGAAGGAGTAGAAACTTACAGGTGCAACATCGATCAATTGTGAAGAATCAACATCGATCGACTATGGATCGCGAACAAGAATCGACCCCACCTTCCTACCATCGATCGACACTTATGATTTAATTTTTTCTAACCAATCCGGGACGGATTACACTGGGGACAATATAATTAAAGTCTGAGAGAGGTTCGTTGATGCCATTTCATTTGTTTTGAGTTTTATTTGCTATATATATAAAGTTTTTCAAAAAGTTTTATTGAATTAAGAAGGGGACTATGATCAAGATTTATTATTGACTAACCACAATTTAACCTCATTCTTAGAAGGTTGTTTGCAGAGATTACTAGAGATACCAAAGTGGATCATCATACCATTATATCACACTTGCTTAGAAAGTTTGAAGGAACCGAAGCTGATTTCCAACACTTATCCTGACACTATTTGCTTGCTTTGGGGCTTGGTTTACACTGGATCGGATTCCTTTTGAAAATCTGTAGGTACAAATCATTGCACCTTTGGTTCCCTTGTCTCTCTCTCTTCGGCATCCACTTAAAAGCTTAAAAGATTGAGATGACTTCCCAAGATGCAGAGGGGTAGGTACATTACCAATGACCCCACTATTCTAATTCGGAGGAATGATCACACATTGTTGGAAGCAAGGGGTAGTTAAATTACCAATGACCCCACTATTAACCTACAACTTTGCCCAAAAAGCAAAAGAAAAAAAAAGAAAAGAAAAAAGAAAAGAAAATCAAAAATAAGATGGCAAGATGGACTGTATCAATATCATTATCCATTAAGTTTGAGACCTAAAAAGATTCAGAGAAAAGAGGGAAGAAAGGGATCAGAGAACACTTTGTGCCTGGTTGTTTAGATACTTTGAGAGGAAAGAGTCCATGTCTCCTTTGATCGATATTCCCAAGGTAAAGCCTGCACTTTTATTTTATGCAAAGAAATGAGATCAGTAGAGGGGTGAGTCAGACTAGTACTTGCTAAGTTGTTGGTAGAATGGATTTGGTTGCTTTACTAGGATAGGGTATATAAAGTTTCTCTGTGATTGACTTGATAGGATGTGGTTGCAACAAAGTAGGGTGATAGTTATACTTAGACATTATGCGAGTCTCCGCTTTTCAAAACCTCTTTCACAGACTTTGTTTGCTTGAGGACAAGCAAAATGTTAAGTCTGGGGGACTTGATATAACCTATTAATTACCAGTTTTAGGACATGTTATAGGCTCTATTTAGGGTATATTATGTGTATCTAGGCTATGTTTTAGAGTATTTTCAGGTCCATGAACGTTTTGGAGTTATATGAGATACTTGGAGCTTTTGGAGCATTTTGACGAGAAGAATCCGTAGCTGATCATTTAAAGAGTCGAAGAAGCCATCGATCAATGACATATACTTGGCGTCGACCGATGATTAAAGACTAAGAACGATCGATGCAGCACACTTGCCATCGATCGTCGTCCGACTCGCAGACAACATATTTCAAGCCCAAGTCAGAATGACGAAATGCCTGGACGAGTTTTGACCTAGATTTAGGGTTTTATATTTATGCTTAAGGAGAGACATACAGAAGGAAGGAGGAGTGGTTTTCAATTAAGCATTACTATTATTCTATTGTATTAGGGTTATGAGAGAAAGGAGGAACTCCTTCAGAGTCGTCCTGGAACTCCTTTGTTTTTTATTTAGTTTATATTTTACATCTATTTCATTTATGATTTGTGTGACAAAGATCATGTTTGAGTAGTTATCAAACTAGATTTAAGGTTGAATGATAGCAATCATGGATTACCCCAAAAGTAGGATTGCTACGTCAAGTTAATATACATTAATTGAGTTGTGCTTAATACTTGCATTCTAGAGTAGCCAACTAGGATCTCGAAGATAGGACATGGATAAATACAAGAGTAAGTTCTGTGCCAGAATAGACTTCATTGAACTAGGATGTTAGGCGCATGCAAGAGCTGGTCTAATAAGTATAGTGGACTTATCAAATCTCACCCCACACTTCCTTTTGATTTCACCGTCTATCAACATCAGGCCTAGCCGTCGATCGATGGTCTTTGTTTTTGTTTGCATACGAGTGTTGGAGTTAAAAAGGTCAGAATAGTTAACATTTGAGTTCTAGTATATTTACATTTCCGTTCTCCCTATTCCCTATAATCCAATTGACCCTAGATCTAGCATATTTACATTAACATTTACATTTACATCTAGTTAATTAATAGCATATTTCCATATTTATATCTTTAGCATATTTTCATATTTGCATTAGTAGCATATTTCCATATTGCATCCCTACCACTTGATAAGGAATATTTTCTTAATTGATTGTTCACCTCTGATATATATATATTTACATACCTTAGTTTTTAGAAATAAGAAATCTATTGTGTGCCATTGCTCTCTATGTATTTGATCTCTAAGTACCACACATGATTTCTCTTGGCAAGAGTATTGTTTTGTGTGTTAAGATTAGGGTTAATTTGATAGTTAATTGTTTGAGATATTTATACCCTGCTAGAACAATAAACACATGCATGTCAATAACATACATCCAAGACAGGAAATTTATGTGGGTCCATATCATATCAAGATTCGAGGTCCTACAAGAGATTGTCAACGACAATGGACCACAGTTTACAAGCCACAACTTCAACAAATTTTCCAGGAGGAACTTCTAGGAGGCTTATGGGATTTTCTGGGGATAAATAATTCATGAATACATTTCTCTTACTTCCGAGCAGGACGCCGAACTTCTGATTCCTACTTGGAAGAAATCTTTACTCATACCCGCCTCCATCCCTGCATTTGGGTAAAATGGAATATTTATACGAAAGGGGATTCTTTCATATCTTAAAATATGAAAGTCTCTAACCTATTTGTCGACTACGAAAAACCTATATAAGGGGGCCTAAACCCTATAACAAGGGATCAACCATTCTACACACAAATATTAGAGCTTGGTGGCTAAACTAGGGTTTATATCTCAACTGTTGTAGTTCCTACTCTCAAGATCAATTATAAATAGTTTTGATCTCTTTTCCCGCTTTTTTACTTGCTTATACGTTTCGTAGTACCACAAACATACCTACATATATTTACCCAAACAGTTTGATGCTAGAAGGGGAGGGTAATCCAGACTATGTGATGATGATGCAAAGTGAAAATAAAGAGCAGCCTCCGGCCACCCCAGCTGAACCTGAGTTACGAGCTCAGATTGAAACCATGCAAAGCCAATTCACCGAGTTATACAAGACTTGAGAGAACAACGCTCCTACAGACAATTCTGAACTTCTCTTGGAGATTCAAGTCTTGAAGAACATGATGAACGAGCACTCCAATCTATTCGAGCAAAGCGTGGAAAAGCCTTTACAAATCGAAACTGAGAACTTGGTTCTCCAAGAAGAAAACTCCGCTCTTCAGATGACGAGCAAGAAATGATGCTAGTTCTTAACCTACATTTGACCCATGCAACCCTTGGAAACCTCAACTGAGGGAGGCAACACCACCCGACAAGACCCACCACCAAATAAAGAGATAACTACTGGGAATGACTCTATGGGAGGAAATCAAATGAACCATGTAGGGATGATTACTCAAATTCTTATATCAACGAGAAGGGGCAAGAAGCGGCCGCAGTAAGGAATCTGCGATGATGGCCTATCTTGAGCAGGTCTTCTCCAAGAATTTTGAGGCTGTTCAGTCAATGATTCAGTCAATAATTTAATTAAACCAAGTCCGAGCAGGTAGGAATTTCCTTATGATTTCTAATTGGTTTATTGTTTTTGTTTTGTATTTTTTACCTTAGTATCTTTGGCAAACTTTAGGGCATTTTGTTGGCCCATTTTCGAATCAAATAGTAAGGCCTTGTTTAGCCTTTTGTCTTAGAGTCCAAGATTGAGACCATGTCGTTTTTTCTTCAAGTCCCCTAGAAGGGAAAACCTCAACGGACGGCTATATAAGTCCCATATAAGAAGAATTGTTTCTTTACCTTTCCATTATTAATATATGAGCCAGTTTGCCTTAAAGCAGAAACCAAAGTCTTTCATTGTGTGTGTGAAGTAGCTTTAAGAGCAGCCTTTGTCTTATCAAGTTTTTGATCCATAGGAACTTGTATCTGCTTCAATCCATCATTCATCCATCGTTCTTCCTTGAGAGAGATCCACATCCAGCAAGGGTGAATCCATTTCTATCCATCATCCATCCATTGATCCTTGTTGAGAGAGATACACATCCAACAACAAAGATCCCATCTTCCATCGATCTATCCTTTCAACTTTACATCGCATATCATTCACCTTGCCATCGTCTATCATTTTATCATAATCATCCTCATTTTATCATAATCGTATGTCATATTTTTTTTATGTTTGCATCTCATAAAAACCATGAAAACTCATAAAAATTACATTGCTTGTTTTCAGGATCTAAATCGGTTCAAGCTCACAATCTGATCACTCGCCCATACCAACTCGCCATCAGATCCGGAACCTCAGTCAAACCAGTTGGATCGACCAGTCATGTGCTCGTAACATTTTGGTATCAGAGCGGAACTTGGCTCTTACGGTTATATCTAACCCTCTTTTGCAATCGCATTCGTTTTTTTTTCATTAAAAAAAAAGTTAACTTTTAGTTTCTGCAACTTTAAAGTTGATAGGTTGTTCTTAATAGTTATCTCATCGACAAGGACAAAAAGTAGAGTTAGATCGAAAAACTTGAGGAAAAACGTATTAGCCAACCCGTTCTTGCCTTAATCGACCAACTTGCCATATAGGCGGTCGAATAACATTCTTACCAAGTCTGAATCTGGTTTTGAAATTTTTTCTTCTCTTCCCTTTCCTTGGTGATTCAATTTGATTAGGGATTTATTTGATTAAGTTGTCATCATATGAAAAAAATTAGTTAGTTTCTTTTGATATCAGACTTTCCTTATTGGTCGAGAAAACATTAGGTAAATTGACCAGCCTCTGCCTATTTAAATCCTTTTCCGTTTAATCTTCTTTAGTCTTTTGAAGTTGCAAGAGCCGCTATGAGAGACTTAGTTCAAAACCAAACAACCATCAACGCTTAACTGATGGCAACCCAAAACCAAATTACGGCTAGCATGCAGGCAATAACAAAATTGCGGCTAGCATGCAGGCCATAACCAAATTGCGGCTAGCATGCAGGCCGTAACTGGAAGAGAGAAATCGAGCCAATGGTCTAAGACTCCAGAGGAGGAACCATACTTACCTCAACGAATCCCAATCACAATCCTGCAATCAGAGCTCAGGCTCAAATCCATCTGATCGAGGAGACAACCGCCCCGCCCAAGCCGGAAGAGGAGGTAGGCGAGAACATCGGGTCCAAGGAGATGGGAGTCCAATCAGGAGGAGAGGTAAAGACTGAGAGGAGGAGGATCCATGGAAGGGAGGCAAGGATCTTTAGCTCAATCCCCCTACCTTTTCTGGGAAGGTTGATCCAGATGTCTACATCGAGTGGGAGAGGCGGATGGAATACAGCTTTGATTATTAGCAGTATTCAGAGGCCAAGAAGATAGACTTGACTGCTGCTCAGCTAACCGATAGTGCTTTGTCCTGGTGGGATAGAGAAATCGCGGATGCTGGACGGATCCGTAGGATCCACACTTGGGATGAAATGCGATCAGAGCTTCGCATGAGGTATGTACCATCTTATTACCAAAGAGACTTACAAAAACGTTTTCCGAAATTGTCTCAGGGAACTAGGACTGAGAATGAGTATTTCTACGAGTTTGAGTCTCTCAAGAACAAGATCAACACGCGTGAACCAGAGGAGACCCTAATGTCCCAATTCTTAGACGGTTTGCAAGACCGCATTACTCGCAAGGTGGAGAGACAACCGTATGAAAACTTTAACGACCTTCTACAGTACGCAATAGAGACTGAACAACACATCAAGAGGAAGAACATTTCCACTGCCAAGGGCAAGGGAACGTGGACACCACCAGGTTCCAGAAGTGTTCATAAGGGTAAATCAATTGAAGTTGAGAATCAATTCAAAAAGAACCCAGCTGACTACTCCAAAACCAACCAGCCCGACCAAGGTAAGACTATTACCCAAGAACAAAGAACCCGTGACATGACTTGTTTTAAATGTCAGGGAAATGGATACTATGCTAAGGACTGTCCAAATCAGCGAGTAATGGTGCTCAAGGTCAATGGTGAGTATGAGTCCCAAGATGAGGCCGAAATGGAGGCCAATGAGACCGATGAATAAGTAACTGACTACCCTGAGGCTGGAGAGTTACTAGTGACCAGGAGAGACATTAGCGCCCTCTTTGATCCAGAAACAATTCAAAGTGAAAACATCTTCCATACAAGATGTAGCATTAGGAAAAAGGTATGCAGCTTAATCATAGATGCAGGATCTTGTACTAATGTGGCCAACAAGTATCTTGTTGATTAGTTAGGTCTTGTCAAGACTCCACATCCTCGCCCATACCTCCTTAAATGGCTCAATGATGAGACTGAGCTCAAGATAGCCGAGCAAGTCATGATCTCATTCAGTATTGGTAAGTACCAAGACAAATTTAAATGTGATGTTGTGCCCATGCAAGCCGGCCAGCTGCTCTTAGGAAGGCCTTGGCAGTTTGACAAGGAGACTGTCCATCATGGGCCTACCAACATTTACAGCTTAAAACACAACAATCGAAAGCATAACTTGGTTTCCCTGAGCCCACAGGAGGTCCATGAGATGCAAAAGATCATGGAACAGACCAACAAGGTAAGTAAAACCAACCTATATATCAACTCCGGTCAAGTTCTTAAAACTTTGCATCAAGAAACGCATGTGCTTCTAATGATCTTCAAGGAAGGTTGTTTTGCAGGTTTTGAAGTCTTCGAATTACCAGCTGAGGTTTAAGACCTCATGAACCGGTAACAAGATCTGTTCCCTGAAGAGATCCCAGCCGGCTTACCTCCCATTCAAGGTATAGAGTTTCAGATCGACCTCTTTCCAGGCGCACCACTCCCAAACCGTGCTGCTTACTATGTCAATCCAAAAGAGGCTAAAGAGTTGAAAAGACAGGTTCAATACCTCATGAACAAAGGCTACATCCGAGAAAGCCTTAGCCCATGCGCGGTTCCATTCCTATTAATGCCCAAGAAGGATGTCTCTTGGCGCATGTGTGTGCACAACTGAGCCATTAACAACATAACCATCACATTTAGGTATCCCATACCAAGGTTAGATGATGTGTTGGATGAACTGAGTGGTTCCACTGTATTTTCTTATATTGATCTTGGGAGTGGTTACCACCATGTTCGCATGAAAGAAGGAGACGAGTGGAAAACAGTATTCAAAACCAATAAAGGTTTGTATGAATGGCTTGTGATGCCATTCGGCCTCACCAATGCTCCAAGAACTTTCATGAGGCTTATGAACCATGTTCTAAGGCCTTATATCAGTAAGTTTGTAGTTGTTTATTTTTATGGCATACTGATCTATAGCCAATGTCTAGCCGATCATGTTGAACATCTAGAACAAGTGCTAAAAACTCTTAAACAAGAAGGTCTATATGCTAATCTCCAGAAACACATATTTTGCACTGATCAATTGGTGTTTTAGGAGTTGTTGTGAGTTCACAGAGGCTTAAAGTTGACAAGTAGAAGATCAGGTGATCCAAGACTGGCCTACACCAACCACGATCACCCATGTACACAGCTTTCACGGATTGGCCAGCTTCTACTGACGGTTTGTGAAGGATTTCAGTACCATTGCTGCTCCAATGACTTCTGTGATTAAGAAGAACATATCCTTTACTTGGGGACCAGCCCAAGAAGAATCCTTTAACAAGCTTAAATATAGTTTGACTCATTCACAAGTCCTTACCATTTATAACTTTGATAAAACATTTGAGATCGAATATGATGCTTCAGGTTAAGGAATTGGTGCTATGTTAACTCAAGGTGGTTGGAAAGTGGCATACTTCAGTGAGAAATTGAGCGGGGCAACCCTCAATTATCCCACCTATGATAAAGAGCTTTATGCTCTAGTAAGATCTCTTGAAACTTGGAAACATTAACTTTTGTCTAAAGAGTTTATTATTGATACAAATCATGAAACTCTTAAGCACTTAAGGGGCCAAAACACACTCAAGAAAAGGCACGCTAGGTGGTTAGAGTTTGTTGACACTTTCCCCTACGTGATCAAGTACAAGAAAGGGAAGGACAATGTGGTGGCCGATGCCTTGTCTAGGAGATACATGCTTATCACCACCATGGAGGCTAAGATCATGGGATTTGAGCACATTAAGAATTCTTATGCTACTGACCCTGACTTTTCTGATCTTTTCAGGGCAACTGCTAAGGGTCCTTCGGGCCATTTTATCATCATGATGGGTTCTTATTCAAGAACGAGCGGATTTGCATCCCACAAGGCTCTATGAGAGACTTACTTACCAGTGAAGCCCATGGTGGAGGGTTAATGGGACACTTAGGTCGCACCAAGACCATAGATGTTCTAACCGACCACTTCTATTGGCCACAGATGAGTCTTTGTGTCAAGAATCTATGTTCTAAGTATACCGTCTGCCTAAAGACCAAATCTAGGTCACATCCCAATGGCGTCCATATGCCTTTACCTATCCCTAATGCGCCTTGGGTGGATATATCAATGGACTTTGTGCTGGGCTTACCCAAGATAGAACACAAAGACTCCATTTTTGTTGGAGTGGACAGGTTTTCCAAGATGTCCATTTATCCCTTGTGACAAAACCAAAGATGCTAATAAGACTGCCGACCTGTTCTTTAAAGAAGTGGTTCGCCTATATGGTATTCTAAGGACCATCGTGTCAGATCGTGATTCCAAGTTTCTCAGCCACTTTTGGAGAACCTTGTGGAAGAAACTTGGTACCAAACTGCTCTTCTCGACCACTGGCCATCCTCAAACCGATGGCCAAACTGAGGTAGTAAACCGTACTCTCTCTCAGCTACTGAGAACTATGGTGGGTAAGAATTCAAGAAATTGGTTGAGTTGTTTACCATTTATTGTGTTCGCCTATAACCATGGTAGGCATGATTCTACTAAGGATTCCCCTTTTGGGGTTATCTATGTTTTTAACTCCGAAACTCCATTGAACTTTACATCACTTTCACCAGCCATGTATGTTAGTCAGGATGATTCTTTTAAAGCTAATTTTGTCAGGAAAATGCACCAGAGGGTCAAGGAGAACCTGGAGAAAAAGGCTGAGAAGAACCGAAAATGCCTCGACCAAGGCAGCAAGGAGATCGTCTTCAAACCCGGTGACATAGTCTGGATCCACATGAGACCCAAATGGTTCCCTGAAAGAACATTTCATCTATTTTCTTTCATAAAAAAGGGAGTAGGTACATATACATATACATATACTCGTATACTCCCACATTTCGAAACATTCGTCCAAGAGCACTTAAATTTTTGAATCTTTTTATGATAATGAAGAAAACAAGACATGACATCTAGAAAATCTCGCCAAATCTTTTTATCGCATGAATATCTCACGTCACGGAAGTATTTTACAATAGCAATCTATGATTTGTTCAAAAAACACAATTATCATATAAACCTGAAAGCGGGAATTTTACGATAACCAACTCGTTACAGAACATCTCTAAAGACCCGCAAAACATGTCATCAAAAAGCGGTACGCTTATCTCGATTCTACAATCGAATCAAAAATTTCTTGGTCTTACGGCCTAACAAGGACCGCCCAACTGGGCAAGGATAAATTGACCAAACTCGGATCAACCAGCCAGTCGGGCCATCCGACCGGCTCGGACCGTTTGACCCTGTTGAACCATCTTACCAAGTTGAAACATCCAAACTATTCGGATCCTACGACTCAGTTGAACCAACGGATTAGGTCGAGCCATCTAACCTGCTTGGACCGACCTACCCGTCTGGACCACCCGAATTGTCCAACCCAGTCAAACCATCCGATCCGATCGAGCCATCCGACCTGCTTGGACCAACCAACCCATTTGGACCATCCGACCAGGTTTGTATCGACCGGCATACCTAGACCATCCGACCGGACCGAGCCATCCAACCTATGTCGACCACCCGGCCAAACTCAAGTCAAAACTGGATCGACAAACCAGCCTGGGATATCCGACCAGGACCGGATCACCCGGTTAAACCAACTTGCTGGACCGACCCCTCAACTGATCCCAATCCCGGGATCAGACCAAATCAACCAAGTTCTATAGTTTCCAAAACTCACTTTAAGCCCATAACGTTTTACCCACAAAACGCGGCATATAAGGAAAAACTTGTAACAAGCTCCTGGAGCTATATGAAACATCCTTAAAAATACATGAAATTTTCGGAAGTCCGACTCTTCATGCAGCATAGTGAAAGAAGGTCCTTGATATGGGCACAAAATGGACCCGTCTCAAGCTGGTTGGATGGGTAGGAGAATCAAGGACCGGTTGTAAAGGAAGATGGAATGGAGATGGATGGATGCGGTTGTATGTATTAGATGGGAGATGGATCCGGTTGTAGACACTTGAAAGAGAACCAATGGAGATGGGTATGAACCAACTTACTATCTCAATGGATGGATTGATGGCGTGTAGATGGAGATGGATTCAAGTTGTTTGTTCGTATGAAACAACCCAACAAGAACAAGGAGATGGAGATGGAATAGATGCGATTGAATCTCACAATCAGATGGATCGAAGTGTAACCACATGTCTTATGAAATGAACTTGATAAAACATGGCTGCTCTCAAGGTTGTTTCTCACAAACTCTCAAAAGACTTAGGTGTAGTTGCTAGGGCAAACTGACTCATATATTTCATAAAGGTTGAATGTTACAAGACTGCTTATAGGGGCTTATATAATCGCCAATGCAGTGTTCCCTTCTAGGGGTCTTTGAAGCAAATAAATGACATGACTCAATCTTAGGACCTAATGAAAACTATAGGCTAAACAATGCCTTGATTTATTCGAATGAAATAATTAAGAAAGACTCAATCCTGCAAGGTAAATCAAATGTGTATTAATAATGAAATGTGGTTACCTTACTTACCATTTGGAATAGATTCGGATGCAAGCTTGAAGGGTGAAGTGTGGTCGTTTAGAAGCTTTCCTCTTGACCTAAAACTCACCGTATCACTTAAGTGGAGAGATGGTAAATAATGAAACCATATCTTTGCAAGGCAAAATGGACCATATATTAGTATCCTCTCGTGGACCATCTTGTATAGTATATGGGGTCTTCTTGAGCTTCTGATCCGGGAATGGAGAGCTTGTCTAGACAGTTGGTGAGATCATCTAAGTTGGAGTTGAGGTTGGCTTTGATAATTAATCTCTCAATAGCTTCACAGAATCCAGCAACCACTCTCTTAGTTCCTGATCTTGTTCTAGGTGATCGTCTAAGGACAGGGATGTTGATGTCTGGTTCTATGTCCTCATCATTCTCTCCCTCTTGAGAAGGTTCTGACCTCATAACAGTTTCGTCTACATGGAAATAAGATAGATCAGACACATTGAAAGTACTTGACACATTAAACTCACCTGGCAGCTCCAGCTGATATGAATTGTCATTGATCTTCTTAAGGACTTTGAATGAACCGTCTCCTCTTGGTGATAGCTTGGGCTTCCTCTGGGTTGGAAACCTCTCTGATCTCCTATGTAACCAAACCCAATCTCCTGGTTCAAAGGAAACCTCCTTTCTTCCTTTGTCAGCTTGCTTCTTGTTCTTCTCATTTTGTCTTACCAAGTTCTCTTTGACTGTCTTATGTACCTTCTTCATGAACTCGGCCTTGGTCTCTCCATCAGTACTGACCATTTGGTCTTTTTGTGGAAGGATAGGTGAGAGGTTCAAGGGGGTTACTGGCTTAAATCCATACACAATCTTAAAAGGTGAAATCTTAGTGTCAGAGTGTGGAACTCTATTATAAGCAAACTCAATAAAAGGTAAACACTCTAGCCAATTTCTTAAGTTCTTACCAACCGTGGCTCTTAGGAGTGTAGAGAGGGTGCGGTTAAGAACCTCAGTTTGTCCATCAGTTTGGGGATGGCAAGTAGTTGAAAAGAGTAGCTTTGTCCCCAACTTTCTCCATAGTGTTCTCCAAAAGTGGCTCAAGAACTTGGTGTCCCTGTCAGAAACAATTGTTCTAGGAATACCATGAAGCTTAACTACTTCTTTAAAGAATAGATCAGCAGTTTGAGAAGCATCATTCGTCTTGTTGAAAGGAATGAAATGTGCCATCTTAGAGAACCTGTCTACCACCACAAAGATGGAATCCTTGTTCCTAATCTTTGGCAATTCTAAAATAAAATCCATGGAAATATATATCCAAGGTAGGTCAGGAATAGGTAATGGAATATAGAGACCATGAGGGTGTGGCCTGGATTTAGCCTTGAGGCAAATGATACATCTGGTACAGAACTTCTCTACATCTCTTCTCAAGTGAGGCCAAAAGAAGTGCTCAGCTACAATACTTAGAGTTTTGTCTCGGCGAAAGTGTCCCATAAGGCCTCCACCATGAGTTTCTCTTAGTATTAGATCATGCATTGATCCTTGGGGTATGCAGAACCCCTTATCCCTGAAAAGAAAGTCATCATGTTTGTAATAAGAACCAAATACACCTTGCTTACATTGCACATAGATGTCGCCAAAGTCAGGATCTTCTGGATATTGATCTTTGATGTGTTCAAACCCCATGACTTTAGTCTCCATGAGGGAGATAAGCACATGTCTTCTTGACAAGGAATCAGCTACAATGTTCTCCTTCCCTTTCTTGTACTTGATCACATAAGGGAATGATTCCATAAACTCTAGCCACCTAGCGTGCCTATTCTTTAAAATGTATCACAAACTCCTTGGATAGGAGATAATGCTGCCATGTTTCTTATTAAGGCATACAACTCCTTGTCATAGGTGGGGTAGTTGAGAGTTGCTCCATGTAACTTATCACTGAAGAATGCTACTGGTTTTCCTCTTTGAGTTAACACAGCTCCTATTGCTGTTCCTGAAGCATTACATTCAATCTCAAAGGTTTTGTCAAAGTTAGGCAAAACCAAAACAGGAGCATTAGTTAAGATATCTTTAAGTTTTTGAAAAGCTTCTTCCTGTTCAGTTCCCCATTTGAAAGCCACATCTTTCTTGATCACTGATGTCAGTGGGGCTGCAATGGTGCTAAAGTCTTTGACAAATCTCCTATAGAAACTTGCCAACCCATGGAAACTCCTCACATGGCCGATTGTAGTTGGTGTGGGTCAGTCTTGTACTGCCTTGATCTTTTCTTCATCCACCTTTAGCCCCTGTGAGCTAACAACAAAGCCTAGGAAAACTAATTGATCAGTGCAAAAGGTACACTTTTTGAGGTTAGCATATAGGTTTTCCTGGCGTAGGGTCTCTAATACTTTCTCAAGGTGTTCAAGATGATCTTCTAAGCTAGTGCTATAGATTAGGATATCATCAAAGTAAACAGCTACAAACATACAGATGTATGCCCTTAGAACATGGTTCATGAGGCGCATGAATGTACTTGGAGCATTGGTGAGACCAAATGGCATGACTAGCCATTCATAAAGACCTCTCTTAGTCTTGAAGGCAGTCTTCCATTCATCTCCTTTTTTCATCCGTACCTGATGATAACCACTCTTCAAGTCTATCCTAGAAAAGATAGTGGCACCACTGAGTTCATCTTGCATGTCATCTAGCCGTGGTATTGCATGCCTATACTTGATGGTGATGTTTTTGATGGCACAGCAGTCTACACACATTCTCCAAGTCCCATCTTTCTTGGGTACTAGAAGAACATGAACACACAAGGGCTTAGACTCTCCCGGATGTAACCTTTGTCCATCAAGTCTTGTACTTGTTTCTCTAACTCTTTGGCCTCCTCTGGATTCACTCTATAAGCTGGTCTGTTTGGTAATGGGGATCCTGGAATGAGATCAATCTGGTGCTATATCCCTCGTTCACCAATCTTCAAATCAGCCTCATCATTCAACCACTTTATTCTATACGGCTTGGGGTGCTTAGTCTTCTTGAGTCCTAGCTTATCAACCAAATACTTGCTAGTAACATTAGTACAGGAACCTCCATCAATAATCAGGCTACATACCTTGGAGTCTATGGTGCATCTTGTGTGAAAGATGTTCTCCCTTTGGATGGTTTCAGGTTCAAACATTGCACTGAGTGCTCTCCTAGTCACAAGTATCTCTCCTTCATCTGGAAAGTCAGTGATTTCTTCATCAATTACAGACGTTTCCTCTTCACCATCTTCTTGAGTTTCATATCCTCCATCTTCTCTAAGGATCATGACTCTCTGGTTTGGACAATCTCGAGCATAGTGACCTTTCCCTTGGCACTTGTAGCAAGTGATATCTCGGTTTCTAGGTGCAATGGGCTTGCCTTGATCAGTTTTGTTGCCCTTAGATGCCTATGGTGCTGTGCTCTTCTTAAACCGTCTATCTACTTCAATGGACTTGCCCTTGTCTCCGTTTCTTTGAGCTGGTGGAGTCCAAGTGCTCTTGCCTCTACTGGTAGATGCGGTCTTGCGTTTGATGTGATGCTCAGCTTGGATTGCATAGTGTAATAGATCATGGAAGTACTCATAGCTTTGTCTCTCCACTTTCCTTGTGATCCAGTCTTGCAAACCATCTAGGAACGGAGCCATCAAAGTCTCCTCAGAGTCTTGTACTTCTAAGCGGTTCCTAAGAGCATAAAACTCCTCATAATACTCTTCAACCGACTTGGTTCCTTGAGTGAGTTTTCTGAACCTCTTTTGTAAGTCTCGGTAGTAGTAGTTTGGGACATATATCTTCCTCAGGAAGGCTCTCATGTCATCCCAATGGAGAATAGGATCACGCCTCAGCCTTCTCCTTTCTGAAGTCTCTCTATCCCACCAAGACAAGGCAGTCTACGTGAGTTGAGAAGCAGCTAGAGATATCTTTCTTTCTTCCATGTAGTGGTAGTAGTCAAAGATATATTCCATTCTTGTCTCCCAATCTATGTAAGCATCAGGATTAACCTTTCCAGCAAAGGTTGGTGGATTGAGCTTCAAGTCTTTGCTTCCTTGCCATGGGTTCTCATCTTCTTGGTCATGCCCTCTCCCATGGTTCCTCCCACAGTTCCTAGCATTTCTCCTTGGTGGAGGTCTTTGCTCATCTTCCTTTAGGCTCGGCATGACACTATCAGTCCCACTTCAATCTGGTGGATTATCTTGTTGTTGTTGTTGTTGCCCTTGAGGTTGATTATTGACTGGATCCGGTGCATGCTGGTTGCCTTGGTTATTAACCTGAGCTTGTTGTCCTTGCTCCAAGCGAGTCATCCTTTCACTGATGGATTGCATAGCAGCTAGGAGTTGAGCCATGGTAGCTGCAGTATCACTTGATGATGAGTTGTAATCTCCCATTGTTTACTCTGAAATTACTTTCAAGAACAAGTGAACAAATGGGTAATGGTGATGGCTTAGAGAAGTACGGGTTGCAACAATATTTAAAATGAAACTAGAATACTATATGGTAAAAGTTAAAAAAACAATAACTCAGTAACTCTTTTTTTTTTTTTTTTTTGATTTTGAATGCAAGGGGAATATTCTAATAATGGCACCTGAATGGGAGTGATATGCAATCTACCAAATCGGGAAACTAGATGCAATGCAATAACTCCTAACACTTTTTTTTGGAATTTTCGGATGCAACTAGGATCAAACAACTTATACTAATCGACTTCTTTGTTTTCGTTTCTGATGCAAAATTAAAAACATGCGAGTCTAACAATGGTAGAATTCAAATACGCAATCAAACAAAGAATTTTTTTAAGGCTTTTCTTAATAAAATGAGACGATCTAAAAGAATATGGAAAGAGATAACCAGATAGGAGCCATTCGGCTCTGATACCAAAATGACATGGGCACAAAATGGACTCTTCTCAAGCTGGTTGGATGGGTAGGAGAATCAAGGACCGGTTGTAAAGGAAGATGTAATGGAGATGGATGGATGCGGTTGTATGGATGAGATGGGAGATGGATCCGGTTGTAGACACTTGAAAGAGAACCAAAGGAGATGGGAAATATCACTTGGTTGTATGAACCAACTTACTATCTCAATGAATGGATTGATGGCATGTATATGGAGATGGATTCAAGTTGTTTGTTCGTATGAAACAACCCAACAAGAACAAGGAGATGGAGATGGAATAGATGAGATTGAATCTCACAATCAGATGGATCAAAGTGTAACCACAAGTCTTATGAAATGAACTTGATAAAACACGGCTGCTCTCAAGGTTGTTTCTCACAAACTCTCAAAAGACTTAGGTGTAGTTGCTAGGGCAAACTGATACATATATATCATAAGGGTTAAATGTTACAAGACTGCTTATAGGGGCTTATATAACCGTCAATGCAGTGTGCCCTTCTAGGGGTCTTTGAAGCAAATAAATGACATGACTCAATCTTAGGAACTAATGAAAACTATAGGCTAAACAATGCCTTGATTTATCCGATTTAAATAATTAAGAAAGACTCAATCCTGCAAGGTAAATCAAATGTGTATTAATAATGAAATGTGTTTACCTTACTTACCATTTGGAATATATTCGGATGCAAGCTTGAAGGGTGAAGTGTGGTTGTTTAGAAGCTTGCCTCTTCACTTGAAACTCACCGTATCACTTAAGTGGAGAGATGGTAAATAAGGAAACCATCTCTTTGCAAGGCAAAATGGACCATATATTTGTATGCTCTCTTGGACCATCTTGTATAGTATATGGTGGGCCTTCTTGAGCTTCTGATCCGGAAATGGAGAGCTTCTCTAGACGGTTGGTGAGATCATCTAAGTTGGAGGTGATGTTGGCTTTGATAAACAATATCTCAACAGCTTCACAGAATCCAGCAACCACTCTCTTAGTTCCTGATCTTGTTCTAGGTAATCGTATAAGGACAGGGATGTTGATGTCTGGTTCTATTTCCTCATCAGTGCTCCTTCCCATGGATAAATTTACATGACCCCTTCGTCCTAATTCCTCAAACACATATTAAACAATTTAATATCCAAACAGAGACAACAGTTCTGGCTGCGAACATCCGCAAAAAACAAAAACGTTTCTCTCCCGTAATGTTAAAACAAAACCCTTATGACACCGTAAAACATCTTCAAGCCCGCAAACATTTCAAGCATGAAATGTGGCATATGAAAGAAAAACCAATCTTCAGCATTGTGAGACGTCGCAAACGCTTCAAAAATCATTTTTCAACAAAAATAACTTCATCAATAACAACACCATCTTAGGAGACCAAACAAATCGTACGCACTAACTCCTTCGGAAAATAATAGCGAACGCCGCAGTAAATTTCTGAAAAATATTTCCAAAAAAAACTAAAACAGTCCGTCCGCGACTATAAAAATAAAAACAGTCCGTCCGCGACTATAAAAAGAAACAGTCCGTCCACGACTATAAAAATCACTTGTTCATCAATTGGCCCCAATGAACACTCTAACCGTTCTAAACAAACGATAAACCTTTCATCAAATTGGTTCTCTAACATCCAATACATGATAATAGCGCTATAAAAGAAACCAAAAATTTTGGTCAGCACTTCTGAGACTTAAACATTGTCCAGAGAGATGCTCGGTTCCCGATTAATGTAAGTCATATAAGCTGAGAACTTATCGCAGACTTCAATATCGAAACGAAATCAGGTTGAAACCGCAAACAGAATACGTAAGCCGAAATAATCATCACACCTCCTAAAACCAAAAGTAAACCTAGGTCTTGCCCTTAAACCCACCGCGCTGGTCTCTAACATCTCAAAGGCATAGTATCTAAATGAAACAAGATTCCTAAACTATGTGTCCTCGCTTGTGCATGCATGTTTATGAGACTCTTTAGAGGTTTTCGATCACTCTCATCTAAAATCAACGACAAACATGATGATCTTCGAGAATCACATGTGAGATGACAACTCACATTCTTCTTCTCAGTAAAAACACGTAAATCCTACTCGGGATAACAACCCGTGAACTTGATGTCGTGGGTATTTTATATCAGTTCTCAAATTAACCCTATTTCCCACGTTACTCTCTCAAATAAGAGGTTCAGTGTAATACTTAGGGATCAAATCCACAATGACTCTAGGATTGCACAATAGACTTAATTGTTTTCGAATAATCTAGACAAATGGTAATATTAATATTAAAGATGATTTCAAGAAAGATTTAGTTTGTGAAGAATGGATTAAAGGATTAGACTTAGGGGAAATTCTCAGGTAGTATTAGATAATGTAAATTAATAGATTGCTAGGATTTTAGTTAAGCGTCGTTCTCGAACTCAAACCTAGATGTTTATGAGATCGCTCTCGCGCATCTCGATTGAGTGTCGATCGATGTCCACAAGGTGGCATTGATCGATGCTCATTCTAACAGTACCGGTTTCACGGTTTGATGGGTTCTCTAAACTTCCAATTCAACTCTCGTTGGTTACTAGTTATTTAGATTGTTTAAGATAGGTTAAGGGTCATAACCATGCTCTCGCTTGCGCTATGAAGCCCTAGTTTCTAAGATTGAGTTGATCAGATTCAACCTAGTGTTAAGAACATCTTAAAGAAAGAACCAAGAAGATCACCCTAACAACTCTATATAATCGACAAGATATGACTACCATTGAAGAGCCCTAAATCTAACAATGAATTACTCAGACATAGCAATAAAGAACATGATTAAAGAATGAATAAATTGAATATGATAAACTGAATAATAAAATAAGGAGTTCAAGATCTTCTCTGTAATGATGATTAGATCTTTCTCTCCAATAAACGTAACAAGATGTTCCAACCCTGTCTCAGCCTCTTTTCTTTCTGGCTGTCTCTCTTTATCTAAGATAGAAAACCCTAATAAATAGTCTAAATTTCGGCCAGGGACTTGTCTTGCAAATGATGAGACTTTTGGGTAACACTTGTAATTTCTCAAGTCTTCATAAATCTTGCAGTCGACTTGTCTGTCGATCGATGCACAATGTGTGACGTTGATCGATGCTTTACGCATAAACTGGATCCGGCATGGAATTTTTGGCTGAGCATCTTAATTGCTCCAAATTGGCCCAAAATCTCCAATGGCTTCCAATAAGTACCTGGACCGGTAAATACTCTAAAACATAGTCTAGACACATATAATAGACTCTAAATAGAGTTTATAACATGACCTAAAACTGATAATAAGTAGGCTATATCAACTCCCCAGACTTTAGCTTTTGCTTGTCCTCAAGCAAACAAATATGTGGAAGAGGTTTTGAAAAGTGGGGACTCACATAATATCTAAGTATAACTATCACCCTACTTTGTTGCAACCACATCCTATCAAGTTAACCACAGAGAAACTTTATATACCCTATCCTAGTATAGCAACCAAATCCATTCTACCAACAACTTAGCAAATACTAGCTTGACTCGACCCTCTACTGATATCATGGAGTATAACAACCAAGTATATGCTTTACCTTGGGAGTATCAATCAAAGGACACATGGATTCTTACCTTTGTAAGTGTATGAACAACTAGGTACAAAGTCTTCTCTGAACCCTTTCTTCCCTCTTTTTCTCTCTTTTATGGATCTTTTACATCTCAATGATGTCATCTCATTCTTTTATTATTATTATTATTATTTTATTCTTATTTTTCTTTCTTTTTCTTTTCCTTTTGGGCAAAGTTGTAGGCGAATAATGGGGTCATATGTAATTTACCTACCCCTCGCTTCCAACAATGTGTGATCATTCCTTTGAATTAGAATAATGGGGTCATAGGTAATGTACCTACCCCTCTGCATCTTGGGAAATCATCTCAATCTTTTAAGCTTTTAAGTAGATGCTAAAGAGAGAGAGAGAGAAGGGAACCAAAAGTGCAATGACTTGTACCTACGGACTTGCAGAAGGAACCTGATCCGGTGTATACCAAGCCCCAAAGCAAGCTGATAATGTCAGGACTAGTGTTGGAAATCAGCTTTGAATCCTTCAAACTTTCTAAGAAGTGCGATATAGTGGCAGGATGATCCCCTTTTGTATCTCTAGTAATTTCTGCAAATAACCTTCTAAAAATGGTGCTAAAGTATGGTTAGTCAATAATAAACTTTTCATCATAATCCCTTTTTGACTCAATAAAACTTTTTTTTTGAAAAACTTATATATATAGAGAGAAAATAAAACTTTAAACAAATCAAATATGATTAGCGAAACTCCCCCTGACTTAAATTACACTGTCTCGGTGTAATCCGCCTTGGTTTGGTTAGAAAAAATTAAATCATAAATCATAAGTAAATGGTGTTAGCGAAAGTACATTATACAAAACTGTTGAGGGCGTCGATCGATGGTTATAGGCAGGTGTCGACCGATGGTTATAGGCAGGTGTTGACCGATGGTAGACCATCACTGTCGATCGACGGTAGATTTGAATTATCGACTTAACATATTTGTTAGGTCGCCATCGATCGACAAAGACATAGCTGCGTCGATCGATGTAGGCGTATTAGACTAAAATCATGTGTGTGTGTGCCTACTCTCCTTGGATCATCTCTCTTTGGTTAGCTCTGTTAGACACTCAAACACATATCAAAACGTCAAAACTGCATAATAATAGTAATAAGAATTCAAAAACAACATCATCAAATATAAGTCTGAAAATAAGATAAAATAAGAGACAAAGGAGCAACAACGGAAGCTACTCCTCGTGCGATGTGTCCATGTCAGGCTGCTGAGACTTTGTGTCCCAAGACAATTCCGCTGTTAACCATAAAGTGGCATTTTTCCGAGTTCAAAACAAGATTTTTCTCTTCGCATCTAGCTAACACCTTACACAGGTTGTCAAGACATGTTTTGAAGTTTGGACCGTATACTGAGAAGTCGTCCATGAAAACCTCCATGAAGTCTTCGATCATATATGTGAATATCGACAGCATACATCTCTGGAAGGTCGCATGAGCGTTACAGAGTCCGAATGACATTTTGCAATACGCGAATGTTCCATAGGGACAAGTGAAGGTAGTTTTTTCTTGATCATCCGGATGTAAGGGAATCTGGAAGAATCCTGAGTACCCATCGAGGAAACAGTAGTATTCGTGGCTTGCGAGGCTTTCTAACATCTAATCGATAAAGGGTAAAGGGAAATGATCTTTTCGTGTGGCAGCATCAGTTTCCTGTAATCGATGCACATCCTATGTCCGGTGACAGTTCTCATGGGGATCAATTCATCTTTGTCATTCTTTACTACCGTAATTCCACCTTTCTTTGGAACAACATGAACTGGGCTAACCCAGCTGCTGTCTGAGATCGGGTAAATAACGCCTGCTTATAGAAGCTTCATGATTTCCTTTTTGACTACTTCCTCCAGGTTGGGATTTAATCTCCTTTAATGCTCAACGGATGATTTGGATTCGTCATCAAGGTGTATCCTATGCATACATAAGTCAGGAGAGATTCCCAGGATGTCATCTAATGAATATCCGAGAGCCTTGCGGTGTTTTCCCAGTTTATTCAGCAATAATGCTTGCTCTCCACTGCTCAGGTTGGCATTGGTGATGACATGATAGGAATTTTCGTAAAGGAAAGTGTATTTAAGACCAGTGGGAAGTGGTTTAAGCTCGATTTTAGGTGATTTCTCTTTGCTCCAGTCGTCGGTTACACCATGTTATCGATCGACAGAACTATCAGGGAGTCGATCAATGGTGGCAGGTAGATCAAGTTTTTCGGTGTCAACGTTGAATATTTCTTCAGTGGCATCCATCAATCTCATATATTCTTCATGCCGACCGTCTATCGCAAAGATGTCATCTGCAGGAGATGTGATTGCTCGCTCGAGAGGATCACTTGAGCATGCAACCATGAATGATTCTTCTGCTAGGTCGGAGAGATAATCAATTTTGTAGGGTTTCCCGTCTATCAAAGGTTGTTTAATTATTTTTTCCATGTCAAAGACCATCGGTATCTTTCTGATGTTGAGGCATATGTGCCCTCCTATGACATCAATGATCGCTCCGGCCATGTCCAG
Source organism: Sinapis alba (assembly GCA_012274485.2). Taxonomy (NCBI): domain Eukaryota; kingdom Viridiplantae; phylum Streptophyta; class Magnoliopsida; order Brassicales; family Brassicaceae; genus Sinapis; species Sinapis alba. The sequence goes on along the minus strand of MU105677.1, from coordinate 248,923 downwards.
GAAAGGCCTCCCCAAAATAATCGGATTTCTGGGTTCTCGCTCGTATTTAAGTACTATGTAATCTGCAGGTATATCGCAGTTATGAATGCATACGGAATGTCTTCAAGGACACCTTCCAGAATTCTAGTGGATATATCGGCTAGAACGAGAGTGACCCTGGTAGGTTGAAACTGCGTTAAACCGAGGGTGACTGCAACTGAATAAGGCATCAGGTTTACACTAGAGCCTAAATCACAGAGGGACCTTTGGAATCTTTCATCGCTGATAGTGCAGTCCAGAACAAAGCTACCGGGATCAGGGAGTTTAACCGGAGTTTTTCCTTGAATGATTTCACTTACTTCTTCTGATACCATCATCACGCAATGTTCTGATTCATGGAATCCTCGCGTTGCTGCATCTTTCACGTACTGCTTAATAGCAGGCGAGATGTGAATGGCATCGCTCAGTGGCATCTCAATGCTTACTTTGTTGAACGCTTTTTTGCATATTGCTTTTTCTTGTTGTTTCTTTTTCTGCTTAGCGTTCTTTGGGGGAAAAGGGTTGGTTGCTTGGTAACCCTTGTTCTAACTGGTTCAGTCGGTTCTGGGTCCAAATGTTGATCGCGTCTTGCTTTGTAGCGTCTATCGATGGTAGGTTCAGACCGTCGATCGATTCTTGGTAACGAGTGTCGATCGACGTCTCCTACGTCTGTGTCCTTTTCCTTTTGTTTGTCAAACAGGTCCTCAAGAACGGTAGTTTAGTCCAATTCTTCAATTTCTGGTGAGATCTCGGGAATTTTCTCGTCAGTGTCGAGCGGGATGTGATGCGACTTTTCTTTAACTTAGTCGCAATTTTTGACAATTCATCGATAGTGATGCTTTATCTAGCGCCAGTTGTGAGTTGTTTACCACTTCGTAAGGCTACGACGTTGCAATGTCTCTTGGGGTTAGCATCTCTTTTACCAGGTAAAAATCGATTCTCTCTTATGATGGACATAGCGTTACTCGCCACTTGGCTATCGATCCTCTTAATGTGTTCACTTAAGAGTTTTGAATTTTTCAGTCATCTCCACATATATCAGATCTAACTTCTCGCTGAGGTCGGCGGCTATTATACGGTTTCCTGTGAAGACTTTATTCATCGTATCTAGACACGGTGGTGTCGTAGTTGCTCGCGAAGTTTTCAGTGCTCTCCCTAAATCGTTGGTTGTTCAGACTCATCACATTTGAGAATTCAACTTGCTTTCGAAATCTCGAGAAACAACATAGTCCAGGAGGGTCGCAACTGATGCCAGAGTCTTATTGACTTGGATCGAGTGCTTCTCCTCCGTGAGCATTGGCGGTTCATTCTTTTCGGCGTCTCTCAATTCATAAGCTCTACCTTAAGCCATGTTCTCTATCAGCCGCTTAGCGCTTGTGGGGCTTCTAGTGCCAAAGTTCGCATCATTGGCCGTATCAAGGATGGTTTGGTAGTCTATGTTTAGTCCTCTGTTGAAAGTGTTGATGAGTTGGGGTTCTAAGATTTCGTGGTGAGGGCACGAAAACTGGTAGCTTTTGAATCTAGTCCAAGCATTTTTAAGGGATTCGCGGCTACCGTGAACGAATGTGGATATTTCTCTCCTTGCTTCCCAGTATTTTTCCTCGTCAAAGAAGTGATTGATGAAAGCGCTTCTAATATCTTCCCAGTAGGTTAGGGACCCTAGTCGTAGCTGGTTCAACCATCTCCTAGCGTCACCTTTAAGGGGAAAAGGGAAGAGTTTGTAGCGATTGAAATCGTCGTTCACCATGTCTTCTAGCATCTCGATGTGATCGTTCGGGTGTTGAGTAGGAAGACCACTGAACTGTTTTTTGAGGGCCATAACTAGGAAGTCGATATCTAGTTCAGATCTTCATGTATCGTTGTCTGGTAATCGAATTGCAGACCTATTGGAATAGGTCCTGCTTGGGTTTAGGTATTCGAACATTGGCAATTCATGCTTTATATCATTCTTTGGAGATTTAGGTATTTGATCAGGGATTGCAGTCCCCTGATAGTTAATAAGTTACCTTGGATCGTAGCTTTTATCGTTCATTGGTTCTATCAAGACTACTTTCTTATTATCAGCATCAGTAAAGGCGTACTTACCTACTTCCGGTTGATCTGTATCGATCGATGGCAAAGGAAGGATGTCGCCCAACAATAATGGACACGCGTCGATCGATCCGTGTTGTCCTGAATCCATATTCTCCCCTTTAAGTACCTGTGTCACAGGATCAGGGAAAGAATAATATAGCATACAGTAAAGTAAAAAAATCTTGTCGATATTCTAAACGAAATCTAATGGCAATAAGAAAGAGTCCCCGACAATGGCGCCAAATTTGATGTCGTGGGTATTTTATATCACTTTTCAAATTAATCCTATTTCCCACTTTACTCTCTCAAATAAGAGATTCAGTATAATACTTAGGATCAAATCCACATAGACTCTAGGATTGCACAATAGACTTATTGTTTTCGAATTAAAGCTAGACAAATGGTAATATTAATAATAAAGATGATTCCAAGATAGATTTAGTTTGTGAAGAATGAATTAAGGGATTAGACTTAGGGGAAATTCTCAAGTACTATTAGATAATGCAAATTAATAGATTGCTAGGGTTTTACTTAAGCGTCGTTATCGAACTCAAACCTAGGTTTTTATGAGATCGCTCTCGCGCATCTCGGTTGAGTGTTGATCAATGTCCACAAGGTGGCATCGATCGATGCTCATTCTAACAGTACCGGCTTCACGGTTTGATGGGTTCTATAAACTTCCAATTCAACTCTCGTTTGTTACTAGTTATTTAGATTGTTTAAGATAGGTTAAGGGTCATAACCATGCTCTCGCTTGCGCTATGAAACCCTAGTTTCTAAGATTGAGTTGATCAGATTCAACCTAGTGTTATGAACATCTTAAACAAAGAACCAAGAAGATCACCCTAACAATTCTATATAATCAACAAGATATGACTACCATTGAAGAGCCCTAAATCTAACAATGAATTACTCAGACATAGCAATAAAGAACATGATTAAAGTCTAAATAAATTGCATATAATAAACTGAATAATAAAATAAGGAGTTCAAGATCTTCTCTGTAATGATGATCATATATTTCTCTCCAATAAACGTAACAAGATGTTCCAACTCTGTCTCAGCCTCTTTTCTCTCTGGCTGTCTCTCTTTTTCTAAGATAGAAAACCCTAATAAATAGTCTAAATTTCGGCCAGGGACTTGTCTTGCAAATGATGAGACTTTTGGATAAAACTTGTAATTTCTCAAGTCTTCATAAATTTTGCAGTTGACTTGCCGTCGATCGACGCACAAGGTGTGACGTCGATCGATGCTTTACGCATAAACTGGATCCGGCATGGAATTTCTGGCTGAGCATCCTAATTGCTCCAAAATTGCCCAAAAGCTCCACATTGCTTCCAATAAGTACATGGACATGTAAATACTCTAAAACATAGTCTAAAAGACATAATATACTCTAAATAGAGCCTATAACATGGCCTAAACTGGTAATAAATAGGCTATATCAAAACTCAAAAGTCACTGACAAACAGCCCACTAGGCTAGTCTTAAGGCCAATACAGGTCCAATATCAAATGCTGTCAGCAGCAACATGCTCGAAAATCCACATGTAACTAGGCCATACAGATCCCACCGGAAAACAGATCGTAACGGATCTTAACACCACAACGAAATACGAAAGGCTTGATACCTTAAACAAGGGTACGTAGGCAGCCTTCGTAAGGTGCATTCTTTTGAGAAAAGAAGGTAACAATCTTGGCCATGAATTCTGATTAAACGCTCAAAACTCGCTTGCAAAATATCATACTCAAGACTTGCGAGGTGGGGGGCTAATTGTTGGGGTCAAAAATGGTCATTTCGAAATCAACATCCAACACTCATAATCTAACCCTTCCGAAAACCTCTTTAAGTAACTTTGAAAACAACTTATCAACGTCAAACATTTGTAATCCAATCCTTTCAAAAAACCTTCTTGAGTAAACTTCGGAAACGACTAATCAATAGATCTTTGGACAATATTCCACGACCAAACAGTGCATGCTAGAAAAGTTGCCACATCTTAGGGGATGAGACGATCAAGCATGAACCGTCCCGCCTTAGGACGGGACAAGCCTTAACCATCCACCCCACCCTAGGGCAGGGGAAGCGTCGACCATCCGCCCCCCCTTAGGGCAGGGCACACATCACCAAACCACCCCGGCCTAGTGCGGGGAAGTCCAAGGCCTAACCATCCCGACCAAGGGCAGGACATTCCAAGGGTGACCATCCCAACCTAGGGCGGGGTATTCCTAGACTCGAGCATCCCACCTTAGGTCGGGGCAGTCCTAGACCCGAGCATCCCGCGCTAGGGCGGGGCAGTTCTAGACCAACCATCCCGCTCCAGGGTGGGGACGATCCACAGATCAGTCCATCCCATCCTAGGTAAGGGAAAATGCACGAACCAAACTTTCCCAACAAATCCATGTGATAACTCTCAAAGTTCTGATCACATGAGCTTTCGTTTCATCTCGATTGGACTTTTCATTAGATTTTTACGATAAAAACCACAACACTCGTCTTTCGTAAAAATCCAAGTCCAAACGTTCGTATAGAAAGACAAACGTTTAACTAAACACCGACGTTGCGACTAATCATCCATTTCCTTTTATCTCGGAGGAAATGATAGTTATCCTTGTACAAACGGTCATTTTCTTTGAAAGAAATCTTAAAAAATGGCTGTCATAATAGGGCCCGAAAAGGGTCCAATCATGAAAATGACCCACTTACAAACGCTGCACGAGAAAGAGGCCCACTCGTTATGACGGTCTACTTGTTTTCCGAAAAGTTAAATGCAAAAGAAAAGATAAACATCAAGTTTCCAAATAAGCATGAAGATCGAGAAGAAAAATGAAAACCTCCGCAAAGGATAAACTCGGATCAGGGCATTACGGGAAGACACGACCTTGGATGACTATATAAGCAAGACTCATGACCTAAAGAAAGGGGACTCGTTTTGGACTCTCTCTTTAGAATCTAAAACTCTCTGCACTTAGAAACCCTAGGCTTTATTTTCGACAAGTTCGGTTTCTATGACTTGCGCACATCTTAGACAAACTCGCCCATGCAGTTCGATCTCTTTTTCAAACTCTTTAGTTGAACTACATTTGGCTTGATCCTCGAAAGGGGTACGTAGGCTGCCTTTCATAAGGTCCAGTCAGAAATCAACAAAACCTTTTCTTGTCATTTTCGTCTTTGTTATCGAGCTGCGACTCAATTAGGTTTAAGGTTTTAGGTAGATTGAACTAGATAGCTCGCTCACCGCTCTTCCGACTGAAGCATTTATAATCTTTTGTAACTATTGCAAAGCTCTTACGTGGATTCACAATAAGATTTACTTTGCTAGATTTTTTTTGATATCTTTATATATTTTCCACATTCGTTTGGTTACTTGTTGTTGGCTTTCGCAGAGAATCTGGACCTCAAGGAAAGTAGGATTTTCTTTGCTTTACTCTATTCACTTAAAATCGATGGTGTGCATTTCGGGTCCCACAGGGTACATAGGTAGCCTTTTCATAAGGTCCAGTCTGAAATCAACAAAACCTTTTCGTGTCTTCTTCATGTTTTGTTATCCAGATGTGACTCAATTAGGTTTAAGGTTTTAGGTAGCTAGAACTAGATAACTCACTGACAACTCTTGCGGCTGAAGCATTTATAATATTTTCTAACAATCGCAATGCTCTTACGCGGATTCAAAATAAGATCTACTTTTTTAGATTCGTTTTGATATCTTTTATGTTTTCAACATTTGTTTAGTTACTTGTCGTTGTCTCTCGTAGAGAATCCAGACCTTGAGGGAAGTAGGGATCTCTTTGCTTTCCTCTATTCACTAAAATCGACATTGCAAATTTTGGTTTCCACAAATCCTTCCATCAAGGCCCTACACCAAGAAAAAAAACTCACCATCCAATGAAATGCGAGGATAAGATCCCCAAATCCTTTGAGACTGATCAATCTCATCAGGCTCTGAGCCTGAAAACGTCTATAAAATGATGATCATACTTTGACTACCTGCGACTAGATCTATACTCCTGTGTTTATACAGGGTATATGCCAGAATAACCTGGAGAAAGACACTAAAGAAGCAACGTTTTGTTCATAATAAGCCTGCTGAGATGGAATGACTCCGGTCGACCAAAGTGCACAAGTTATCTCCCGATTACACCCATGAAATCGAAAGATAAAGGGAAAAACTGTTGAAAAAAAATAATTCGAGAAGAGAAAAATCCTTGTTCCTTAAGGATCTGGATTCTCTGCGAGGGCCAATGAAAAGTGATCAAATAAACACAAAATATGAAAAGACAACAAACCAAATTTGTAAAAAGATAGATCTTTATTTCGAATCATCGTAAGAGCGTAGCGAGACTACAACCGATTATAAAATATTTGGCCATAAGATCTGTCGGCGAGTTTCCTGGTTCTAGCCACCTAAAAAATTTAACCTAATTGAGTCATAGCTCGCTAAAATAGACGAAAAAGATACGAAAAGGTTTTATGGCTTTTTGGACTGAACCTTATGGAAGGCTGCCTACGTACCCCTTTTGAGGATCAATCTAAATGTAGTTCAATTAAAAAGAGTAGAACAAGAGATAAAACTACCTATGCGAGTTCGTCCAGTATGATTGCAAGAGTTCGAGAGGGCAAATTTCATCATTGCCTTGAGCCAATGTGACCCCGCCTCATGGCGGGATGGAAAGAGGTCTGGGAACATCGTCCCCGCCTTATGGCAGGGTGGAATGGATCCGCAGGTAGCCCCTTCCATGTGGCAGGGTGGAAAGAGGTCCGTGAACATCATCTCTGCCTCATGGCGGGGTGGATTGGGTCTGGGAACATCGTCCCTGCCTCATGGCAAGGTGGAATGGGTCCGGGGACATCATCCCCGCCTCATGGTGACGTGGACTAAGTCTGGGAACATCATCCCCGCCTCATGGTGGGGTGGAATGAATCTGGGAGGTCGTCTCCACCATGTGGTGGGGTGGAATGGTGTCAATGGGAGTTCGTCGCCACCATGTGTCAGGGTGAAAAGGTGTCAGGGAGCTCATCCCCGCCTCATGGCAGGGTGAATTAGTCACCTAGGAGGTCATCCCCGCCTCATGGTGGGGTGGATTTGTCACCTGGGAGCTCGTCCCCACCTAGTGGCGGGGTGGATTGGTTGTCCAGGTGCTCGCCCCTGCCTCTTGGTAGGGTGGATTGGTCGCTCGAGAGCTCGTCCCTGCCTCATGGCGGGGTGGATCGGTCGCCCGGGAGAAGTGTCCCTGCCTCATTGTGGGGTGTAGGAAGTCTGAGGGGTTGACATTTCCCCGAGGAGGAGACAGAAGGGGTCGTGCCCGTCTCATGGCTGGGAGGCGAGGGGAGAGCCGTTCCCGCCTCATGGAGGGGAGGTGAGGGGAGATTTGTGCCCATCTCATGGCAGGGAGGAGGGAAGAGAAGTTGTGGTCGCCTCATGGTAGGAAGGAAAGAGGAGAGCCGTGCCTACCTCTTGGCGGACAGAGGAGCTGACATTGCCTCGAGGCAAGATGGATGGCTTGAGCGTTTTGTCTCACCCTAAGGTTGACATAGATCAGAGACAAGAAGTCGGGACGTGATATTTTTTTTGTTTTATCGTACTTTTGGAAATCATTTGTAAAGAGATCGCGAGGATTTGTCATGGATCGCTTTTTAATTTGTTTTGAATTATACAAGGGTTTTGCTCTTTCGTTTTATCTTTTTCTCGAAAGAGAATACTTCCTCGGGAGTTTTAGCCGGTTAATTTGCCATGACCGATTTGACCCTAACAGTTAGCCGCCCAGCTCGTAAGATGTTACGTGTAATTCTTGCGATGTAGTGATAAGCATGTTAGGTGGAATTAATGTATAAAAGGTCCGTTGACGAAACCAGTTTTCCTAAAAGTTGAAGTTGTTGGCTCGCTCTTCTTTCCTCGAAGTAATGGGATATGATAAGGTCGGGGCTGTGGCTTATGAAGGCTGCATATGTACCCTTAAAAAGGGGTCAAGCCTTTTGTAATTCATTTTGGTGTTAAAGTTTTATGACATTGTTTTCCAGCGACACCTTTTTAGTCTGGTTATGTGCCGTGTGGAGATTTTCGAGCATGTTGCTGCCCATGGCATTTCTTATTGGACCTTTGTCGGCCTCGAGACTAGCCTTGTAGGCTGTTTGTTTTGGATTTATGAAGTCATGGGTTAACTCCTTTTAAAAATGGATACAGTAGTCTTACGCGGAGATGAGAGAAAAAATGTGAGTTGTCATCTCACTTTTGACGCTCAGCGGATCGTGATACTTGCCGTTGTGTAAGATAAGAGTATCCGAAGTCTTGTGTTCGAGAACTCTCATAAACGCGTAAATATCGATAAAGATACATGTTTTCGAATCTCGTATCGGGTTCTTTGATACTATGCCTTGAGTTGTTCGAGACCAGTGTGCTGGGTTTAGGGCAAGACCTAGGCTTACTATCGGTTTAGGGTTTGTTATGAATGTTTTTGGCTTAAATCACCCCTTGTGGTTTCGACCTGATTCCATCTTAATAATGAAGTCTGAAAAAAGTTCTTGGCTTATGTGACTTGCATTAATCGGGAACCGATCATCTTTCCAAAGACAATTTCAAAGTCGTCTGGAAGTGCTGACCAAAATTTTAGATTTCTTTTATAGTGTGCTATTATCCTTGGGTCGGATGTCTGGGAGTCTATCTCTATGGGAGATGACTAAGTTCGCTTACGACGTGTGTGGTAATTTGTCATGATCAGCGACAAACGATAGCGGTAAGTGTTAGTGAGCTTTCCATTTGAGTTTAACCTTTTGTGAAGGATGTGTTAGTGCGTCTGACTATTCGAGTTTTCAAGATGGTGACTTCATCAAGGAAGGTGTTTCTGTCAAAAAATAGTTTCTCGGGCATTTGTGATGTCTCACGGAGCCAAGGACCGGGTTTTTCTTATGATGTGTTTGTTGGGGTCAAAATCGGTCACGACGAAACCAATAACTCAAGCCCTAGAAAATGCTTTTTCTGAAGCTTCAGCGCACGAAAGTTTTCAAAAAACGATCAAGCCACAAGGAGCAAGTCACCATACGGTGAGTCCCATCTTGCAAACACGGGTCGCCATATGGCGATCCGCACCCTACAAGCACGGGTCACCATATGGCGACCCACACCCTGCAAGCCCTTGTCACCATATGGCAACCCACACTTGGGATGCATGCGACGCCATATGGCAACCCACACCCTGCAAACAAAGGTCGCCATATGGCGACCTGCAATCAGGAAGCACGGGTTGCCATATGGCGACCAGTACACACAGATCATGGGTAGCCATATGGTGACCCGCTCACGTAGAGCACGGGTCACCATATGGCGACCCGCACACGCAGATCATGGGTCACCATATGGCAACCTGCGCACCAGGCTTACAGGTCGCCAAATGCAACCTGAACCCATCCAGTCCGGGTCACCATATGGCGACTTAGACCCACACAGTCCGGGTCGCCATATGGCGACCTAGAACCACACAGTTTGAGTCGCCATATCGTGACCTAGACTCTTCAAGTCCGGGTTGCCAAATGGGGACCTAGACTCTTTGAGTCCGGGTCACCATATGGTGGCCTAACCATTCAAAGACCGGGTTGCCATATGACAACCTCAGATCTCCAATCCTGGGTCGCCATATGGCAACCTCAGATCTCCAATCCTGGGTCGCCATATGGCGACCTGTGTCTCTCCTTTGCATTACCCTTCAAATCGCAATCATAATGCTTTTCTTTTTGTCTCAGTTGGAGTTACCGTTGGAACTTTATGATAAAAACCACGAAGACTCGTTGTTTGTATAAAGTTCAACCCGATCATATAAAACAACAACGGTTGGCTTAACTCCAGAGTTTCCTAAGCTATACGAGAAGTTTGAACCCATGCTTAAAATCAACGTCGTATCAAAGATGGTGTTTCGGAGAAAATGCAAAAATGCTCAAAGTCGGAAAAACGGCCCAAGAGGCCTTTATCACAACTAAAAGGTCCACTTACGTTTTCACACAAAACCTAGCCCAGTAGTGTTACAACGGTATATATTTATTCACACAAAGATAAATATTGAGAAATCAGAAGATAAATGCAAAGGTTCTGAAGATAACCATGAAGATCGAGAGAAAAAGGAATATTCCTAAAGTGATAAACTCGACCAGGGGCAGAAAAGGAAGCACAAAACGCCTTGAAGATGAGTATATAAAAGAAGGCGAGGCTGGGGACAAAGGGAGATAGATTTTTTTAGCATTAATATTAAACTTAAAGCAATAGGCATTTATTTCCGTTTTTGATATCAAGCCACTACTCGATTAGGGATTTGCAGTCTTAGGTTACTAGAACTAGGATCTCGACAACAACTCTTGTGGTCAAGGCTCTTTCCTTCTTGTAAACGCTTAAACGCAGATTCGGAATAAGATTTTTTTCGCTCTCCTTTTATTTTATCGATCCTTTACTACTTTGTTTGTTCTCATCCTTTCATTTCGACGCGTTTGGTTTCAAGCAGATTATCTGGGATCTCCTGGGGAAGTTAGGCTTCCTGATGCGGACGTGCATCCACAAAGGAGAAGGAGCCACATGGCTCAGGAGGACCTCCTCGATAAACCCATTACAGAAGAGGAAGAAAACATCTTCTGGGTAGAGCAGGAGGACCTAATCGATAAAGCTGGCTGAAGAGCAGACTCAGGAGGACCTGCTCGATAAAGCTGGATGAAGAGCAGACTCGGAAAACTCGCTACAAACACCGACAAACTCGGAAAACTGCTAAGGATGAATCCAAGATCCGCAATCTTCGTATTGATCGCATGAGAACAGTTGCGGAAGTAAAAGCGGTGAAATAGTAGATTCACCATGCGACTAGCTCCACACCTGAGATCGACCAGCTGCTCGAGGCAGCTCGTAAAACTCCTTTCACGCCCCGTATCATAAACACCTGGGTATCGGATCCAGGAAAGATCAAGGTACCAACGTACAACGGTACGACTGATCCCAAAGCGCACTTACAAGCCTTTAAGATCACAATGGGAAGGGCCAAGTTCAAAGACAATGAAAGAGATGTCGGCTAATGCCGACTCTTTGTCGAAAATCTTGATTGAGCCGCAATTGAATGGTCTCCTGTCTTAGGAGAAATACCATCGGAAGCTTCCGCTAACTCGCTTCAGAGTTTCTCAAGCAATACTCGATGTTTATCAACCAAGAAATTTCTGAGGTCGACTTATGGAGCTTTTCTCAAAGGGAGGACGAATCACTCTGTGACTTTATCAATCGATTCAAACTCATTATGGCGAGAGTCAGCGGGATCAGCGGTAAGGTAGCCGTGGACACGCTTCGAAAGACGCTCTGGTTCAAACCAAAGTACATGAAGTGGATCACCCTTGAGAAACCACGAACCATTCAGGACGCATTACACAAGGTCAGAGACTACATCATGATCGAGGAAGAGACAAGCGATCTTTCCATTTTTTGACCCATTTCTTGGTGCTGTCGCAAAAGCACAAACCGATGAAAACTTCTTCGAGTTATCCGGGTTCAGATCAGAAATCAAAAAAGAAGAAAACTGTCCATCGCAAAGGAGAAGAAACCGAGGGACCGCATAACTATGCCATCAACTCCATCTCTGTGAACAACGAACCTCAGGCAATACGTGGACCCGAAACTCTAATTACAATGAGAACATATTCTGCAACTTCCATCAGACTCGCGGCCACTTGACCGTTAACTACAAAGTTCCCGGAGCGAGATTGGCAGAAAAACTAGCCGCGGGAGACCTCTTCGGGGTAACAAGCGCCAAGGACCTCATCCGCGACTCTGATCGTCCTCCAAAAAATGACAAACCTCCACAAACCGAAAACTCTTCGGGAGATAAACGCGGAAGACGGCAGGATCAGAAGGGAAACGATAGCAACCGTCGCAAGATTAACATGATCATTGGAGGATCGCAGTTTTGTGGCGACACAGTCAAAATAACTCCATCACCTTTGAGGAGGAGGAAGCTGGCCAAATTGATCAACCTCACTGCGATCCACTCGTCATTGACCTTGTAATAAAAGATCTCGAGGTCATCAGAGTCATCATCGATACTGGGAGCACAGTCAACGTCATCTTCCGTGATACACTCATGAAGATGAATGTCAAACTAAAAGAGGTCGTACCAACGCCAAAACCATTGACTGGTTTCTCTGGCGTAACCGAAATGACTCTCAGATCAATCAAACTCCTTGTCATGGCAAAGGAATTGACAAAAATCGTCGACTTGCAGTCGTTGACTAACCCGCCATCTACAATGTAATCATCAGCACTCCCTGGCTCAACGCCATGAAGGCAGTCCCTTCAACCTACTACCTAGGCATTAAGTTCCCAACTCAAAACTGAACTGCTGTAATCTGGGGTAGCCAGAAACCGTCGCGACTCTTTCTCTTAGCTGAACACAAGCTAAGACAAATCACGACTACTTTGATGGTAAAGCCAAACGAACAAAGACCACTCAGCCACTGGCTGAAAACTTCCAAGCCCAACGGAATAACCCAACCGGAGGAGACAATCCGGGGAAAAGACGTTGACCCTGCTACAATCACAGCGAATAGGGTGGCCGACGCAACTACGTTCTAGTAGAAACACTCGCCACCAAAACACTGAACTACGAGATGGCTTGATCCTCGAAAGGGGTACATAGGCAGCTTGTCAAATGAGAAGTTCAGCTATCCCCCTCTCTAAAAAAGGGGAGAGTGGGTACGTATACATATACTCATATACTCCCACATTTTAAATATTCGCCTTGTACTCGATATTTTTTTTTTTTTTAAAAATCGATAATAAGAAAACGTAAATATTGCAAATTCTCTCTTATCGTATGAACATCTAAAACTATTCTGAACTATCCAATTACGAACAAAACTCTCTGCTAGAATCACTTACTCGTAAAACACCTTATGGTAAAACACCAACGAGGCCCTGTCCTCGAAAAGGTTGAACATCAGTCCACACCAGGAATCGTCAACTTACACACCTTATACTTTCAGAACATAATGCAAGACGCCGCATAAAACCTCTGAAAATATATTTTCAAAATTCAGAAGCAGTCTGCCCGCGACTATTATCATAAACAAGCACTTGCTCTTACACCTTACTCGCCGATTGGCCCGACGAGTACATTAGCCGTCCTAAACAGACACACCTAACCTTTCTCAAGAACGGTTCTCATACATCATACTAGTTTAATTGCGCACAAAAAAATCTGAAATTTTGGTCAGCACTTCCAGGAGACTTAAAAATTTTCCTTGGAGAGATGCTCGATTCCGACCATACAAGTCGTATAAGCCGAGAACATATCGCTGATTTTAAAGCGGTATGGAATCAGGTTGAAATCGCAACATGCAAAACAAAAGCCGATTAGTCATCGCACAGCCTTAACCGAAAGTAAACCTAGGTTTTGCCCTAAACCCAGCACACTGGTCTCTATTGTTTCAAGGCATGAGTACCGAAAGATACGAGATCCTGAAAGCATGTCTCTTCGTTCACATCTATACACCCAGGGAAGTTTTGCACGCATCTAGAACGAGCAACGAATAGAACGATAAACAAATACGAGTTAGATGCGAGATGACAACTTGCGTTCTTCCCTCTACACAAATCGAAATAAAAACTTCTCAAGACTCTTCTAAAATATGAACTGTTTTCAATATATATGCCATTAAAAGCAGGCATTCAAAGTCATATATGGCAAGTCCCAAATAACAAATGGCCACATTTGGCCTAAGCATAAATCTAAAAACGGCCACATTCGGCCCGCCACAACTACAACTTAAAAATAGCCACAGACGGATTGTTCAAGGGTCAAGCTCAAAATTTCCTGACATCGAACGACCAAACGTGCCGAACGACTGATTCACATCAAACCCCTCGTCGGCAACCCCAGTCATGGTCTCCTCCGTATCTGGGGAAACTAGAATAGGATCCCAACATCCAGCACCTCTCCTCGAGACGAGGGACCATAGCATCGGCGCCTTCGTACTCGCCCATATAGCTGGTCATCGTGTCCATCTAAGCTTGGAAAACGTAGCCCTCAACCCTTGTCCATGATAAGGCACCAGCGGATCCACAACACTCTCTAAAATCTCCCTTAAGCTCTTGGGCTTTCGTAAGCTTTCTCAACTCAGCATTGAACTAAGCAGCGACCAGCGACCACCGCAGCGACTTCATGTTTCCCATGCCTTTTTGCACAACGAAGCTCCTTAGCATTCTTCCTCTCCAGATCCTCATTTCGGGCAGTATCCTGTTCTCGGAGAAGACCAACCTCGCTCTCTACCCTCTCAGCCTTGAAACAGTAGAGTCTCGCCACCCGGTAGCTCGCCTCGAGAGCCGAGTTGAATGAAAGCAGTCCATGTGCAGCTTCAAAGCTAACGAAACATAACTCGAAAGAATATATGGCAGAGATAAGACAAGTTCAAATTACTAACCGCATATACCATCCTAGAACCCTACGCAAATGCTTTTGACCTTGCTTGGCCATCCACGGTAGGAGGAAGATCGAACTCAGCCGGAAGATCCTTGAAAAGGTCGTCAAAGTTGCAATCCGGCAGGGAAAAATTGCTACCGCCACTCTCGTTGCCCGAAGCAAAGTTGGAAGGCCATCCAGGCAAGGAGAAGTCGTCCGAGAAAAATTCAAGATCGCCTTGCTTGACCCCTTTTGCCCTTGGAAGGCCATGCGTTCCCTCAAGACACCAGAATGTCCCTCGACAAGAACTCATCCATTGCCGGTTAATATTCCTCTTCCACAACCATTTCAGGATGCGAATGGTGATGTTTCAAAGCCTTCCGAACTAGCTTTGGAGTGAAATAAGTCCAAAAAAATGAACCAGTCCGAAGAAGGTCCCTCACGACAATCACGTTGTCTAGGAATGGAGGTAAAGGGTTGGTTTCTGCAAAAACAAAAAAATGAACCAGTCCGAAGAAGGTCCCTCACGACAATCACATTGTCTAGGAATGTAGGTAAAGGGTTGGTTTCTGCAAAAACAAAAAAATGAGAAATCTAGATATCGAAGGAACAAGAAACGTACGTATATCAAAGCAGTACCATAATGACCCCATTCACTGCAAAAAACAGGAATGCAGCTTTCTTCAACCGACGCGCTNCCCCCCCCCCCGCGTCACGGCTAGTGGCTTCAAAAGAGCCTCAAAATGGTCAACACTAAGGGGAACCCTATGCTCCTAACTTAGGACCAAGATCCCAAGGAGGTGCTGAAGACCTGTAAGATTGATTTGATCTATTGATAAACCAAAATGGTTCAGAGTATGAACAATGATATCTGGAATTGGAAACATAGACGGCAACGCACAATGTTGCCTCGTAAAAGGTGAAATAGCCCATCGGGGGATCTGGAACTCCACGTCTTCCGTAACACGGCCAAACACTCAAACAGTGTCGAGGAATGGGTACGAGCTCTTGCTTGGAAGACTTCAGTCCCACCGACAGGGAGGCCTGTTAGGAAATTTCGCTTCGGGTGGAGGGGTTAAGCATTCACATGAAGCAGCCCAATAGGCCTCGGCCTCCAAGGATCAACCGAATGCGGAACAAACTCAGGTTTTGGGATAACATCTTTGTCATTTTGAGCATCGTCATGACTAATATGACAGATCTCGAATTTCTTAGAAGCTCTCTTTTTGGAAGACATGATTTCAAGTAGTAAAATATGGAAAAAGCAATTGGGAGAGAATGAGAGAGACAAATTCTACCTTGGAGAAAGTAAGTAAAATCCCAATACTTACTCCACCTACTTATAAAGCAAAAAAATTTACTATTCACCCTCGAACTCTCGGCCGATTATTCCGTCTAATTTGCACAACCAGCCTAATCGCCCGCCAGAGCCTAACGCTAAAGGATCACGACCTAACTAGCTGGGGGCTAACTGTTGGGGTCAAAATTGGTCATGATGAAAGCAACAGCTCAAGCCCCCGGAAAATGGTTCTTCAGAAGCTTTGGCTCATGAAAGTTTTCAAAAAACAATCAGGCCACAAGGAGCAAGTCACCGTACGTCGAGTCCCACCTTGCAAACACGGGTCACCATATGGTGACCCCCACTTGGGAAGCATGGGTCGCCATATGGCGACCCGTACCCTGTAAACACGGGTCGCCATATGGCGACCTGCACTCGGCAAGCAGTGGTCGCCATAAGGCTACCTGCACACGCAGAGCATGGGTCGCGATATGGCGACCCGCACACGCAGAGCACGGGTCGCCATATGGTGACCCGCACATGCAGAGCACGGGTCGCCATATGGAGACCCACAAACACAGAGCACAGGTCGCCATATGGCGACCTGCACACCAGGCTTACGGGTCGCCAAATGGCGACCTGAACCTGTATAGTCCAGGTCACCATATGGCGACCTAGACCCACACAGTCTAGGTCGCGATTTGGTGACCTAGACTCTTTGAGTCCGTGTCTCCATATGGCGACCTAGACCCACACAGTCTGGGTCGCCATATGGCGACCTAGACTCTCCGAGTCCGGGTCGCCATATGGCGACATTGACCCACACAGTCCGGGTTGCCATATGGCGACCTAGACCCACACAGTCCGGGTCGCCAAATGGCAACCTAAACTCTCTGAGTCTGGGTTTCCATATGGCGTTCTAACCCTTCAAAGACCGGGTCGCAATATGGCGACCTCATCTCTCCAAGTCTGGGTCGCCATATGGTGACATGTGTCTCTCCTTTGCATTCCCCTTCGAATGGCAAAAACTCATCATCGATCAGTGCGTTGACATGGTGCTTCTGTCCAGCCTCCTTGATTCTTTGACCTGCTGCATTAGAAAAATAACCCTTGAGGTCATGCAAGTCTCCATTCTCATCCCTAACCAACATTAAAGTTGCAAACATCTGAACTCATCTGCTTCTGTCGATCGATGCGGGTAGGATGATGTCGATCAATGAGTGTAAGTTGTTGTCGATCGATGTGGGTAATTTTCTGTCTATCGATGCTATGTGATCAGTGTCGGTCGATGGTAGAGTTCGGTTGTCGGTCGATACGGTCTGTGAAGAAGTGTCGGTCGACGCGGTACAGGTGCTGTCGATCGGTACTTGTCGTCTTTCTTTACGGATCGTACATTCAAGTATGTCAGGATCAGAGAATGCTAGTTCTTGACATTTATTGCTCCTGGTGCTTCTTTGCATGTACCTGAAAACAAAGGAAAAGAAAAATTCGTAACTTAAAAAAAAAATAGTAACAAACCTAGACTAAATCCTAAAAATTAAATCTAATGGCGATCAATGCTCCCCGGCAACGGCGCCAAATTTAACATGGTGGTGTGTCTATTGTTCTAGTAGTGTATAAATATCCTAAGCAATTAACTATCAAATTAACCCTAATCTTAACACACAAAATAATACTCTTGCCAAGGGAGATCAGGTGTAGTACTTAGGGATCGAATGCACAGAGAGCAATGGCACCCAATAGATTTATTATTTCTAAAGACTAAGATAGATAAATATATATATTAGTGGTGAGTAATCAATTAAGACAATATTACTTGTCAAGAGGTAGAGATGCAATATGGAAATATGCTACTAATGCAAATAAGCAAATATGCTATTAATTAACTAGATATAAATGTAAATGTAAATATGCTAGATCTAGGGCTTCAAGCTAAATGAATTATAGGGAATAGAAGCACGGAAATATAAATATACTAGAACTCTCGTATGCGAGCAAAAGAAAAGACCATTGATCGACGGCTAAGGTCTGATGTCGATCGATGGTGAAATCAGAAGGAAGTGTGGGGCGAGATTTGATAAGTCCACCAGACCTATTAGACCAGCTATCTCATGCACCTAAAAGCCTAGTTCAACAGAATCTATTCTGGCACAGAACTTACTCTCGTAGTTATCCATGTCCTATCATTGAGATCCTAGTTAGCTACTCCAGAATGCAAGCATTAAGCACAACTCAATTAATGGATATTAACTTAACCTAGCAATCCTATTTTTGGGCTAATCCATGATTACTATCATTCAATCCTAAATCTAATTGATAACTACTCAACCATGATCTTTGTCACATAAATCATAGATGAAATATATATGAAATTTAAATTATATAAAACCAACGGAGTTCCAGGAGGACTCTGAAGGAGTTCCCCATTTCTCTGCTAACCTAATACAAATGAATAATGCAATAGAATAATAAATTGATTGTGTGTCTATCTCTGTCTTCTCAAGATATAAATATAAAACCCTAAATCTAGGTCAAAACTCGTCCAGAGCATTTTCGTCATTCTCACTTGGGCTTGAAATCTGATGCCGTTGAGTTGGTCGTCGATCGATGGCAAGTGTGCTATATCGATCGACCTTGGTCTTTAATCCTTGGTCGACTCCAAGTATGTGTCGTCGATCGATGGCTTCTTCAACTCCTTAAATGATCAGCTACGGATTCTTCTCCTCTAAATGCTCCAAAAGCTCCAAGTATCTCATATATCTCCAAAACGTTCCTGGACCTGTAAATAATCTAAAACACATCCTAAACACACGTAATAGACCCTAAATAGAGCCTATAACATGGCCTGAAACTGGTAATAAATAGGCTATATCAACTAGCAACCCTCCGACAATCATACATCAGTTGTTTCACACAGAAGATTTGAAAGGAGTTGAAGAACATACCGCCGATGCCACATACCAAATATCCAGTGGCGCAGCCCTAACCCAAGGTGGAGCAGATCCGATGACTATTTGAGAAATCACCATGCTCAAACTCTTTCTTTAAGAAATCAGCTCGCAGATCCACCACATCACGAGCTCGGCTCCGCAAATATATCACATCATGAGCTCTTCTCCGCAAATAGATCGAGTCCTCACAGAGACCTCCAGAACTCCATTCACACGCTGTATAAGCGACATACGACTTTGTTCAACAGAAAACTTCTGCCTACCATCCTACTCCCGGTGGATTGGATCCTACCAATCACATGACAGCCTTCAACATAGCAATGGGTAGAGCCAACTTCACAAACAACGAGAAGAAAGCTGGTTTTTGTCTGCTCTTTGTCGAAAGCCTCACCGGGCCAGCCTTGACTTGGTTTTAACGACTCCTAGAGAATTCAGTCGCCAGTTTTTGCAACTTATCAGCAGCATTTCTAAACCATTATATCATGTTTACTTGACAAGGAGCAACGACCTCTGACTTGTGGCAACTATCTCAGGGTTCCAACAAAATTCTTCGAGACTTTGTGGAGAAATTTAAGGCAGTCATCACTATCATCAATATTCCCGATAATATCGCCGTTGACGCATTGATGAACACATTATGGGTTCACTCAAAGTTCCAAGACGATTTTTAGGAGCATCAACATCATCTCTCCAATACGTGATGGAACTAGACACACGAGCGATCCTGAGCAAACAGAATGCATCGAAGCAGGCGCCGACTAAAACAGTAGCCACCCGCCAACAACCACGCCAGCATACAACCGGCAAAAGAGGAGACCAAAATAAGGGTTCGTGTATGTTGTCGATGAAAACGATATCCATGCTTCTATGGTTGTGGTTCGAGAAAAAGGCCGGAACCATTGGGAGAGCGAGGCCGAGAAAAAAAACAGATCCCCCCCAGTTCTCCACGAGACCTTACTAGCATCCTTTAACAGCGGCGACGCGAAATTCGGACCACCGAAGCAACAACCATAAAACAGCAATAGCTGGAGCAAAAACCAAGAAAAAAAAACACGCAGAAAGCTCAAGGAAAGGCCCCGCAAGGCGAGCCGTGAGAAAAAGGAGGAGCAACAGCGCGCCCCGAATGAGAAAAAGACGACGTGTCCACCGGCGAAGAACAACCAAGAAATCACAGGTGCATCGAAGTAATCTTGGCTCAACCAGCAACTTCTTTGGACGACGAAACTTCATCCTGTACCGTCGACTTGCGGGCCAAGTTGACCCAGCAGTCGACTAAAATATCACGCCATGTCGGCAAATTACGACATCAGCTTAAGCGAAAGCTTACCGCTTCAGAGAACCATCACGGTGAAAAAATCAATCTAAGAGACACCCTAAATGCCTCTCAGGCTAAGCAACGCACAAACCTTTTCACGACCGACCTCCATGACAAATTAAATGCCGGCACAGATGACTTGCGAATCAGTCTCAATCGACGAAAAAGATTCCAATATGTGCAGGAGACTCGAGAAATCAAAATATCGCGAGAAAAAGAACTTAGAAGGTTAGTCCAGCGACTTACGAACTCAAATACAATCCAAACGGGCCGAACGACATTTGCAGCTCAAAGGAATCATGGGCGAGTCCATGCGGCGACTCCGTACGATCCGTCAAGGATTATCACCGAAAGGCAACGACTTCAAAGAAATGGCCTGTAAGGCCTGAGAATGATCTGCAGATCAAGTCCTCAGCCGACAATGCCATGGGCATCAATGTACCACACAACAAACCGCTCATGGTCGAACTCGAAATTGGGGATTGCAAAGTAACTAAATTGTTGATCAACACTAGCAGTTCGGTTGATCTCATTTTTTGTGATACCCTCGACAAGATGGGAATCGATCTGCGTGACATGAAGCCTTCATCCCGATCTCTAACTGTTTTCAACGGATCCTCTGAGATAATGCTCGGTACGATCCGTCTCTCTGTGCACGGCTGTGGAGTTACCATCAATGCATCAAGTTTCCCGGTCCGGACGGTCAAATAAGAACACTGCACGGTGACCAGCAGGCTGCAATAGACCTTTTGATCGTTACGGTTAAGTTTCAGCAGTCGATGTCCCACATCAATACGATAGCGGAACCAATCCGCAAAGTCTCCCCGCAAAAAGAAGAATTCTCTAAGTATCAATTTATGACTCTGATCCGAGCAAAATTTTCAGGGTTGGTGCCTTAAGCGGAACGCATCAAACTTTGCCTGGACAATGGCGGATAGGAAAGGCATAGACCCATCCATTGTCCCACAAGAATTAAATGTGGATCCCACTTTTAAGCCTATCCAACAAAAGCAACAAAAACTCGGGCAAGAAAGATCAAAAGCAGTAAATGAAGAAGTCGAGCGATAACTCCGCACTGTATCGATAACCGAAGAACAGGAAGTGGTGCCAGTGTGTCGACTTCACTGATCTAAACAAGGCCTGTGACACCCCTGATCGTAGATGACCGGAAATGACATGGTCGATGCTCCCTGAAAGGCGACTCGAGGTTCCCGAATACTTTTGAGTTCCTTGAACTAGAAATCTGAGAACATCGACGATCCTATTGGATATCACTTAAGGCTTTTCAACTCGACCAAGCAATACCCAATAGTTAGTTCATCCCGGACAAGGACTAATATCATATGGAACCCGTACTTTAGAAAGATCTTTATACATTATATATTTATTCATTCAAAATCAACCTACAAAAATGTTATAGGTCGACCTTGAAGTTATCGGAAAACAAGCGTTATACAAAAGCTATATACAAAACGTCTTGCAAGGATAAAAAATCTACTGCTGGCTAATGTTGTTCCTTCGCGTCCTAAAGTAAGGTCTCCCACCTACTGGTAACCTGCATCACAAATGAGTCATGAGTAACTAGTTTACTCAGTGAGTCTAATCCCACACCCCAACATATATCAATAATATTCCGAGCAATGAACTCTATTTGTATGCAGTGGAAATATATTCCATAACTATTAAATATATATACAAGGCTTTTCATTCCATCAATGTGAATCTTATCTTAAACATCACCTCCATGATATCCGCCATTCACTCATACTTATAATATACCATGACCTAGTATCGGATGACGCCAGCTGGGCAAAAGTGGATAAACGCGCATGGATCAATGCAACTGTTTCAGCATCGATCGACATTGAGAAGCAAAAGAACGAACCGATCTGTAATATTCCATACACGTCTTCGCATCTTAGATCGACCGACAGAAGGTAGCGTGCATTGATCGACAACACCCTTCCAAAGTTTCACAAACTTCGTACTTCAACTGCCTATAATCTGGAGAGTTCAACATCGATCGACGAAACACACCCGGCATAGATCGACGGCTGTATCGAGCATGGTACGAGAGCTTATGATGCTAAGGGCAGAAGAATTTTCCATTGGGAAAAGAAAGATGAGTATGGAATTTAAAGAGATGAGAATGGTAATGCACGAGCTACATACATAAGAGTAGTGAATGTGCAAGCTGAAGACATCAAAGCGGTTCTAGAGAGAGCTATTATGTTTTACCAGAGCTACATATGTTTACCAGAACATGCAGCAAGGATCAGTATGTATATGGAGAATCAAAGGACATACAATAGATCAGATATTGATGATATTGTTCATGAGATCTACAAAGCTCAAGAGATGTCACTGGATGAGTTCTACACGAGGCTTGATGATGTCTACTATCCTATAGACAAATGCCTCACCGGTTTGACTATACAAAGATAGCATGCGATTAGGCCAGACGAACGAGCATAAATCGACTGCACTCTACGACCATTAATCGATACAAAAGCCAACAGATATAAGTCAGCAGCAGAAACACACTTGGAAGATAGGTTTATGAGACTGCTTTTTCTCAAAGCCTAATGAAGGAAGATATTTTTCAACAGTTGGAAGATATATCAGAGACTACAACTGAGGACTTAAAATGCTACAGCGCAGTATTGAGAACCTATAAAGAAGAATGCATTCAATGGAGGTTGCTAGAGAGGTTAGAAAGAATGAGAAAACCATAAGTGATGAAGCAATGAATAGCTTAATGGTATATGGTTTCAGATAAGTAGAGAAGATGTAGACACTTGTTTTCCAGGTGTTGATCCACCTCCATACTAGTCAGAAAGTTCAAACGTCGAGCTTAAGACTATAACCAAGCGCTAAGTGGGAGGCAACCCACTGTTTAGTAAGTTTTAATTAGTTTTTTTATTATATTAGTCTAATTTCATATTGTATTATGTTATTACAGTTTTTAAAAGAAAAAGGAACATGAGTCAGCACAGAGCATCAATCAATGGCTGACCAGCATCGATCGACGGAGTAACCTTAGCATCGATCGATCGCCACTTTACTGTGTCGATCGACGGTTACCATCAGCGAGCAGGTATACAGTTTTCTTTTATTAAATTGTGTCCTTATGGTTTATTTTCTTCACCAATCTCAGACTGAATAACACTGGTGATAGTGTTGTTTAAGTCTCGGAGAGGTTTACTAATATTGTTTTCTATTTTGAGTTTTATACTTAATAAAAAAGAAGAGAGTAGAAACCTACAGGTGTACCATCGATCGAGTTCGAAGCATACACATCAGTCGACAATGGATCGCGAACATCGATCGACACAACATACCTCACATCGATCGACACTCTATTATAGAGTCTGGTATCGAGTTTCTCTCTTAACTACTTACTTATGATTTAAATTTTCCTAACCAATTCGGGGCGGATTACACTAGAGACAGTGTAATTTAAGTTTGGGGGAGGTTTGCTAACGCTATTTGATTTGTTTTGAGTTTTATTTGCTATATATATATAAGTTTTTCAAAAGGTTTTATTGAGTCAAAAGGGAATTATTATGATCAAGATTTATTATTGACTAACAATAGTGTAGCACCATTCTTAGAAGGTTGTTTGCAGAGATTACTAGAGATATTAAAGTGGATCATCCTGCCACTATATCACACTTGCTTAGAAAGTTTGAAGGAACCGAAGCTGATTTCCAACACTAAACCTGTCACTATTAGCTTGCTTTGGGGCTTGGTATACACTGGATCGGACTTCTAAAAGTCTGTAGGTACAAGTCATTGCAACTTTGGTTCCCTTCTCTCTCTCTTCAGCATCTACTTAAAATCTTAAAAGATTGAGATGACTTCCCGGGAAGCAAAAGGGTAGGTATATTACCAATGATCCCATTATTTTAATTTAGAGGAATGATCACACATTGTTCGAAGCGAGGGATAGATAAATTATCAATGACCCCATTATCCGCCTACAACTTTTCCCAAAAAAACAAAAGAAAAAGAAAAAAAGCAAACGAAAAAGAAAAAGAAAAGAATAAATAAATAAAAGAAGAAGAAATCTAAAAAGATTCAGATAAGAGAGAAAAGGGGGAAGAAAGGGATCATAGAAGACTTTGTGCCTAGTTTTCCGAATACTTGCAGAGGTAAGAATCCATGTATCCTTTGATCGATACTCCCAAGGTAAAGCATGCACTTTTATTTTATGCAAAGAAATGAGATCAGTAGAGGGGAAAGTCAAGCTAGTATTTGCTAAGTTGTTGGTAGAATGGATTTGGTTGCTATACTAGGATAGGGTACATAAAGTTTTTCTGTGATTGACTTGATGTGGTTGCAACAAAGTAGGGTGATAGTTATACTTAGATCTTATGTGAGTCTCCACTTTTGAAAACCACTTTCATAGGCTTTGTTTGCTTGAGGATAAGCAAAAGGTTAACTCTAGGGGAATTGATATAGCCTATTTATTACCAGTTTTAGGCCTTGTTATAGGCTCTATTTAGAGCCTATTATGTGTGTCTAGGCTATGTTTTAGAGTATTTATAGGTCCATGAACGTTTTGGAGATATATGAGATACTTGGAGCTTTTGGAGTATCTAGAGGAGAAGAATCTGTAGATGATCATCTAGGGAGTCGACAAAGCCATCGATCGATGGAATACACTTGGCGTCGACCGATGATTAAAGCCCTAGACCGATCGATGCAGCACACATGCCATCGATCGATGATCAAAGCCCAAGTCAGAATTACGAAAATGATGTGGACGAGTTTTGACCTAAATTTAGGGTTTTATATTTAGTTCTTGAGAAAGACAGAGGAACAACACAGTTTTCACAATACAGGGTTTTATTACAATATTTTATTTCTATTCATTTTGTATTAGGATTATGAGAAAAATGAGAGACTCCTTCATAGTCCTCCTGAAACTCTTTTAGTTTTTATTTATTTTATATTTCATATATATTTCATATATATTTCATCTATAATTTCTGTTACAAAGATCATGTTTGAGTAGTTATTAATTAGATTTAGGGTTGAATGATAACAATCATGGATTAACCCAAAAATAAGATTGCTAGGTTAAGTTAATATCCATCAATTGAGTTGTGCTTAATTCATGTATTATGTATTCCAGAATCGATTATGTTTAACTAGGCTGTTAGGTGCATGTGAGAGCTGGTCTAATAAGTATGTTAGACTTATCAAATCTCGCCTAAACTTCCTTCTGATTTCATCGTCAATCGACATCAGGCCTTGGTTGTCGATCGATGGTCTTTCTTTTTGCTCGCATATGATAGTTGGAGTTAAAAAGATCATAATAGTTAACATTTGAGTTCTAGTATATTTACATTTTCGTGTTTCATATCCCTTATAATTCATTTAGCTTGAAACCCTAGCTCTAGCATATTTACGTTCATATTTACATCTAGTTAATTAATAGCATATTTTCATATCTGAATTAGTAGCATATTTCCATATTACATTCTACTTCTTGACAAGAAATATTTCCTTAATTTGATTATTCACCACCAATATATATATTTACCTAGCTTAGTCTTTAGAAATAAGAAATCTATTGTGTGGATTTGTTCTTTATGGATTCGATCCCTAAGTACTACACATGATCTCTCTTGGCAAGAGTATTATTGTGTGTGTTAAGATTAGGGTTCATTTGATAGTTGATTGTTTAGAATATTTATACTCTGCTAGAACAAAAAACAACACACCATGTCACGTACCAACTATAAAAGGGGAGAGGAGGAGACAACAAGGGGGACATACAAGATCTGGCGGCGAGAATTAGGGTTTTCATACTTAATATTCTTGTCGACTTGTACCTTTTCCGGCTAATTCTCTAAGTATTAGCTTATTTACTCTGTCTACTTTCTCTCTTGTAACGGACTGGTCGAATAAATGCTTTTCGTTATAACCTACCGACGAGAATTAGGGTTTTCATACTTAATACTTTCTCTCTTATAACGGACTGATCCAATGTTTTAGGGTTTATCCAAGGATATAGGGTTTATGATTTACGGTTTAGGGTTTTGTGACTGCGTTAATAGTATTTAAAAAAATCTTTTTTTAGTAATTACTACTATTTTTATTTATCTTACACGCATAATATAACTTAACAAATTCGTATTATTTTGTTTCCTTTTTTAAAAGATATTAAATTTGAAATAAATAAATACTATTGGTTGGTGAACCTATAGATTCACCCTAGGATGAATCCAAGAAAAACTCGCAAAACATAGCGTTCATTGATTCTTCATGATACGTAAAATAGAAATAAAAGATCAAACATATTATTTTATTGATTTTAGACTATTAGAACAATGTATTGGTGTATAAACTCTAATTTTAGTTGCTTGTCTATCTAGGTAATAGTTAGTAATCCTATTTTAGAGTCCCTTTTATAAGTATTTATTCTCGAAATCTAGGTTATATCATTATATATTTTAAGATATGAACGATCTCACCTTATCTATAACTTTTTTTGACCCGTAGTCCTGAAGACGGTTGGTAAGAGAAGAAGGCAGGTGTCATGCTTGAGATAGTAGGATTTCTGTCATGTATTATCTTCAACAGTTTGCCTCTTGTCTTCCTAATTCATGCTTGAAATCCAGAGATAACTTGTACTTTTCAAATAATGTTAAGACCTTTAAGATCTAAAACGTCTAACACTTGCAATCTAGATCTTTCGAAAAGACCTTTGGAAATAACTTCGGAAAAAGTTCGGAAAACAAGTTTTAAGACTAGAACTCTCAGCGATCCAAACTACCCCGTCCCAAGGGGAGGACGGTTTGGACCAAACAACCCTACCCTAGGGCGGGGACGTTGCTCAACAATCCACGTCGACCCCGCCTTAGGGCGGGGACAATCCATGGATCAGTCCATCCCGTCTTGGGACGGGGACATCTCATGACTCGGAGCTTTCTCATCCAGGGCCAAACTGAGAATTAACTCTTGTAACCCTGATCAAATGAGCCCTTAATTCGTCTCGATCGGACTTACCGTTGGACTTTTACGATGAAAACCGCAAAACTCGTCTTTGGTAAAAATCCAAGAACCAGTCGTATACTGTGGTTAATTGAACTCCGTTTTCATCGTGACTATGCATCCGTTTCCCGTTGTCTCGAGGAAACTATTGGTTAGCCTCATACGATAGATGATTTCTTTGAAAGAAATCATAAAAAATATCTAAGTCATAAAACAGCCCAAAAAGGATCCAAATATGGTAACGGCCCACTTACTAATTCTGCACAAGAAAGAGCCCAGTCGCTATGACGGCCTACTTGATTTCTAAAGAGACAAGGGTAAAAAGAGATAAACGTCAAGTTTGGAGATAAACTCGAACTAGGGGTATAACGGAAAAATACGACCGAACTTGGAAGAGTATATAAAGGAAGCCAAGACAAAACACGAAGGGGATCGGGACTTAGACCTAAGAGACTCCTGTTGGCTTTAGAGAATTTAGGACCTAGGCGGCTAGACTAGCAAAGTTGGTACTTTGAAGGTTTTTGGCTTTTATTCAACGATTCTCGCTGATAGGGTTTCTCTATTTGATCTTGTTCTTGGCAGTACTCCGTAATTATTTTCATCTTAATCAATAAAAACGCCTTGGCGCAATTTCTCAATTGATACTTTGTTGCCTATCCTTTTTCATATTTGTGTGTTTATACAAATAATCCGGACCTCGAGGGAAGTCGGATTTTCCAACTTTCCTCCATTCATCAAAATCGACATTGCGAATTTTGGTTCCCACAGTTTAACGCTAAAAGGAGGGGGTTTCGGATTCTCTAACACTAAAATCATTGAATGATCAGGAAGCAACATTCCTGATCGAACATGAACCAACATCGTCTTCTCTGAGGAAAGAGAAACGACCGACTGGGTGAAACCTCGCAACCATCTCCTCTTGTAGAACTAACAATCGCAAATATTGATGTCGCAAAGGTATTAGTCGACACTGGAAGCTCGGCTGATATCATCTTCATGATCACCCTTGAGAGTATGAAAGTTAACCTGTCCAAAATCACGGAAAGTCCAATCCCGTTAGTAGGATTGTCAGGTGAAGCGACAATGAATCTTGAGCCAATCAACCTCCCGGTTAAAGCCGGGAGCATCACAAAAGTTGTGGAATTTTAAGTCATCAATCACCCTGCATCATACAACGCAATCAAGGGCACCCCATGGCTAAATTCTATGCAAGCGATTCCGTTAACATACCACTTGTGCCTTAAATTTCCAACTCCCAGCGGAACCGAGACAATCTGGAGATTGCTGGGACTTCTTGGTGACCTTGATGTAACATCCGTCTTATCCTCGTTCAAGACCGCCGTGTTACCAATCAACAATTTATATCTCAAAATCCGTAAAAAGGTTTGAAAACCGACTTCATCTGACCCGTTAGTCTGAAAAAACTCTTATCATAAACTGGATAAACCGGCTGTGGTGGTGGTGGCTGAAAACCCAGAGGAAATTGCTGGCCTGGAACATGCTGCAATGAAACCTGAGGAATGTGTATCTGCTGCGATGGGACGTGCTGTGCTGGAACCTCTGTGGAGCCTACTGCAGTGGAACCTGCTGGTCAGTTGCCTGCTGAGCAGCAGCCAACTGACGGGAAACTTCTTGTGCTGTTACATGAGTAGCTTCTTGCGCAGCTACTCGAACAGCATCCTGGACAACCTGCTGAATGGCAGCCTGAGCAGGTTGCGCAGCTGCCTCCTGAACCATATGTATGAGCGCATCCTGATAAACATGTGGAGCTGGTGGATGCACATCCTCTGCCTAAATACTCCCTGCAGCACCCTGCTCGTCCACAACCTCACGAGCATCGGCTCTGATGCTAACAGTGCGAGTACACTTAGCTCCTCTCTTTTGTGGCATCTGAAATAGAAGATGGAAAAACAGTTAACTTCCGCTAAACAAAATCACTAACAATTAATGGAAACTGTTGAAAACTTTAAAAACATTGAAAATCAGGTTTGCTAACTGTAACACCACCGGACCGCCCTAGGCATATGGTTGACCCACCGTCCAACAATCAAACAAGAACATGACTGATGGACAAACCAACACCAAGGTTGGAGATGAAAGAGCCAACCGGCCATCCAGCAATCAAACAAGAACATGACTGACCGTCCAACCCAATACCATGGTCCGAAAGCGCTACTTGACGGGTTAGGGACAATCCGATCAGAGTCGCAGAACTTACTCCGCAACAAAGACCAGTTAATCCACTAACTTTTCCCACTAATTCAAGGTCTAAGGCTTTGCAACCCGTACCAAGAGCTAACGGTTCAGTTAGATCAAGTCCTAAGGATTTTCAACCCGTACCAAGACCTGACGTTGTGTTAGACTGGACTAGTCAATTATCAAATACTCAAGAAGCGCATATAAAACAAATATTTTATTGATTCAAAGAAATATTCATATATTGAATAATTCAAGACTGGGCTCGGCCTAATGCTAAATTGAGTCAACACATCAACTATCAAAATACCGTTTACAAAAAGCATGAAAATCTACTCCAGCGGTCCTAACGTCCAGCACCAAGCTATCCGATCATCCTTACCTAAATCTAGCTGCAAAAAGGACAACGGAGTTGGATGAGTAACCTAATGTCACTCAGTGAGCTGGCAGCCTCTACCCGCAACCTAGTCACTAACCCAAACAACCCAAAATAACAATCAATCTAACCTTAGCATGCTATAAGAGCTAAGGCTAAACAATCAATCACAATTCACTATGTAATCAAACCGTTACTAAGTTACACCCGGCCTCCTACCATGATCTTACTTCAAGTAGCGGGAACCTCCATGAAAACAAGTC
Organism: Sinapis alba; assembly: GCA_012274485.2. Taxonomy (NCBI): domain Eukaryota; kingdom Viridiplantae; phylum Streptophyta; class Magnoliopsida; order Brassicales; family Brassicaceae; genus Sinapis; species Sinapis alba. Next base: position 219,037 of record MU105677.1, on the reverse strand, counting down.
AACAACCAATCTCCAATAACCAATCATAATGACGAGGTACTAATTAACTACAACTTGATTCTAACTCGTAACACCGTACTTCGGTGCTACACTTACTCTAGGGTTCCATAACCCTTTACTCAACACAACACATACTCTAACTACACATAACACTCTAACTCGGGCCCTGGTGACTTCGTGTTCCTCATCATCATCATCGTAATATCCTATCTCCCTATCACAAAGACTAGAAGAAGGAACTTTCAACCGATGGCGGCCTAAAGTACCTTCGGGTCACCGCGACCACAGTACAATCGGGCCACTGCCGGTCTCTCTACATCATCGTGTAACCACTCAGCCATGGGACATAACACCGTCTCTCTTATTGTTCTTGATCTAGCTAATAACGGGTTTCCTTGAATCCACTGGGTATGAGGTCAAGGAAACACTAATTCACCCCTAAATATGCCTAGCATGGGCGGGTTACACACATGCTATATTGCGCGCTCACACACACACACACACTAAATCCAGAACCTAACCTAAAGATATAATTCCAGATCCTAACTAGACTCTTGACTCTACAACGCTAACCACTAGTACCAATAATCTGGCATATATGGCCTAGGATCCCTAGTACTAACATCTAATAAACTAAACAACAATATTATAACAATCCAACCAGTTAGTCACTCCCTTACCAAGAGCTGACTAACCTCAATCATCAAAATTAATTAAACAAGCAAATATTTAATTAATCTAAGAAGCAATCACCTCAACAAACTGTTACCCAAATAGTTTAGCCTCATGCTATGAAACTATTTTTAAAGATAACGGGAACCAACACTCAACCATATAAACACGCAAGAATAGAAAAATGATGCTTCCTAGCCCTAGTCCTTATTAGGTTATTAACTCAGTCCTAATTCCATTTCATCTCAGGCTAAGTTGAGTCCGGTTTAATATATAACACTAAGGACTCTATCATGCACTAATGTGAGCATTCTACTCTATATGCAACTCGATCTATCCTAAGTTCCAAGTGGAACTCAAGCATAACCATAAACTATCCTAAATTCCAAGTGCAATTTAAAGAAAACCAACTCACAATGTTATATGACGATAAGCAGATGGTCAATCGGAGAGAACGTAGCCAAAACCTAACTATGAACTCAACTGAACTTAACTATTCTGGACAGATCTCCCCTAAGACTGGTCTTTACTGAACTGAGCTTGACTTGACTGATCTTCACTTGTACAGAACCTTCCTTTTTAGCTTTTCTCTCACGTTTTTAACTTCCTTTGAACAGGTCCGGATATGTTCAAATGGGAGTGTGGTCGAGCCTATTTATAGGCATCAGCAGACAATCAGATTTAATCTGCGTGGCAACCCTGTGTGTTTGTCTGCATGGCTCCGGTCGCATGTGTGGCGACACCTCGTGCTCCACATGGCTGGTTGCATGCAAGAGAACACCACGCTCTCCACATGTCTGGATGCATGGCCTGGTTGCATGCAAGACGACACCACAGTCCCCACATGTCGATCAGCATACTCAGGTCGAATGTGGGGCGACACCTCGTGCTCCACATGTCAGCTCGCATGACCAGAGTGGCCTGCAAGGTGACGACACGTCCTCCACATGTTTAGATACATGGGTTGGATGAATGCAAAGAGACACCATGTCCTCCACATGTTTGGCCGCATGGCCTGGTCGCATGCAACGCGACACCCAGCTTCTTGGTTGATCCACCTTGTGCTCCACATGTTTACTTGCATGTACCTATTGCATGTACTGCAACACCTCGTGCTTCCCTTGACACATACCCTGCTAGGAAGTTGCCACCACGTCCTGAACACATACATCAAGCCACCTCGTGCTTCTCGGTCGATTCGTCTTGATAAAAAATATTTCACGAGCCTCATGCTTTCCCGAAAAATTCCATAATACCAAAATTAGTGTTTTTAGCTAACTTTGGGTTTTCTCGTCGTGCTTTGATTATGTCGTGCTTACTTCCCCTCTTTCTTAATTCCCGTCTTGATTAATTCATGTCCTGCTTCTGACTTATCATGTTCTCAACATTATATTCTATTGATACAAATTTTTCCGAAAACATCGTGCTTTGGAAATGTTGTGCTTCTAAAACGTTGTGCTTCCAAAAACATGATGCTTTGAAAACGTTCTTCTGATCAATCTATCACATTATCTAACAATTTTTGAGTGACATATTCGACTAATGGTTCACCCATGATCAATTCTTCGACCACCTCGTATTTCAAAACTTCTTAATCGATCCTTATCGCCCGCTATTCGACCATCAAGTCCTATTTTTCTCTGGATCATGTTAAGTATTTCGTGATGGAAACTTAAGATTCCTAATAGTGATTTGATTCCAAAAAGCTTGCCTCCAGATTCCAACTTCTCGATCTCGACCATTTTACCCCTTCATGAGGGTTACTACATTCCCCCCCCCCCCTTAATAGAATTCATCCTCAAATTCTTAGATGTCCAAATGCTCAGCTTCACAACATGCTCCTCCTTGATGAGTTTTGATGGCACTCACTTTTTGGATTACTTCGTCTTGCAATCTTGTGTGTCTTTCGATTTCCTCATCCGTACTTATGATTCTGATCTCGCTCTACCTTGATGCATTCCCAATCATTCCCCTTTGTCTTGAATCCTCTCATTTTTGTACTTCTTGATTTCCCATGCTTCACTCGTCCTCAACTCATCTCCATATCGCTTTACTCTGTCCACAATTGTTCCTTGAGTGTCCTCCTCAAGGTCTCCACAATCTTCTTCATATCTTTTCACTTGAATGATCGCTGGATCATATTCTTCCTTTTACTCTGCCATAGTACTCTCATTTCCCATGATACTATCGTGTCCATTAGACATCCTGGCTGCTGAATACTCAAATCCTTTCCCGATCGTCATTTCCCTTTGTCCAGTCAATACCACGGTTCAGTCACTCTGATCCATCTTTTTTTCTTTCTCTTCGGGTTTGGGTTTTTGGCCTTGAACTCTCCTTATTGTAAGGTTTCTATCCTTAGAGTTCCGATCAATGAACACACTTACTAGCTGCAACTAAATAGAACACTTCACACACAAGTTAGTCATCAACTAACCGAACAGTTAATTAACCAAGCAACCTAAACACAAATGCTATCCAACAACCTAACAATTTTATCCAAGCAACCTAGCAATTCAAAATTCCACAATCTAATCCTAGTTTCTAAACAAATAAATCATACCGCTGGACGTGATAGGTTCCTTAATGCCTTTTGTGTCTCTTTTTGACTCGATAAAAAAATAAAAATCGATTAAATCATGAGTTCCAGAAGCATGGAAAAAGCCATGCTCTGTTACAACCTTTGTAACACCCCCTGGACATCCTAGGCATATGGTCGACCCACCGGCCAACAATAACACAAGAACATGACCGATGGACCAACCAACACCAATGGTTGGAGATGAAAGAGCCAACAATCAAAAGAGAACATGACTGACCGTCCAACCCAACACCATGATACGAAGGCGCTACTCAACGGGCTAGGGACAATCCTATCAGAGTCGCAGAACCCGTACCAAGACGTAAAGTTGTGTTAGACCAAACTAGTCAATTATCATAGTACGCATGATGCACATATAAAACAAATACTTTATTGATTAAAAGAAATATTCATACATTGAATAATTCAAGATTGGGCCCGTCCTAATGCCAAATCGAGTCAACACATCAACTATCAAAATACCATTTACAAAAGGCATGAAAATTTACTCTGGCGGTCCTAACGTCCAGCACCAAGCTATCCGATAATCCTTACCTAATCCGCTAACTGAATTTCACTCAGTGAGGTGGGGGCCTCTAGCCGCAACCTAGTCGCCAACCCATCCAACCCAAAATAATAATCAATCTAACCCTAGCATGCTATAAAAGCTAAGGCTAAATAATCAATCACAATTCATTATGTAATCAAACCGTTACTAAGTTAGATCCGGCCTCCTGCCATGATCTTACTTCAATTAACATGAACCTGCATGAAAACAAGTCAACAACTAATCTCCAATAATCAATCACAATAATTAGTTATTAATTAACTACGACTCGATTCTAACTGGTAACACCGTACTTTGGTGCTACACTTACTCTAGGTTCCATAACCCTTTACTCAACACAACACTCTAACCCAACATAACACTCTAAATCGGGCCCTGGTGACTTTGTGTTCCTCCTCATCATCCTTGGCAATATCCTATTTCCCTATCACAAAGACTATGAGAAGGAACTTTCAACTGATTGCGGTCCACAGTACCTTCGGGTCACCGTGAGACAGCTCAGTACATTTGGGCCACTGTCGGTTGTGACACAATGATCGCGGCCCACAGTACCTTTGGGTCACCGCGTGACAGACCCTGTACAGTCGGGACACTGTCGGTCTCTCTACTTCTTCGTGTAACCACTCAGCCATGTGCCATGTCCCCGTCTCTCTGAGTAATCTCGATCCAGCGAATAAGGGTTTCCTTGAACCCGCTGGGTACGAGGTCGTGGAAACACTAATTCACCCCTAAACATACCTAGCATGGACAGGTTACGCACTGTCAAATTAACCCTAATCTTAACACACTCTATAATACTCTTGCCAAAAGAGATCAGGTGTAGTACTTAGGGATCAAATCCACAGAGAGCAAAGGCACACAATAGATTTCTTATTTCTAAAGACTAAGCTAGGTGAATATATAGACAGCTCTGTCTAACTCTCTCTCTTCTTTTTCTTCTGTCTTTTTCAAGACATAAATATAAAAACCCTAAGTCTAGGTCAAAACTCGTCCATTGTATTTTCGTCTTTCTGACTTGGGCTTTTATCATTGATCGATGGCAAATGTGCTGCATCAATCACTCTCGAGCTTTGATCATCGGTCGACGCCAAGTATGTTCCATCGATCGATGGCTTCGTCGACTCTCTAGATGATCAGCTACGGATTCTTCTCTTCTAAATGGACCAAAAGCTCCAAGTATCTCATATATCTCCAAAACGTTCTTGGACCTGTAAATACTCTAAAACATAGCCTAGACACACATAATAGACTCTAATAGAGCCTATAACATAGCCTAAAACTGGTAATAAATAGGCTATATCAACTTCCCCATACTTAACCTTTTGCTTGTCCTAAGCAAACAAATCTGTGAAAGAGGTTTTGAAAAGTGGGGACTCACATAATATCTAAGTATAACTATCACCCTACTTTGTTGCAACCACATCCTATCAAGCCAATCACAAAGATACTTTATATACCCTATCCTAGTATAGCAACCAAATTCATTCTACCAACAACTTAGCAAATACTAGCTTGACTCGCCCCTTTACTGATCTCATTTCTTTGCATAAAATAAAAGTATGCTTTACCTTGGGAGTATCAATCAAAGGACACATGAATTCTTACCTCTGTAAGTGTATGAACAACTAGGTACAAAGTCTTCTCTGAACCCTTTCTTCCCTCTTTTTCTCTCTTTTATGGATCTTTTAGATTTCAATGATGTCATCTCATTCTTTTATTATTATTATTATTTTATTTTATTCTTATTTTTCTTTCTTTTTCTTTTCCTTTTGGGAAAAGTTATAGGCGAATAATGGGGTCATATGTAATTTACCTACCCCTCGCTTCCAGCAATGTGTGATCATTCCTTTGAATTAGAATAATAGGGTCATAGGTAATGTACCTACCCTTATGCATCTTGGGAAATCATCTCAATCTTTTAAGCTTTTAAGTAGGTGCTGGAGAGAGGGAGAGAAGGGAATCAAAGGTGCAATGACTTGTACCTACAGACTTGCAGAAGGAACCCGATCCAGTGTATACCAAGCCCCAAAGCAAGCTGATAATGTCAGTATTAGTGTTGGAAATCAGCTTTGGTTCCTTCAAATAACCTTCTAAAAATGGTGCTAAAGTACGGTTAGTCAATAATACATTTTTGATCATAATCCCTTTTTGACTCAATAAAACATTTTTTTGCTAGAAACGTACGAGAGTAGATCTACGTTTAACCTAATGAACCTTACAAGATCCGATTGTATTGCTTGGCCAGGGCAGTGTCGATCGACACTCAGTAGTGTCGATCGATACTCGTTCGAGTGTTGATTTGCGATAGCAACAACAAGAGACTTAGCCACTAGCTGGATTAGATGTGAAAGCTGCCATCCAAAGTTAATGAAATCGAGTTCTAGGATCCATAGTTCATCCTTGATAATTTGCAATTACCAAATTGATTACCTAAACCGGATACTTAGCATCTTAATCAATCAAATTTACATTCTTACTAATTATTTATTTCATCATTGCTTACTTAGCTTAATTTACATTCTTGTTGAGATCTATTTTGTGTCCACGCTCCTTGTGGATTCGATCCCTAAGTACTACAGCTGACACTCTTATTTGAGAGAGTTAAAACAAACGCTTAGGGTAATTCGAGCTATATCAAATTTGGCGCCATTGCCGGGGAGCATTGGATCGCCATTAGATCTTTAGGAATAGAATTTAGTCTAGGTTTTTACTTATTATTTTTGATACTGATAATTTTCTTTTCTGTTGTTTTTCAGGTATATGCTTAGCAGTACCAGGAGCAACAAACAAGGACAATTACTACTGCATTCTGATCCCACATTACTTGAATGCACCATCCACAAAGGCAGACGTGAAGTATCAATTGACACTGCACTAGCACCGATCGATACCTCACATGAGCAAGACATGATCGACACTGAATCAGAGCCGATCGATACTGACTTGGCACCGATCGATACCATTCCAGCATCGATCGATTCCGACCCGCAAGAAGACACTATGGTGGCTGTTCTAATGTTACGTGTTACTGAGGGATGAGAAGGATATCTGCGTGATCCGCAAGGACACCTGCGTAGTGCAGCAGGTCAGAGACTTGATGATCAGGGGGCTGCAATCCCTGATCAAGATGAAGCAACTGCTGAAGATGCTGCTGAAGCTGCAGCCATTACTAGGCTGTAGCTTCTGGAAATTCTCAGGTCGCTCGACCTAGAATGTTGTCTGATTACAATCTTCCAGATCAGTACTACACCAACAGATATGCTATTCGTCCTCCTACTTTCCAGAGGCACGATTTCGAGTTGAAACATGCATACTTCACCCTTGTGGGGCAGACACCTTACCATGGTCTCCCACAAGAACATCCTATGGACCATTTAGAGAGGTTTGAGGGTTTGGTTTCTGCCATTAAAGCAAATGGTGTCCCCGAGGACTACCTTTTATGCAAGCTCTTCAAGTACTAAATTGCTGGAGATGCTTCATACTGGCTTAAGCACTTACCACCATGATCCCTTACATCCTGGACTGGCATCATGAACGCCTTCCTGCGTAATTTTCTTGATGATGCTCACTCTGAAGACTTGAGGAATAAGATTGCTACATTCACTCAAGGGCCTTCGGAGTCATTTAGAAGCTCCTGGATCAAATTCAAATCTTACGAGAGAGACTACCCACACCATGGGTTTAATGAAGTACATCTACTTAGTACTTTCTTCAGATGTATTTCTCTAGCATACCAGATGGCACTTGACACTGCAAGTGAAGGGAATTTCACTACCAGAATCCCTAAAGAGGCTGTGAGGTTGATCGAGAACTTGGCGTCTAATAATAGCACCAAGAACACTGACTTTAAGAGGAAGAATTCAGCCCCCTTCTTAGAGAAGGAGAAGATTGAAGAAGTCAAAGCAAAGGTGGAGAGTGTTCACAAGCTTCTCAAGAGGCAAGTGAACTTTGTTGAGGATGAGGATGTTGCTGACTCCGATGAAGAAGGAGATGAAGAGGATGTTAACTTTGTCAATGGCTTAAATAACAGGAACTCTTATGGAAATAGCCAGAGGAGTAACTACAACCAGAGCTCACAAAACAACAATCCCAACAACAGGAACCATGGTACTTCATTGTTGGGAAAACTCAACCACACAATGGCAAAAAACAGTTTGATTCGGTAACAGTAAAATCAAACACACACAAACTCGTGACACACTCTCTGACACACTCGTTAACCTAAGTTAGAAAGATTAAAGTTTGTAGAATTATGGAGAACATAAGAAGAACGCGAAAAATATAGAAGATGGACACAAGATATTGTTTACCCAGAGTTCACCTAGAATGACTACGAATCTTGGGCCTAGCAAGGAGGCAATTTCACTATAATCTTAAGAACAACGATATTGAACCTCTCTCTCTCTCACAACCAAAGCTTACAAACCAAGCTCGGTCTTATCTTGGACAAGGGAGAAAGAGAGCACACGAGCTCATCTTATATAGAGAGAGTTTATTACATTAACCTAGTTGGATTAGAGCATCCGTCTCTTTCCGTAAAGGTGATATTTCCTTTTCCTAATATGACGGTATTATCTTGGTTTAAGTTATGCAATCTTGTTTGATTTTTATCACCAAATCCTGACGAAGTCCCTGATGGATTCTCTGGCGTAGTCTCTGACATAGTCCCTGACGAATCCTAACAAACTCCACCTTGATGACATCAAACATGATCCCCTACTTAGGTTAAGCAAACTCAGACTTTGCTAGGCGATGCCAAATGCTCCTCAGTGTTCGGACATCCCAAGGAAACCACCGCTTCCTCAAACTTGTTATCTGGAACAACCTTGGTTAATATATCAGCAGGATTCTTAGAAGTACATATCTTCTTCACACTTACATCACCTTGAGCGATAATATCCCAGATGAAGTGCATCTTTCTGTTGATGTGCTTACTCCTCTCATGATACGCATTGTTCTTGGCTAGACACAATGCACTTTGAGAGTCACAAGATATCTCCACCGTGTCTTGCTTGAATCCAAGCTCCTCCGCTAAGCCCCTTAACCACATTCATTCTTTGACCGCTTCAACCAGCGCCATATACCGCTTCAGTCGTTGACAGAGCCACTACACTTTGTAAACTTGATCTCCAGCTGATTGTATTCCTACCAGCCATGAAAACATAACCTTAGATCGACCTTCTCTTGTCCAGATCCGAAGCAAAATCAGAATCACAAAAACCTTCAACTTTAAACACTTCATTTTTCTTGAAGCACAATTTCAGATCTTGTGTTCCCTTCAGATATCTCAATACCCACTTAACCGCAGTCCAATTAACCATCCCAGGCTTACTCATAAACCTGTTAACCAACCCCAATGCATATGCCAGACACACCTCGTGCCTATCATAGCATACATTATGCTTCCGATAGCATTAGCATATGGAATATCCTCCATACTTGTCTCTGCTTCAGCATCATCTACGGCAGACAATTTGAAATGTGTACCAACAGGCGTTGATACACTCCTTGACTCATCCATGTCGAATACCCTGAGAACCTTCCTGATATAACCAGATTTAGATAGTGTCATATACCTCTTTTCACGACCTCTCTCAATATCCATTCCCAAAATTTTCCTTGCTTGAACCAAGTCCATCTCTAATCTACTGCTAAGTAGCTGCTTCACTTTTCTGATCTCTGCCGCATCCCTTGACGGAACCAACATATCATCCACGTATAACAACAAATAGATGTATGTTCCCTTGGTTACCTCCTTGATGTCAACACAATGATCATATTCACTCTTTACAAATCCGTGACCAACCACAAACTGATCAAAACACTTGTTCCATTGTCTCGGTGCTTGTTTTAGTCCATAAAGAGCCTTCTCAAGTAGACAAACGTGATCCTCTTTTCCTTTAACTTGAAATCCCTTTGGTTGCTCCATGTAAATCTCTTCTTCAAGTGTACCATGAAGAAACGCAGTCTTTACATCAAGTTGTTCAAGCTCCAAATCCAGATTCACTGTAAGACAACAAAAACCTTATGGATACATGTTTCACGACAGGTGAAAACACATCTTGATAATCAATACCCTCTCTCTGAGAGTATCCCGTGGCAACTAACTGAGCCTTGAATCTAGGCTCCTCAACACCAGGTATACCAGACTTCACTTTAAAGACCCACTTGCAGCCTATCACCTTACGCTTACTAGGCCTTCTCACAAGCTACCAGGTTTGGTTCTTATCCAGTGCTTCATCCCACTGCCTTCTCTCTTTGCTGTTCATCGCTCCCTGATAGTCTTGAGGTTCCTCAGCACATACGTCATCAGCTACATATAGCGCAAACGTTGTTATATCCTCCGGGATAGGGTACCGTGCATGTGGCACTATTCTTCTCCAAACTCTATCCCTTGCTAGTTAATATCCTTCAAGACTTTCACCTTGTTCATCTGCGTCAACAGATGACTCATCTGCTTTGTCAACAGCTCCACTTGAAGTCTCAACTTCCAGGTCTGACGCAGATCGTGCTGGATCTTCCAACACAGTCTGATTTCTTAGATCCTCTATATCATCTGCTTTTACCCCGCAGACATTCAAATCCTTGTAGACCTTATCTTCTGCAAATACCACATTCCTTCTTATAACACACTTCTGCTCTTCAAGAATCTGAAATTTGTATCCTTTCAAACTTGATGGATAGCTAATGAAGATTCTTTTTTAGCTTTTGCCTTGAGCTTTCCGTGATCAGCATGGACATACACCACTGATCCAAATCTTCTTAGGTGCAGATAACCGGGTTTCCTGCCCAACCAAAGTTCCTCCGGAATGTTCCCATCTATTGCAGAAGATGGACTCATGTTTGTCACATAGAAGTGACGTAGACACTGCTTCAGCCCAGAATTGTTCCTCTAGACCCGACTCAACCAGATCATCTCATCTTCTCCATCAGAGTCTTGTTCATAAGTTCAACTACACCGTTCGGCTAAGGTGTATATGCACAATTCCTATGTCAGTTGATTCCATGGTGCTTGCAGAAGTTGTCGAACTCTGCGTTACAGAACTCAAGTCCATTGTTTGTTCTAAGAAAACATACCTTCTTCTTGACTTGATTCTCCACCATCTTCTTCCATTCACAGAATTTACTAAAGACTTCTCCTTTAGCGGCTAAGAAATATACACAGACCTTCCTTGTGTAATTATCGATAATAGACAAAAGTATTGCTTCCATGACAAACTTGGTGTCACATTTGGAGATCCCCATAAATCAGCATGTACATACCTGAGAGCTTCACTTGTATCATGTTTCCCAATGTTGAAGCTTAATTTCTTTTGCTTCCCCATCACACAGCTCTCATAGAACTCCAAAACACCAATCCTCCTCTAATCGATCACCCTTTTTTGGGCAAGAATCTGTAGATTCTTCATACTCATGTGCCCAAGACGTCTATGCCACAAGACTGTCTCATCTTTAGATGGTTTCTTCATGACACTGCTGTTTACTTCACCTGACACAGTCTCACCATCTAACAGGTACAATGACCCGGACAAGATTCCCTGAAGAGCTAGTTTACCATGCTTGTAAAACCTAGTCTTCCCATGTCCACCACTATGCTCAAAGCCCAATTAATCCAAGGTTCCAGTAGATATCAGGTTCCTTCTTAATTCCGGAATATACCTGACATTAGTGAGTGTTTTGATAGAATCTCCATAAGATTTGATGTTTATTGTACCAATCCCTTGCACTCCAACCGCGCAATCATTACCAAGAAGAATTTTCCCCGTAGTCAGCTCTTGAAACATGTGAAACCAATCCCTCCTACACGTCATGTGGTAGGAACATCCAGAATCAATCACCCACTTATCATGATGCCATTTGTCTAATACAGACAGGGCATCATCCTCTGAATCAGGATCTATCACAACCGCTGCCTCAGGCTCTTCTTCTCCTCTGCCATACTTTTTCTTGTATGCATAATACTCCCTTCTGGTGTGTCCCTGCTTCTTGCAGAACCAGAAAGTTATCCTAGACACTGAAATTGATCTAGACCTTCCCTTATCATTCCTCACAGGATCCTTCTTCTCAGTCCTTCCTCTAGCATAATATCCTTCACCAATATCATGTGAAGCCGTAGAGGACTTCAGATCTTTATCTTTAGACCTTGATGCACTTGTCACCTCTTCCAACGACAATGTATCCTTGCCTTACTCAAGTGTTTCCTTGAGAGAGTAGAACCTTGAAGGAAGCGAATTCAGGAGCAGAATCGCTTGTACCTCCTCTGACACAGTTACATTCACGCTTGACATGTAAGAGACAATCTTCAAGAAGTCATTGATATTCTCATCCATACTCTGAGTATCAACCATCTTGAAGGTATAGAATTTGTGATGCAAGTGAATTCAATTCGGTAGAGTCTTTGAAAGATATAATCTCTCAAGTGTAGACCATGTAGAAGCAGATGATGTACACAACTCAATCTTCCTTAGCACATGATCTCTAACATTGAGAATGATCAGATTCATCGCTTTCTCTGATCTTTCGAGCCTTTCAGCTTCCTCTTTCACCAACCGCTCCCTGTAAACATCCTCGTCTTCATCCTTCTTCCTCGCTGAGACAGAAGGTGACCCGGACTCTTCTAATACATCCTTTAAACCAAGGACAGACAGATGTGCAAGCATCCTCTTCTTCCACAATGATAAAATCTCCCTTCACATCATACCGCTCCACTTCAACTCTTGCATTTGCCACTGAGATCAACACCACCTAAAGCTCTGATACCACATAGTTGGGAAAACTCAACCACACAATGGCAAGAAACAGCTTGATTCGGTATCAGTAAAATCAAACACACACAAACTCGTGACACACTCTTTGACACACTCGTTGACGTAAGTTAGAAAGTATGAAAGTTTGTAGAATTATGGAGAACAGAAGAAGAACGCGAAAAATATAGAAGATAGACACAAGATATTGTTTACCCAACGTTCACTTAGAATGGCTACGTCTCTGGGGCCTAGCAAGGAGTCAATTCCACTATAATCTTAAGAACAAAGATATAGAACCTCTCTGACTCACACAACCAAATCTTACAAACCAATCTCGGTCTTATCTTGAACAAGGGATAAAGAGAGCACACGAGCTCCTGTTATATATAGAGAGTTTGTTACATTAACCTAGTTGGATTAGGGCATCCGCCTCTTTCCATAAACCAATTAGAAATATTTCCAAAATATCTTCAACTTCCATAACTCCATGAAAGTAAATATTTCCAGGATCCTATCACCTTTAAATGCCATAAAGGTGATATTTCCTTTTTCCTAATATGACAGTCTTGTATTGGTTTAAGTTATGCGATCTTGTTTGATATTCATCACCAAATCCTGACGAAGTCCCTAACATTCATCCTACAAGAATCATGCACCAGCTTCTCAGGAAAGCAAGCTGGAGAGTATGATTGATCAAGTCCTAGAGGGACAGCAAAAGTTGATTGTAGACTTCAATGGGAAGATTGATGCTTTGTACAAGAACTTGAATGATAAATTCGAAGGCCTCAACACCCATGTGAAGAAAATGGAGACACATGTAGTTCAGACTAGTGAGGCACTTAAGAGGCAAGAAGCATACATCAAAGGAAAGGGAGAGGCTGCAAGTAAGCACCACGTGAGTGCTATTATTGAGAATGACTTCATGGAAGTCGTGAGGCAAGAATGTCTACAAGAAGGGGACTTATATGTTGAGAGTTCTTTGTCTGTTGTCAGTTCGCAATGGTGTCTATAGACACCAGCTGAGCACCAATTGACACCCTTTAAGATGAGCCCAACTCCTCAGAGCAGAGGTCGCCACCGAGTGAGCAACGGTCGATGCTCCCTATTGAATCGATTGGTTCTTGTGATATAGCGAGTGTCGATCGACACCATACTGGTGACGATATATACCAACCTGTATCGTCCAAATCAAGGCTTCCGAGCATCGATGTTAGCAAGTTGTACGCTAATCGACAGAAGACCAAGACACCCAGTGTCGACCGACACCCTCCAAGCGACGACCGACACCATCCTGTTGATGGCCGTGATCTTATCTCTATTATTGGTTCAAGGAAAGTGTACATGACGAAGTACGTCACAAAGCCAACAACAGAGGATATTAACAACCTGGAACAAGATGAAGAGCCATAGATGATGATCATTGACAAACCAACTGAATATCTTGTGCCCAGAAAAAGGAGAAAAACAAGGATACCCAAGTATCTGAAGAGAGATGCAAATGAGGAAGAGATGGATGGATTCACCAGGAGAGTGTTGAAGATCCCTATAGATGATTCATTTGAAGAAGTCTACTACACCAAGAGACTCTGGATGTTTTCCAGAGAAAATAAAGAAACCAAATAGGAAACTAAGGTAATGTTCAATCACTTGAGAGACGAGATGAAGCAAAGGATTGTACTGAAGAAGAAGAGTGATCTTGGGAAATTGTGGTTCTCTGCTTCATACAAGTTCATTGCTATCCTAATGGACTTGTTGACACTTGTTCACCTATCATCATCATTACAAGGTATTTAGCAATGCAGCTAAGTCTTAAGATACAACCTTCTGGGGATTCTTTCTCTTTTGTAGACTGTTCTAAGGTAAAGTAAGGTGGTCTTATGAAGGACCTCCAAGTGCAAGTAGGCAACGCCCTGGTCCCTGTTGATTTTCATGTAATGGATATTGATGTTGATTGGAACTCACCCGTATTACTAGAAGGAGCCTTCATTGCTACTGTAGGTGATGTTATTGATATGCAGGCAAGCATGTTGTACCTGACACTGATAAGTGAGACAGATTATTATGATCCAGCACATGTATCTAAGACAAAGAGGCCCTAGACAGAGTTTGAAGATAATCCCGAACTAGTAGCAGCCTGCTACTGTGATGTCAAGCCAAAGGAGGAACCGGATGACACTGTGTTGATCGACACCATGGGAGCATTGGTCGACACCCTGGCGAGTTCGACAGAAGGTGGCCATTTTGGTGAGATTCTACCAGATGACTATGGGATATACAGGGACGAGAAAGGCAATGCATGAGCCTTATATGGGAGGATAATAAATGTCTCCGAGGAAGACATTAGAGACATACTGGAGATGGCAGACAGCCTTGGTGGTCGTAATCTAAGTCTACCCAAAATCAGAAGCACTATGAAGAAGATGGAGATCATTCCACGACACATTTCCAACCAGATCCTGAGATTTACAACAAGGATCAAGTTGATGACATGATTGCTGAAACTGTTGCAGCAAATGAAAGGATGATCAACAACCTCTACACCAACATAGATCCTCATTACATTCCTCTAACCAACATTATTGGATAGTTGAGCAAATGTATGGAAGAGCTGCAGCTGAAGGTTGATTACACTCATAGGATCATCCAGCACTGGCAAGAGCACAAAACTATAGAAGATGAAGCCATAAAAAGCTTTGTGAGCACCTGGTTTGAAATGAGCAAAGAAGATATAGATACCTGTTTCCCAACAAATATCGAACTCCCTCCATGCCATCCAAAACCTCCAAACGGCAAGGTAAAGACTATAAATATGCGCTGAGTGGGAGGTGACCCACTACTTAATCAAAAAAGAAATCAGCTAAGTCCGAAAACCAGAGGCATCGCTAGACACTTGATCACTGTCGATCGACACCTGATCACTGTTGATCGACACCTGATCACTGTTGATCGACACACATTCAGCATCAGTCGACACTTAACTGTGTTGATCGATACTCACACCAGAGGCAGGTATTTCGATTTTCTAAGTTAAATCTTTCAATATGACTTAATTTTTCCAACCAAACTCTGACTGAATACACCGGGACAGTGTAATTTAAGTCTGGGGGAGGTAGTTGCTGGTATTGTGTTTTGTTTTGAGTTTTTTTAAGTTTTTCAAAAAAATTTGTAGAGTCAAGAAGGGAACAATGACTACGGACACAATCAGAAAGCCAACTAACCATTCGCTAGCACCATTCTAAAGGTACTAAGTGGAAATAGCTGCAGTGATTCGTGACAAACTTGTAACATCCATAACTGCTAAGAACTCTTGAAGAAACCAAAGCTGACTTCCAACCTAATCGATTCTATCTGCTTGTTTTGGGAATTGGTATACTTTGGATCGGGTTCCTCCTGCGAGTCTAGAAGGTAAGTATACTGTTCTGATTCATGTATTCTACTCTCTTCAGAATCTATATATAAATTAAAGAAAATATGAAATGATTTCCCAAGAGATGCGGAGGGGTAGCAGTGTCTCCCGCGATCCCATTATTCCAATTCTTGAAGGAATGATCACACATTATGGCAGAACGAGGGGTATGAGTGTCTCCTACGACCCATTATTCGCTTTCACTTTGAAAGTAAAAGAAAATAAAAATATATATATATAATAAAAAGATTTAGAGAAGAGAGATAAGAGAAAAATGAATTAGAAAAAGACTGCATGATAGCTTGTTTGAGTTAAGTCCATGTGTCCTCTGCTCGATATTCTCAGAATAAAGCATGCACTTTATTTTATGTTAAGAAATAAAGTCAGTAGAGGGGTATGTCAAGACGTTTCTGGTAAGTCAATGGTATGTAGTTGCTAAAGCTAGTGCTAAAGCACATAGAAATATTTTATGGTATGGTTGCAATAGAGAAAGGTGAATGTGGTGATTCTTGAGACTGATGAATTCCCGACGTTTTCAAACCATTCACAAGACTACTCATGTTTTGCTTGAGGACAAGCAAAAGGGTAAGTCTGGGGGAGTTGATATACTAAGGAATTTACCGGATTTCTACCTTAGTATATATTCGTTTTAGTGTTTATTATGTATCTATATTAGCTATATTAAGACTTTATTAGGTACTGGCATGATATGGAGCAAAGTGGTGATTATGGAGCTTTATGGAAGCTAAGGAGTGAAGAATCCGTAGCTGACCAAAGAAACATGTGATTGTAGCTGATACTCGGGAGGAGTATCGATTGATACCATCATCTGGTGACAATTGATACCCTACGCAGAAACGGGCCAGACTTATGTTTCAAGACTTATGGAAAAGCCCGAAGACTATTTAAGTTTTGAATGCCCTAGGACGACTTTGTAAGTTTATAAACTCCTTGTTATGTTAGCAGAAAGAGAGACACATTTTACATTCATTTAGATTAAGGTTCTTTGGAAGAAAAGATCATCTCTTAGGAGATTGTTGGAACTCCCTTTGTTTATGTTTTCATCTTCATTTCTTATATATGATTATGTTGTTTCCCATGATCATGTCTAAGTAATTTACTCCGGTTAGGTTACGGTTAACGTGGTATTGATGTTTGTGTGATTTCTAAAATTGCTAGGAAGAACTTAGATTCTCTTATCTGAAGTAAACTTAACGCTAGTATCTAGATTAGCTATCTAGATCCTTGTGCTTAGGATAATTGATAACTACGAGAGTAGATCAACCCCTGATAATATTCATTTGAGTTAGGCTGCTAGAAACGTACGACAGTAGATCTATGTTTAACGTAATGAACCTTAAACGATCTGATTGTATTGCTTGGCCAGGGCAGTTTCGATCGATACTCGTTCAATTGTTGATTTGGCAGAGCACAAGAGAATTAGCCAATAACAGGATTAGATGTGAAAGCTGCCATCCAAAGTTAATGAAATCGAATTCTAGGATCCATAATTCATCCTTGATAATTTGCAATTACCAAACTCATTACCTAAACCTGATATCTAACCTCTTAATTAATCAAATTTACATTCTTACTATTTATTGCTTTCATCATTGCTTGCTTAGCTTAATTCAGATTCTTGTTGAGATCTATTGTGTGACCACGCTCCATGTTGATTTGATCCCTAAGTACTACAGCTGACGCTCTTATTTGAGAGATTTAAAACAAACAATTAGGGTAATTTGAGCGATATAACCAAGCAGTAAGCAGAGCAGAAGAACTCTTTTTGTGATGACTGCTATAAATATCACTGAATCGAAATGAATTTTCATCAAAGAGAACATGTCTACTAATTAAAACTCGTCCAGTGGGAGGATAGTAGCACCAAAATCCCTTGTATTTCTCGTTGTATCCCAAGAACACAAACGCCAAAGACTTAGGATCCAGCTTGTTCTGCATGTAAGGCCGTAATGATGGAAAGCACTTACAACCAAACACGCACAAAGCAGTATACAAAGGAGGCCTCTTGTGAAGCATTTCATAATGACTTTTCTTGTCAGGCAGAACAGAAGATGGCAGCAAATTGATGAGAAACTTCGAGGTGAAGAAAGCTTCAACCCAAAGATACTGAGGCACTTTTCTATTGAACAGCATTGTTAAGCCCAGTCCAGTGATATGTCGATGTTTTGTTTCCAACATTTCGTTTTGCTGCAGCGTATGATGACAGGAAATCAGTTGTTTGATACCAGAATTCGATAAGTGTGTGAGGAAGGCAGTGCTAATAAACTCCCCACCGCCATCACATTGAAAATGCTTGATTCCACTCTAAATTGTGTCTCAACCAACTGTTGAAATCGAATAAGGACAGAAGTAAACTCTGATTTGAGCTTCAAAGGGTAAAACCAAGTGAACCTTGTATGATTATCAATTAAAAGAACATAGTACTTGACGCCTTGAACTGGTACAACTGGACTTGGTCCCTACAAATCACAGTGTATTCTCTCTAAGGGACAGTAAGACACAAAATCTGAAGACATAAAGGGAAGTTAACAACTTTTCCCGAACTGACACGAATCACAGACCTAAGTAGGACTGGACTTATTAAGAACAATGGCTTTATTTCTTGATAGCTGTTTAAGAATGTCCATGTGAGGATGGCCTAGCCTCTGATGCCAAATCTTCTCACTTGTTGCTTGCTTTATGTAGGAGTAAAAAACTTGAAACTGAGCATCCTTCAACACAAAGATTTTTATGTATGTGACCTTGCGTTAAATCTTGATTTGTCACCTTGTCCTTAATCAACACAGATTCATTGTGAGAAGTAAGTTCACAAGGTAAATCTGATGTAAGCTTTGACACTGAGAGTAAAGACTTTGTTATAGCAGGACAAACAAGGACATCTTGAAGAGGTAGAGTACATGTGGGTGTCTGCAAAGCAATGGATCCAACGTGAGTAATAGGAAGATAATATCCATTAACTACAATGACTTGATCGTTTCCCAGATACAACCCTGAAGATCGGAGCTGAGACCCATCATTGGTAATATGAGCTGACGCCG
This sequence comes from Sinapis alba, assembly GCA_012274485.2. Taxonomy (NCBI): domain Eukaryota; kingdom Viridiplantae; phylum Streptophyta; class Magnoliopsida; order Brassicales; family Brassicaceae; genus Sinapis; species Sinapis alba. The sequence continues at coordinate 200,007 of MU105677.1, read as the reverse complement.
CTGAATCAGGGTACCATTCTAACACGATCCTAGGAAGTACTCTAGAACAGATGGGATAGATCCTTGTCTAAACAAATCAAGAGACTGAGTTTAGCAAGGCGTATGGATCAAATTGTGACACAAGAGGGATGAAAGATCTCTTGATACTCCTAGACAACTATCACGGATATTACACACCGATCTAGAGGTCCTTAGACTCTGGATATGACACACCAGAACTCTCTCAACTCGTCAAATATGAAAGAAAAAAACGAATAGTTTTTGAAGATAAAAGGTTGTGTTTTCATTGAGAGCATTTGAAACATATATAAATAGAAAGGCTTGTACATGCAAAGCTTTCTCAAAAATGCAAGAAACATAAAGACTTGACACCACACAATTTTGACTAGAGTTTGCAATAAAAGACATAAAAACTTAGGATAAAATATAACATATGGTTTCTTCATGTGGTTGGTCAAGAGTATCATCTAGGTGATTTGAGAAGCAAATCTATGGCCTCGTTAAAAACCTATCTTTGGAAAACCCATTGGGACAAAACCAAAGACAGGGAAAAAGAGTACACATAGATTGCTTGCCTAGATGATACTTAGCTTGATGATGAACTGACTTGAATGGTAATGAGTGTATCTTGGACGATCAAACTTTGTCCAAGACTTTGTTCTTGTTCCCATGCTATCTAAAGAAATCCTCCAATAGCTTTGTTGAGTCTTCTAGTTCTGGAACGAGTCATAGGTCCTTTTGGCATAGCTAAGACCTCATCATCAGCTGACTTGTTCATGTCCTCCTTATGTTCATCCTTGAGTTGATCCAGAATCATACCATTCCCTCCCTCTTGAAAATGATTTGTCCTCAAATCTGGATTATCTGCAATGAAAGGAATCAAGTCAGTAACACTGAAACTATTACTTATATCATACTTACCTTGCAAATCCAGCTTGTATACATTGTTGCTGAGCTTCTTTGCAATCTTGAATGGACCATCAATTTTTGGCATCAACTTTTGGCATCAACTTAGACTTTCTCTTGTTTGGAAACCTCTCTTTCCTAAGGTGAATCCATACTTGATCACCTTCCTCAAAGACCATCTCACGCCTTCCTTTGTTAGCATGCTTGGCAAACAACTTAGTCTTCTCTTCAATGTTGTTTCGGGCTTGCTCATGAATTTTTTGCACCGTTTCTGCCTTTCTTTTTCCATCAAAGCTAACTCTTGCACACTCAGGTAAAGGCATTAGATCCAAAGGATAGGTGGAATTGAACCCATAAACGATTTCAAAAGGAGATAACTTAGATGCATAATGCAGATCATGATTGTATGCAAACTCACAATGAGGCAAATGATCTTCCCAAACTTCAAGTTCTTTTTGATGAATGCATTGAAGAGTGCTCCTAGTGTCCTATTTACTACCTCAGTTTGTCCATCAGTTTGTGGATGGCAAATAGTTGAAAATAAAAGCTTAGTGCCTAACTTAGACCAGAGAGTTTTCCAAAAATAGCTAAGAAACTTTGTGTCTCTATTTGATATTATAGTTCTAGGCATGCCATGCAAACGTACTACTTTCTTAAAGAACAAAATAGCAACATGTAAGGCATCATCAGTTTTATGGCAAGCTTTGAAATGTGCCATCTTTGAGAACCTATCAACTACAACAAAGATTGAGTCCTTTCCGGTTCTAGTTCTAGGTAATCCAACTATAAAATCCATTGACATGTAATTCCATGGATGAAAAAGAATAGGCAATGGAGAGTACAAACAGTGAGATTGGACTTTGGACTTAGCTTGTTTGTAAGTTGCACATATTTCACAAATCTTTTCCACATCTCTTTCCATATGAGGCCAATAAAAGTGATCCTGCAAAACTTTAAGAGTCCTGGAAAATAGTTCTCTCATAGAACAGTTAGGTACACATAGGCGATTATCATAAAAGAAATACCCTTCATGCCTGAAGTAGTGACCTGTTGCAAACTTTTCACAAGATAGATAGACTTCTTTAAAGTCAGGATCAGACTCATACATCTCTTTGAGTTTTCAAAACCTAACAACTTAGCATCTAATGTGTTTAGAAGAACATACCTCCGAGATAGTGCATCAGCAACTATGTTCTCCTTGCCTTGTTTGTATTTGATCACATAAGGAAAGGTTTCAATAAACTCAATCCATATTGTGTGTCTCTTGTTGAGTTTATTCTGTCCCTTTAGGTACTTGAGAGACTCGTGATCCGTGTGTATCACAAACTCTTTGGGCCACAAGTAGTGTTGCCATGTTTGCAAGGCTCTTACCAATGTGTATAGCTCTTTGTCATAGGTGGCATAGTTGAGTGTTGATCCTCTAAGATTCTCGCTGAAATAAGCTATAGGTCTTCTTTCCTGCATCAAGACAGCACCAATACCAATACCCGAGGCATCACATTCGATTTCGAATGTTTTAGCAAAGTCAGGAAGAATAAGAAGTGGAGAATGAGAAAGCTTCTCTTTAAGAGTCTGGAATGCATTCTCCTGTGCCTCTCCCCACTTGAATCCCATGTCCTTCTTGATTACTTCAGTTAATGGAGCAGCTATGGTACTAAAATCCTTTACAAACCAGCGGTAGAAGCAAGCTAAACCATGGAAGCTCCTCACTTCTCCAACTGTCTTAGGACTCGGCCAGTCTTGGATAGCTTTCACTTTTTCTTGATCAACCTTTACTCCATCTGCAGTTACAACAAAACCTAGGAAGAACAAGTTATCCGTACAAAAATTGCATTTATTAAAGTTAGCATAGAGTTTTTCTTTCCTCAAAACATCAAGAGCAGCCCTAAGATGTTCTATATGTTCTTCTAATCCTTTGTTGTAGACAAGAATGTCATCAAAGTAAACTACAACAAATGATCATATGAATGTCTAAGAACATGATTCATCAATCTCATGAATATACTAGGTGCATTTTTAAAATCAAATGGCATAACTAACCATTCATACAATCCATGTTTTGTTTTAAATGCAATCTTCCATTCATCACCTTCTTTCATCCTAACCTGATGATAGCATCTTTTTAATTCAATCTTAGAGAAAATGCTAGAACCATGCAATTCATCAAGCATATCATCAAGTCTAGGAATAGGGTGGTAATACAATCAACACACATGCGCCAGCTTCCATGCTTTTGGGTACAAGTAGGACTGGTACAGCACATGGGCTCATGCTCTCACGAATATGCCCCTTTTCCATCAGTTCTTCCACTTTTTTTTGCAACTCCTTTGTCTCCACCGGATTAGTCCTATAAGCTGGTCTATTTGGGAGTGTTGCTCCAGGTAGAAAGTCAATTTGATGCTCAATTCCACTTATAGGAGGATAGACCAATGGGATTATCTCTGGAAACACATCTTCATATTCATGTAAAAGAGACAACATCTCACTCGGATACACCGGTGTAAAATCAGTTAGGTTCAAGAGTGTCTCTCTAAACACAAGTAATAATAGGGGTTGCTTAGAGTAAAGGGTTCTTTTTATATCACCAGTTTTGGCAAAGAGGTTGCGTTGCTTGCTTTGATCTGGATTGAGGTTAATCTCTTTCTTCTTTTGAAGCTGAAGTTGATCTTGGTGAACTTCTTTAGGATTTAAGGGCACCAGTATAGTCTTCTTCACTTTAAACTCAAAGGAATGCTTGTTAGTAAAGCCATCATGGATCACTCGTCTATCAGATTGCCAAGGCCTCCCGAGTAGAATGTGGCTTGCTTCCATAGGTAGTACATCACATAGGATCTCACCTTCATCTCTCCTTTCTCATTGAGCCATTGTAACCAGTAAGGTTTGGGATGCTTCTGAACTTTCAAACCAAGTTTCATCACCATGGTCTCGCTAGCTACGTTAACACATCTTCCTCCCTCAACAATAACTTAATGTCAATAAGACTATAAACCTTCCCTTGAACCAAACATCCTTTATAAAACAAGTTCTCCCTTTGCTCAAGTTCTTCATTTTTCGTTTGTAAGTTGAGAGTTCTTCTAGCAACCAACAACTTCCCTCAGATTGGTTCTTCTTCACATTTTTCTTGGTGGTTAACTTGATTCATGTCTTCAAGTTCATCTTCGGATTCAAACTCACCATTGTCAAGAAGAATAATCACTCTCTTGTTAATACATTCATTCGCATAGTAACCTCTTCCTTGGCACTTAAAACACTTAACATCTCGAGCTCTTGAACTTGTAGCCACGGCTTTCTCTTTATCTTTGTTGAAGACATTGTTTGGCTTAGTTTCCTCCTTCTGATATGGCTTGATATCTTGTTGGTAACTAGGTTTCTCCTCCTTGGGACCTTGGAACCTTGATGCCCCATAGGTAGACCGCAAATGTCGTTTTTTAAGTTGTTGCTCCACAAGAATGGCCTTGTGCAACATCTCTTTTATCTCCACATAATGTTGCATCTCAACATTGTCTTGTATCTATCGGTTAAGACCTCCAAGGAAATGGGACATAGTAGCTTCTCTATCTTCAGATATACATGCTCTCAGCATAAGCAACTCCATCTCTTGAAAATAGTATTCCACGGTGCGTGATCCTTGGGTGAGCTTTCTTAGTTTTTGATGCACGTCTCGGTGATAGACTTCATCTCTTGCAAAATCTCAACTGGAAGCTCTCCATTCCTCCTTCTATTTGTAACCAACTGATCCCACCAACTCAAAGCGTAATCATGAAACTGAGTAGCGGACACTTGGATCTTTCTAGCATGTGTGTATTATTGACAATCAAAGACAAGCTCAATCTTCTTCTCCCACTTTAGGTAAGCATCCAGATCAGCTTTTCCATGAAAAGGAGGTATCTTTAGTTTCAGACCAGCCAACTCATCTCTTTGAGACCCTCTTCCTTCACGACCATTCCTTTCTCTTTTTGGCTGCGCCTAGATGAGGAGCTATTACGCTCATAGTAGCTGTCTGTCTCGTCTGAACCGGCATGCTTTTGTTGTTGATGGTTATGTTTATTTCTCCTTTGATGGTTGCCTTGATCATATTGTTGGTTCTCTTGTCTAAAGTCATCAAGTTTAGTATCCATCATTTGTTCCATGCGCCGAGTCATAGCTTCAAGTAACAGCTTGTGTTCATTGCTAACTCCTGCTTCATCATTAGCTTCATCCGCCATTGTACCTGATTCAAAAGAAACAACTCACAAAGTAAGTAGTTCAAGCAAGAATCGTAAACACAAAACAAACTGAACAAACAACTTGATTACTTTCAATAACTTGTAACTTAAGAAACAGAATTCAAATCGACAAGCCTTTGCAAGATCAGATATAACAAGATGCAAGTTTGATCTTACTACAATAGATCCTTAAGACAACTTATATTAGATTGGTTGCAAATCAAACTAGATTACTCAAAACAATCCTAGATCAATTGGATCAAACAAGATCGGTTACTTTCTTAACAAGAATCCCAAGATTTTTGAATTTTTTTTTATTGAAATCTAAGATCTTTTAAAAATATTGCACGGTTCAATCAAAAACAATCAACAAAATGAACATATCACACTTAGAACAAGATCAAAACACTTGGATTTGTCAGTTTAGAGCCGTAAGAACATAGATCGATCGAATCAACAAAAGAAGCTGAACCGATCAATTGAAAATTCTTAGAGAAATTGATTACTTCCCTTCCAGAGATGCTCTGATACCACGTAATACGATCCTAGGAAGTACTCTGGAACAGATGGGATAGATCCTTGTCCAAACAAATCAGGAGACTCGAGTTTACCAAGGCGTATGGATCGGATGGTGACACAAGAGGGATGAAAGATCTCTTGATACTGTTAGACAACTATCACGGATATTACACACCGATCTAGAGGTCCTTAGACTCTGGATATGACACACCAGAACTCTCTCAACTCGTCAAAGATGAAAGAAAGAAACCAATAATTTTTGAAGATAAAATGTTGTGTTTTCATTGAGAGCATTCGAAATATATATAAAGAGAATGGCTTGTTACATGCACAAGCTTTCTTGAAAATGAAAGAAACATAAAGACTTGACACCACACGGTTTGACTAGAGTTTGAAATAAAAGACATAAAAACTTAGGATAAAATATAACATGTGGTTTCTTCATGTGGTTGGTCCAAGAGTATCATCTAGGTGATTTGAGAAGCAAATATATGGCCTCGTTAAAAACCTATCTTTGGAAAACCCATTGGGACAAAACCAAAAACAAGGAAAAAGAGCACAAATAGATTGCTTGCTTAGATGATACTTAGATTGATGATGAACTGACTTGAATGGTAATGAGTGTATCATGGACGATCAAGCTTTGTCCAAGACTTTGTTCTGGTTCCCATGCTATCTTAAGCAATCCTCCAATATATTTGTTGAGTCTTCTAGTTCTGGAACGCGTCATACGTTGTTTTGGCATAGCTAAGACCTCCTTATCAGCTGACTGGTCCATGTCCTCCTTATGATCATCCTTGAGTTGATCCAATATGATCCAGAATCATATCACATTCTTTGACATTCAAGTGCTGCTGCTGTTGATCCAAAATCTTGAATTTTGTGAGAGCGTTCTGTAAAGTATCTGGAGATTGAAAGTCTTGATCAAAACAGTTGTAACAGCGAGCAGTAGTGTGTCCATAACGACCACATATCTGACAGGTCGGCCTAGAGATTGATTTTGCTCCTGTAAACTGCTGATGAAAGCCATGCCACGAGTAGAATAGGAAACAGAACCACCGGAATTTGAAGCACCACGACCATGGTTTCCATGGTTGCTATAGTAACCACGTCATCTGTTTAAGTACCCTCTACTCGGGTGGAACGCCAGATGAGGTGAAACTTCCAGTACTTGACTGTTGATCTTTAGCATATCATTAAAGTTAACCAGTTTGAAAACTGCATCTTCAAAACTCCTCTCTGGAACAGAGTCCAGTGAATGCTCAATGACAGTACAAAGAGACTCATACTCTTTTCCAGGACCAGTCAATGCACCATAAATCATTTATTGGTCAGAAACAGGGCACCCTATCGAGTCTAATTGATCACAGACACTCTTAACTTCACTAAGGTACTCAGACATAGTTCTCTGATTCTTCTCCATACCTTGTAGTTTGCGCTGAAAATCGAGCTTACGAGCAGCATACACACGGTTATACTTCTTGCCAAGACTAAACCACACCTCATGTGCAGAATGAAGCCCATACACGGATCGAAGAGCTTCTTCTCTCAGGGACCCAAATACCCATGCCATGATGAGTTGGTCTTTCCGAATCCATTTGATGAACTCAGGGTTTGCTTCCTCTGTAACAACATCACCGTTCCTGACTGACACTATTGGGAACGGGCAAGGAGAAGACCCATTAATGAACCCGAGTAAACACTGACTGGAAAGACATGATTCAAACTGAGTTTTTCATAAAATATAGTTGGAGGAAGAAGGTTTTAAGGGAACACACTGTGAAATACTGAGAGAGAAAAGAGAGTCTTGAGATTATGCCATTGATCTACTCAATATGCTCTGATACCATGTAAATCATACAAGATTTGAAGAAGACAAAATCATAACTGAGTAATTCATATAAGTTGCAAAAATATGTACGTAGACTCTCTTGCTTATATACACAACGACAATGTAACCTAATGCTCACGTTAGCATATGCAAGCATCTAGATGATCAAATCTGTTAAAGAGTAAAGTAAATTGTGCTGGCGTCCCGGTGTAGTGAGCTGTCTTCTCCATACCAAGGTCGCAACAAGAACGAGTGCTCTTTCGTTGACTGAAACACATTTCGTTTGTAGCAACGGCTAGTGCTGTAACCTTACTGGACCTGATGGGCTAAGCAGAATGTTTATGATTCTTTTCACTTGGCCCATATACATTCGATGAGCCTTCTGCGGCAGCTAGATTCTGCCTCACTTGGTCTAATATCCATGAAGATTAATATAAAAATATTAAGCAGTTTCCCATTTTCGATAGCATGCCGTTTATTCCTGAGCATGGACGACCCGGAAAAAGTAAGGAAACTGGAAGAACCATTCAAAATGGTATCGTCAGGGGTCTTTTCAATCCAAATAGATTTTCTAGGAACACGGTTCTGAGCCATCAAAATGTCTAGGTTACTAAGAAAAGAGGTTTCCAAGATCGTGAGGCTAAGGAAAGAAGAGCTGAAAGCCGGAAAATCATCAACGGAACATGACATCCTAACTCACTTGTTGTATGGGAGGAAACAACAAAGACGAGGATGTCACTGATAAGATTATGGATTATTAGTCAGAGGATATGACACATCAAGTATTGTGTGTACTTTCTTGTCAGCTATTATAAGGCCCAACCGCCCATGCCCACCCACTCGGCCCGTGGGCCCATTCCATTCGATAGGCGGTTTGTTAATTTTTTCAATGCCTGAAACACTTGATCCTGCAATCACCACATGACATTTCTCTGTGTCTTGGCCTCACTCGCATAGTATCACGAATCATTTCCTGATAGGTCACCCATCCTTTCACTACTCCAGTCCAAGCACACTTAACTATGAAGTTTTAAATGGATGTGTTTCCAAAAAGGTAAGTGCATTTTGGTGACATAGGCAAAGATGTTAAGTTTGACTGGACACACAAATGTCTGAGGAGTTTTGCTGAGCTGAAACGACAACTGGCGAATACGCCAGGTTTGGTACTTTCGAGGTCGGGGATACCATATGAGGTTTACACATATGCATTAGGTACTGGTTTGGGTTGTGTATTGATGTGGGAGGGTTATGTAATTGCATATGCATCTTGAGACCCCACGAGATCAACTACCCTACTTATGACTTAGAGTTGGCAGCAATTATTTTTGCGCTGAAAATCTGGGATCGTTCTGTATGCGGAGAAGGTTCAGATTCTCACATACCACCAGAGCCTGAAGTATATTTTCACTTAGGCATACCTGAATTTGAGATAGCATAGGTGGATGAAGTTGTTAGCAAATTACAACTTTAATATTACTTATCATTCGGGTAAAGCTAATCATGTGGTAGATGCCTTGAGTAGACACATGAACGATGTTTTAGGAACCAAAGAGGTTCATGAGCTGAGTGGGACACTTGCTAGTCTCAGATTGTGTGTTGTTAGTGCAGAGGGGGAAACACCTGGTCTTGAGGCTTTAAAGGAAGCCGACCTACTATGGAGAATACGCAAAGCTCAAGATAATGATAAGGATTAGTGTAAGCAGATCGAGATTGAGAGTATTGGGTATCATACAGCTTCGAGTGGGATGTACATGTACCGGAACCGAGTTTGTGTGCCAAAGGATAGGCTGCTAAGAAAGGAGATATTACAGCAAGCATACCACTCACGTTTTGATCATCCGGGAAGCACCAAGATGTATAGGGATTTGAAGCGCTATTACCATTGGCCTGGTATGAAGAAATATGTTGCCACATTTGTGTTGCAGTGTCAGACCTGTCAGATAGTTAAGGCTGAGCATCAGATACCTAGCGGGTTATTGCAGAACATGTTATTTCCATAATGGAAATGGGACATGGTGACTATGGATTTTATGATTGGGTTACCTACCACTTCAGGTGGAAAGGATGCCATTTGGGTAGTTCTAGATAGACTAACCAATTCAGCTCATTTTCTAGCGATCAAAAAGATGGGCAGTGATGATCAGTTATCGCAGATTTACATCATTGAAATCATGAGGTGGCATGGAGTTCTTGTCAGTATTGTATTTGATCAGGATACGAAGTTCACATCGGCATTTTGGAGAGCCTTTCATAAGGCGCTTGGGACAATGGTCCACATGAGTACAGTTTATCACCCGCATACATATGGTCGTCAGAGAGGACTATTCATACGTTGAAAGATATGCTTAGAGCTTGCGTTTTGGATTGGGAAGGAAGCTGGAGTAACTACCTATCACTTGCAGAGTTTGCCTACAACAAAAACTATCACTCGAGTATTGAGATGGCACCTTATGACGAGGCCTTGTTGAACACCACTTTGCTGGACATAAGTAGGAGATTTATGCAGATAAGCGCCGGAAAGACTTAGAGTTCCAGGTGGGAGACTTAGTATACCTGAAAATGAGGATATATTAGGGAGGATCTAAGACTCGGAAGCTAAAGAAGCTTAAACCAAAATATATAGGACTGTATCCTATTGCGGAGCGGATTGGAGCAGTTGCCTACAGACTAGAGTTATCAGCATAGTTTTCAGACTTCCATGATGTGTTACATGTGTCAGTTTTTAGGAAAGTCGTGAGAGAGCCAGAGCTCATTTTGCAGCCTCCACCAAGTGATCTGGGTAAGAATTTGGCTCCACATTGTCAGCCAGTGAGATTTTTGATCGGCAAGTGAAATCAGTTTAGGGAATGATGATCATGTTGGTCAAAGTTCATTGGTAGAGAGATAGGATTCATGAAAAGAGTTGGGAGACTGAAACTCAAATGAAGGTTGATTATCCAAAACTTTTTCAAGATGGTATTGGGCAGCGGTTCACGAGCCGAATTCGGGGTCGAGTTACTCACTAGTGAGGGAGAACTGTAACGACGTTTGCTCGGCCAAGCAAGACCCAGTAGGGTTGCTGGAAACCATAGGTGAGTCTCTATTTAAACAGATCTAACTTCATTATTTTATTTTTTTTTTAAAAGCCTTAAGCATCAAATCTCTGCAGAAACTAAGCCATCAAGGAGAATAGAGACCGTCCAGCCGCCATCACCGACGAGATTGCCCAGTGAACCGACGTTAATCATCGCAGGTAACTGGAAACCACCTTGTCATTAAGCTTTATTTTTGGCAGTTAGGTAAATTGACGTTATCTCATAAACCGTGTAGTTTTTGGTGAAACGAAGGCCATCACCATGTTCCTCTCGACGAGACGAATCCATAGCAAGAAGATCAGCCGGAGAGCCGCCGCGACGCACCATCATGTGCCATCAGAATTCAAGGGCGTGAATCTCACGCGCCGCTTCAGCCCAATGAAATTGACGCGCATGACGTCCACGCGCCACCATCTATGACCACTGCTCGCCAGAACGGCCGTATCCGGCCACCATTTGTTACATCGACACCGCGTCTCCACTGCCGCGACCGGTCACTGGTGACTCCCTGATTAACTCGCTGACACACCGGTAACTCGGTGACTCTGCTAAGTCGACTCAGCGAGTCTACTTGTTGACCAGTCAAAACTGGTCGGTTTAGTTAATATATTGTGTGGATATGGTTAAAACGATTGGTTATTAGAAATTGATTTGGTTAGGATTAAATCGGTTTGTAATTGAATTTAAATTTGGTTCAAATGAAATCAAATCCAGTTAAAACCGGTTTGTTCAATTTGATTTCGATCTAGTCGAGGCTTGACCGGCTTGGGTCAGAGTCTACCAGGTTGACCATTGACTAGTGAATTGACTTTTTGACCAAATCACTAGTTATCCATTTTTAACCGTTCAAAGGGCCTCTTACTCGATTTTCGCTCTGATTTCAGATTGGGAATCTATTTTAGCAGCTGGAGTACATAGCTACCAAATTTCCACATTGCTAAGGTGAGATTTATTCTGTAAATCTCATACTAGTATCGGTACAAAGTCTACAAAGATGGATTAGTTTTGTGGTTAACTAAAATGTTAAGGATTGACAAAAAATTAATTAGAGTGTAAACTTCATATGAGGTTTTCTAATTTGAGTAAAAACGTAGATTTCATATGAAGTCTACTTTTTTATTTTGGTAAAACACAAAACTAACCATCGGATATAAGAATAGACTTCAGATGAAGTCTACATTATGGTAGGCCTCCATTGAAATCTACTTGTAGAAAGTTAAATTGGATCAATTGCAAAATTAACCTCTGTAACAAATATTTAAAAGTGTAAAACTGCATATGAATACCATTATTAAAAGTCAAAAACTCATGAATTTTGACCATTTTCAAAACTAACATTTTAACGTATAGATTGCATGTGAAGTCTACTCTTATAAAATCATAACTTTTTCCAAATACAAAAATAACTCGTAAATTTTGTAACTGCAAAAACTAACCCAAAGATTACACGTCTATGATAGTCAACATACGTAGATTGAAAAGAAAGTCTACTATGTTGCAAACTTTATATAGAGTCTACGTAAAAAAAATTGTTAAAAAAGTGAAGTTGTGTATTATTCATTATGATTTTCATGATTTTATTGTTTCGGAATGTGTGTAAATTAATCATAATGGTTTTCAATGAATTTCAAAAGATAATATGTTATAATTATGAAACTATCAAATTTTTAGTTTGACTATGTTGTTAATTAATAAGTGTAGACTTCTTTAAAAGTCTATTTCTGTAATTTTATAAAACATGAAATATTTGTTCACTAATTTCATACTTCCTATGTTTCATAATAAGTATCGTTTTAGCTTTTTGCACACAGATTAAGAAAACATTTAATTTTGCATATTTTCTATAGAAAAATATCATTACCCATACACCTAATCATATTTCAACCAATGGAAAATTAAACTTGAAAATAAAATTAATAAATTATGCATTGAATTCCTAAAACGACACTTATTTTGTAATGAAAAGTTTTCTCTAAAACGACACTCTTTGCGAAACGGAGGGAGTATAAATTTGTCTGACTTAAGTATTGTGACAAATAACAATATTTTCTTCTGCTACATTTTAAATCTTTTACCATTAAATTTTTCTAATATCAATTCTGCAATGATTTATGTTTATTGATTGTTGAAAAAGTTTTTGTTTTACTACAATAAAATAAATGATTTAGTTAACTAAAAAAACGAGATTCTGACCCGCGTTAAAACGCGGGGTTATTTTTTATAAAATGATGTTAGAAGTGTTTACAATATTCTTAAATTTGAGTTTGATTTAGAATGTGTGGCTTGTAGTTCGGTTACTTCAAAATATTATATTGCTTTAAATTTTACAACATATATAGTTAATTTTTTTTGTGGTGCATTTCAAAAAGTTATTCTTTATTATCTATGATTTTATATTTTTGTAAAATTTGAAATACTATCATTTTGAGTTTGAATATTTATTTTTAAAATTTTATATTTTTTTCAAGAAAACTTTGAAAAATTACCCAACTATTTTTGAGTTTGGAACATGAATTTTGAATTTGTTTTTGTAACTACATTAATATATTATTTATAAGAAATATTTTAATTTTTGGTAATAATTTTTAAATTAATTTATAATAATAATAAAAATGATGTGTCTCTTCACAAAAACTTTAATTTTAGCTACAGAAACATATTATTGTTTCGTATATTATCCAATAATCATTTAAGTAATATTCTTGTATTATTTTTTGTAAATATAGCTAAAATAAAAGTTTTATTAATTTAAACATTGTTTATTTAACCACAAAGTTTTATTTTCATTTATTAAAAATAATATTCTAAATTAATAGAGTACTTTTGGAAAAAAACTAAAAAGTTCTTGGGCCATTTAGTATCCATTTTCATGTATATTAAACTTACTGGACCACTAAAAATATTAAAACATCATGGATTGTTTTATTATTCTTAAAAATCATGGGCTTAACTTTAAATTTAATAAAGCTCATAGGTAACAGATTAGTCCGGGAAAACTAAAACATATATACAAACATATTTTTCTAACTAATTTTCTTTTATTGTGTCAGTCACTCAATTTCTATCTCTATCTTCTTCCTCTAAAACATTATATCTCTCTATTTCGCGATAAAAGCCATCTAAACCCCATCGCCGATTCATCTACAAACTCAAAAGAGCTCGCTCTATGTTTGATTGTAACTGAAGAGATGATCCACTAAGTTTCCAAGTCAATCATAGAAGAAATGAAGATAATCCACTAAGAACCAACATTCACTCCAGAAGAACCAACGTTCACTCCAACACAACCTGCTGGTTCGACGTTTACTCCAGAAGAACTTATGTTCACTCCAACACAACCTGGTGGTTCAATTGTAACAGTAACACGGTCTGCTCCTTTATTAATGTACTTAAATAAGTACTTTACTGAACCAGCTTGGTTACACCATTCAACATTAATATGAGCTATGTAACGTAGAGAGAGTTTCTTATTGTAAGGAATAACTCATCTGCTGTCGCATTTAATACCCTTTTTCAACAAAACGTGGAGATTGTTCACGTCGCTTATAAACCGGAAAATCCTCTTTATTGATTGTAGTCTCTGAAGCGTACTGTTAAGGAAATAACTTGGAACATTTCCCATTTTCCATACATGGCGAATTCATATTAGCAGCTCTACAAGGTCCATGAATCATCATATCCTTAACGACATTATATAGATCAGGATCTTCAACTTTATCCGGAATCTCAGCTGAGATGATTGTGTCAATATCATCAGTAATGAGAAATTTAGAGGAAGGATGCATGAACAGTAGTATATGAGCGTGTGGCAAACCCCTTTTCTGAAACTCGATGGTATACATGGTTGTAACAATTATAACAGAAAAAAAACATTCAAGTTAGTATTTTATAATATAGGGAAAAAATACTAAATGTTCAGTGATGATACTTACATGAAACTGTCTTTCCGAGGATGTTCTTCTTTGTTAAATCATTCATCAAAGAATCAAGTTTCATCTTAAACATCCTACATATAATTTATGGCTTGTCTTCTGGCTTCAAACCTCGTTTATTTAGAAATCTTGGAATTTCTGGCCATTTTGGATTGCATGTAAATGTGATGAAAAGATCAGGAAACCCAAAATGTTTAAAATTAGCCATTGCATTCAAATAGTTATTCTTCATGTATCTAGGACCACATGTGAAAGTTGCTGGTAACACGTATTGTTGACCTTGTTCATTCATATCAACGTTTCCTGCATTTTTCTGACTCTTTAATATAATCATAACTATCTGATCGCAGACATGTCTGGTTAGGCCTCAAATATTGAAGTCTATTAGACTCAATGGTTGTATAGCCATCAACAAAAAACTGTTGAACACTACAAGAAATGTGGGTATTAATAGCATTAGAGTATAGCGTTTTTGACAGTTCTGCTATTGTATACCAATATTTGTTTTCTTTAATAGCGTTTATCAATTTAAAATGCTATATTTGTTATCGCGGGAAAATAAAACGTTTTAGTTGCCTTAATTTACTAAATGTAAACATCTTACTATTGCAGATCCAAAATTAAATGCTATTCTGATGTAAAATATCTCAAATTCTAACCATAATATTTAGAGTTAATATTCTTTGACGAGGCTTCATCCATTTTATATGTTTTAGTTTTCATTGGTTGATATATTTTGGTGAGGATAACAAACTTTTAATCTTCACCATTCATAAAATATAATCCTACAGTGAGGATATCCAGAGTTCTCTCTGAATATCAATCTCAATCTGTCTCGACTGCCGTCTCTCTTCTAAAATCTCTAACTCTCCAAGCTTTATCTCTCTCAGTCGCCATCTCTCTCAATCGCCATCTCTCTCAACCTCTATCTCTCTCAATTTCAGTCTCACCACGACCACAACCACGGAGAGAGGAAGAAGAAGAAATGGGCTGGTGATGATTCGCGGAACATGACGGCCATTCGCGACGGTCTCAGTCGTCGCCCATCTCCACCTCGTCTCTGTCGTAACCTCGTCTCCGTCAGTTTCCTATCTTTGTCGTAATCTCTCTCTCTGTTTTGATACTGATTCATCATTGATTGATTAGATGATATGGATTTAGAGTTTGTGTCCTAAAGCTATCGCCTTTTTCATTTTAAAGATTTTTTTTAACTCTCAAGAAACATGATAAAGGTCTGAGCTTCCTGAGCCTGCTCTTTTTTAACAGTTTCGCTAGAGATTGTATGCAGAGTAAAGATTGGCTCTGTCTTGTTGCTGTCCAGTGACTGTTGGTTGCTCTATGTTTCTTTTTACTTTGGTGCTCGCCTTAATCGTAACGAGAGGTATTCACTCTTATCTTTTACCATGGAAATGACCAAGTGGTTTGACACCAATGCAACTTACGTATCTTTCTTCATTATTTATTTTTATCTGTTTAAAAATCTTAAGCTTCACTCCCTTAAACTATTGATTGGTATCATGAACAGAGCATTACATATGCTTCATCGGAATCTTGAGCAAGGCTTGTGATACATGGGAGATTTGGAGATTAGTTGAGAACCTGATGGTAAGCACTAACCATAACATTCCTCGTTATAGATGGGTGGCAGTACTTCATATAACAGAGTATCTGCATGTGAGTGTTTCAATAAATATAAGTACTTTCACTTTTCTTTTTCTTTTTTTGAGTTGATTCTTTTAATTGTGTTGTTGTTGCAGGGAAGTGTGAAGACTGCGCATCCTCAACTGCCTTATGAGTCCATGATATATAGGGGTTTGTTTAAGATGGAAGTATGCAAACATGTCAACGATATCTTTTTTTTTTTTTGAGGCTTCTCTCTATATTTTGTAAATATTTTTGTTCTTCCAAATATTGTGTCTTCACTGTATATAAAGAAACATAGCAATAATAATATAAAAATAGCAATAATAATTTAATTAATTATTATAAAGGATATAATCACCCAACCCATTTTAAAAATTATTACTAATACATAATAAAAATAATTTAAATCAGTTATTTGAATAATGAAATTCAAATACTATTATATTTAAATGTCTTTAATTTGAAATACTAAATCAAAACCTCAAACTGTAAACTATAAACCTATATATATAAATCATTCTCCAAACTAATTATATACCCTAATCTAAAACTAAAATTTTTAAAAACTCTAATCTTTTATTGTTTAACCTTAAAGTCTAATTTTAAATCTTAAATCTTAAATTTAGAGAAAACAAAAGTAATATGATAAAAATGAAAATCCAACACTAATAATAAATTAGAGAAACCTAAAAAAAAAAACATTTCTACCTTAAGTTCTAAACCCTAAACATGCCCTAAACCCTAACTACATATCTCAAACCCTATATCTTGAATTTCATTTTATACATAAATTTTCAACTTTAAACATTTTAATCCAAACACTCAGATTATATATCATACAGAAATATTCATATTTAAACACTATAATACAAACCCTACATATATTCATAGCCCTACTTATACTCCAAACCTTATATCATATTCCAAACTCTATACAAAAACTATTAAATCACAATATTTTAAATTTATAACACTTATTTTATATTAGATTATGAAGTTATACAAACTATAAAATCTATATAAAATCTAAATAAAATCAGTATATTCATGATATAACTTCAATCCCTAAATTCCAAACCACATACCTCATATTGACCTATGTCACATAAAATATTAAATCTTAACTTTTAATGAATTACATAATTTTAAAATTTAAATACAAAATACAGATTAAAAGTTTTAAATTATGATATCAAATTATTTAAAGTTTAAATAATTTTACAACAATTATAAATAAAAAATAAGATAATTTATATTGTTTTTTTCTGAGCCATTGATTGATTTTTAAATCAAAGGTCTAAAATTAATCCCTATCTATCTTCATCCTTGTTTTCTATTGGTTTGGCGCGGATAACCTTCTGCACCGTTAGATCGTACTGAATCAACGCTTGAGTTTTGTTTCTTTCTTTTCCAGTTATTTCTGAGAAGAGATCGCTTTCGACGAGAGAGAGAGAGGTCAAAGAGAGAGAGAGAGAGAGAGAGAGAGAGAGAGAGAGAGAGAGAGAGAGAGAGAGAGAGACGACGTAAGATGTGCTCGAAGCCCTAGCAAACCTCGGCCTCCTTCTCTTCTTCTTCCTCGTCGGCCTCCTTCTCTTCTTCTTTCTCTAAACTCTCTGATTGTTCTTTCTGTCTTGTTTCTTTGAATCTTTCTGAGGATGTGACAACCATGTATGCTTTATACAGATGTTACGATGCTTTTGTGCAGCGCCTCTCAGGATTGGATACCGGCTGAAGAGTCCTAGTTTCTCATACTTCCCTCCATATATTGATCAATTCGGGGAATATGTTGCCGATTTTCTTCAAATGGATCCCTATCAACTCTGGATTGACTCATATCAATGGGAGAAAGGGCCTCTTCTGAGGATGCATCTTCAGACTTCAGTGGATCAGATATTGATTGACCTCTGCTGCAGGTAACTTGATAATAACAACTTCAGTGGATCATATATACCAGCTTCCTATGGAAAATTTTTGAGTATACTGAAGCTGTAAAATTCGGGCCACTGTTATCTCAAGTCGTTTTTTTTGGGGGTCATTTCAAAGATATGCATATATATTCTGTTGTTTTTCCACTTGCAGGAGTCTTAGAAACTGTAGTTTGAAAGGGGCTCTTCCTGATTTTAGCAGGATACAACGTCTCAAATACTTGTAAGTTAGTTGTTGACAAGCATGTATATTGGCGGGCTTTGTTTACCTTCTTCTGATTTTGTAACATGTGCTGTGGCCAGGCTGCTGAATGGAAACAAACTTTCAGGGCCATTACCAAGCGAACTAGACTATCTTTCGAACTTGAACAGGTTCCAGATAGTGATTCTTCCCATTCAGACACTGACCCAGGTAGCCTCTCGTTACTCACATAAAAAATGAATCTTTTGTTCTTCATGTTCTTATGTGTCTCTTGTTTCAGCTGCTGAGAGATAGAAGATGTTGGATATATTGTGAAGGTAGAAGATGTCTCACCTTTGCCTGTCTAAGAAGTTGATGACTTGGGTGATAAAGCTTTTGATGATGATAGTGTTTATGTTAGGGATGATTGTGAAGGTTCATTAGTGGTAGATTGATAATTTGTATGTTTGTGTTGTGGTTTGTATGAACAAGATAATGTTTTATGTGTGTTTTAAATAATTTAATATTTATTGGATTTTTAATAATTTAAATTATTTTTATTACAAATATTTGAATTAAATATTTCATTAAAAATAAAATCAATTCGAAATTATTAATGATAAATTTTGGATAATTTAAAACTAATTAATAACACGAAACATTTGTTATCTTTACTATTGAAAAAATCAAATTAATAAGTTCTAATAACATTTGTACAACGTTGTTATAAATATTAACAATTGCGTAAACAAAAATGCTATTGTTGTACGGTTAACTATAGCATAAACGAAAACCGCTATTAAAAGTGTTGGACCTATTATAACGGGCGATGTCAGAGCGGACAAGGAAACGATATTATACATGACTTATAGCGTTTTTTGTCCGCTATTACTACCCACATTTTCTGTAGTGGAAATAATCGCCTTGAATAAAAGAGAATATGAGACTCATCTTTTCGTTCTTAAATACGAAAAGCATAAAATTGTCTCATACTGATAGTATCATTTTCAGTTTCTTAGTTGCTTCAGTGACGCCTTTCTTAAAACCAATTCTGAAACCATCCTCTCCATAAACAAATATCAGAGGATACTGTAGAGCGAGGTATGAAATATGAATTTCATCAATCCTTATAAGTCCTCATGCACGTTGTTGTAGAACAATATATCTCTTATCCATTCCTTAATTAAAATCCCTTGGAATTAGTGCTGCAACTTCAGACGTTGTAGGAGTATTATTTGTTCTACCATCTTTTTGTCGATCACTGACAATTATCATATGAAAGGTTTCATCATGATTCATATTAAATCTTTGTTTAGCTGATCTAAACTTCTCAACATAGGGATTAACAAAATTTAACATTGGGATCAAAGTTTGGATGATTTCCTTCTTCAAACCTTCTTTTTTTGATAGTTGACCAGCTCGTTTTCCATTGCTGCAATTAAATAAATACATAAAAACTTAAGTTATTGTTTTAAATCCAAGTCAGTCCAACGAAAGCCAAATATTAATATTATACAATATATATATATAAAAACTATTTACCTGAGAGCATTGGATCTGTTATCTGCTTCATTTTCAGTATCAACAATATAAACTTAAGTTTGGCTTTCTCTCCCTGGTTAGGTGTTAAACTACCCATTAGATGATAATTTTCACCTTGAAGCTGAAACATTTGTGGTCCTTTCCCTTTTTTAGCTGAATGTTCAACCTTCCCACCTAGCGAAGTAAAAGAAAAAAACATATTGTATGCCCTCGTATTGTTCTGAAAATTCTTGCTGAGTTAATCATTCCCAGTCAAAAGTTTCATAATAAGTTCAGGTGGCTTCTTTAAATAAGACAATTGAACTTGACCTTACATACAACACAAGGTAAATGTAGGTTTTCATGTATATTTGCTCTTGTTTATGCGTTCACCATACCACATAATAGCTCCACAATAATCACAAGAGTGTGTTGGGTCATCTTCATCTATAAAGTCTGATTTTAAAATAGAAATGTTAATCTGTATAAATTTAAACGAAATATAGTCATATAGAAAATATGAATGAGTTTACCATATTCTGTATTTCTGATATGTTTGCTTTTAGGCTTGGTTTTAGGCATAGTTATAGGCATGGTTGAGGAGAACACATCTCTGAACATTGCTGCAATTGATTTAACTCATTTAGACTGTTCAATGATATTTGCCACTAGTTTACTGGTCAAACTGTTTTGCTGAATATGATCCACATTTGGAGTTGCTTGTTCACTAACCGAATCAAATCCCAAATCATCACCATCCTCTATTGTGCCTTCAAATAGAAACAAAAATATTTTCATATATTCTGTCACATCTCATAAATTATAAATTTTAAAATCTTACAATACATTACCTTGTGAAAAACTATCATAGTCAGAACAACTTTCATCAAATTCAGAATCGGATGGGAGTTCTTCTGGGATATCCATATAAGGAGAGTCATTTAAAGAGCATTCAATATTATTACTGAATTCTCCAATAGATGTGACTTGACTCGAGGATGATCCCATACAGTAATCATTTAGTACTGTTAAATTAGAAATGATCAGTTATACATTAAAAATCATGTATTGTTGAGAAAATTAGAAAATTCATAAAACATTAAGCATGTACTAAAAACACAATACATAGTTGTCTCTTACTTGATTGAAATGCTTTTGGGTTGGTTCGGTACGCATCATAATTTTCATGGTTCATACCTATACAATTAAAGATCAAAAGTAAGAGATGAATCATAACTTCTGCAAAAACGAATATAGAAAAATTGTTTTATTGAATTTATAGTTACCGATACACAACTTTTTTCCAAATTAGGAGTTGTACACTCATTTGTTTGGATGATTGGTAACCTCGTTGATAGATTACGATTTGTAATATCTTGCATTACTCTGTTAAAAACAGAGCTCAATGGTACACTTTGAGAAGTGGATTGTGAAACCATACTATTAGTATTCCTTATAATAAGATATAATAAGTTAATTGGGTACGTAAACAGTATGTAAGTAGCATAACATTATGCTAAAATAATTCTTGAATCCCTTTGTAGCTATTTGTCAGATCACGTTACCTTGCTTATATATTTTACTGAAACAAAAAAAAACTGATTTTGACAACTCTAGTTAGATTGTCGTGTGTTTTACGTATTTTTAGGGTTTGTTAATATATTTTTAATAGAGATAATATAAGAATATTTTAGAACATAATTTTAAATAGATTATGGTGGGATTGTATCATAAAATTGGTATTAGTTTGTTGTGTATATTATATTCAAAGGAAATTAGTAATTTTAGGAATATAACTTAATATATATATATAATATTAACCATAATAAGATATAATAAGTTAACTGGGTACGTAAGCAGTATGTAAGTAGCATAACATTATGCTAAAATAAATTCTCGAATCCCTTATGTTATATTAATGTTTTGTTGAGATATTCACCACTATTAATTCTTTAAAAAGAATTTAGCAATCTGTGTGAAAAATATCATTCAATTATGTGTTCATATGTTTATCAATTTATGCTTTTATTTATAAAAAATGTTTTAATTCATTTTGATTGTATTTCTAAAGTAGTTTTCTAAATTAATGGTATCCTATGAATTCGAATAATTTATTGGCAAAACTGAAAAATATAATAAGGTCATGACTGAAAAAATGACAATCAAATTATTAATTAAATCCCAAAAAATATTTGAAACATAAAAAAACATTAAAATAATTGAAACATGAAATAGTCTTGAAAGCTTTGAAAAACACAAAACATATGGGGGAACCAATCAAATTTCACGTTTATTAAATCGCCTTCCATATAGCTTACTCCTCCTCAGAAGTCTTTTCCAACTTGATCATCTTGGTTGTATGTGTCTTAGAGGTTGAAGTAATATCAGGCATATCATTTTCATTTTTCACCTTGGACTTTGGAGTCGTCCATGATTCAGTGGTTGCATCACTACTGATGTCGATGGAATAAACCTTTGAATTGAAAAATGCTAACATCAACTTTACAATATCTTACAACGTTATAGTTTATTTGAAAATAAGATTATCACCTGGTCACTGGAATTATTAGATGAAAATGGGTTAACTTGAGATGAATTGCCTCTTTCTGATTCGTCTCTTTCTGATTCGTCTCTTTTTGGTTCAATGCATAAGACGTCATTAGGAGACCAAGCTTTTCTAATCAAATATGTCTCAGCTCCATACTCAACATTGTCTTTGTTAACACAAACTCCCAGTTGAAAAGTCTTTCCTATCAAAGCTTTAATAGCTTTAGGCAATGCTTCAGCATCTTCCATCTTATAAATTAGAATATATATATATATATATTTAGAATAACAAACATATTTTTTGTAATCTTACAAAGTAACTAATAACATACCTCTTCGAAGGAACCATCCAACAGCTCCTCAACAGTTTTTTCCACAATTATTTCAGCTTCATAATCAAGTAACATGACTTTTGTCTGGTCGGTTTCATCTTTGATCATAAGATGCAATTTGTACCTATTTTAAATCATTATAAGAACAGTAAATAACCAATTCTCAATACGATAAGTTTTTATATAAATTATGAAGTAAAAAGAATATATTACTTTGGTTCAACTAATGACACATTGCAACGGCATGTTTCACAATACCAAAGATGTTTCATTGGTGCATTGGTACTAACTGGTTGTGGTGACACATTTTTTTCACTTTATTGTTGCAATTGTTGTTGGTACAA
Source organism: Sinapis alba (assembly GCA_012274485.2). Lineage (NCBI taxonomy): Eukaryota > Viridiplantae > Streptophyta > Magnoliopsida > Brassicales > Brassicaceae > Sinapis > Sinapis alba. The sequence continues at coordinate 177,046 of MU105677.1, read as the reverse complement.
CTAAAGTAATACCAAGCTCAATCAGTATCGTTTCCAATAATGGTTGCTACCAGGAGACACTTTTCAATCTGTTGTAGTAATCTTTTGAATAAAGTTAGAATATCATAGTTATTTAACATTGACGATTCAGCTAAGTAGTTATGAAATCTTGAATCACCTTATTAGACATTCGAATCTCTGAAATAGATCTAAATGGAAAAGACAACCAGTCATCTCTCTTTCGTTTGGGTTTCTTGCTGATAACCAAACTCTCATCTCCTAGAGTGGTGACAGCTAGTTCATTACATTTATTCCTACAGAATGTGTTATAATTTAGTAAGAGTTAAAAAAGAGAATAAAGTCTTTTCGTTTTGTACACCTTATAAAAAGGTAAATATTAACAATACTCACAATTTGGGCTGGAAGCAGTCAAATTGATCCCCTGTTGGATTAATGATTACATTTGATGTGTCAAATGCATTAGTAATTTACAAATCTCCTACAATACAAAATATTACTTGTGAGATTAAATTGAAAGGTAAAACATGTGTTCTACTGGATTTGATTTACTTAAGGATATATAGTAGACATACCTTTGTAAAACAGATTTTTGCAAATCTAATCAAACATAGGATCATTTCTCCTACAGATTTTTGGTATGCATTGAAAACTTTCTCAGCAAACACGCCCCATAGACAGCATGGAATGGTACATCACTGCAAGTAATCGCTATTATCAAGTAAACACTAATTTAATAAATTACAAAAATTCAGTTATAGAAAATATTACTTTTGGTCCATGAGAAGGAATTCCAACTTCTTCCTCTCTTTGCCCTGTACTTGAACATCATGTATGTCTCCAACCTCAATAGCTTGTCCAACAACATCTGAATAAATAGAGTAGACATATATTAAGAATGTTGGACTGGTTAAACTTTTATTTTAAAACGATTCTTTTGACAAAATAATCTCTAAGTTCAAAATAGTTGATTAAAACTAAAAACTAACCAATTAAAAAGTGAGTATTCCGAGATCCTCCTATAATAGTGTCAAATGTTGTCAAATTGATGAAATTATCATCATTCTTGACATTAGAACCTTTGTTGGAATAGCTTCCATTGAACACAATTTTGTAGGAATGATTAGTTGGTCGATATTTTCCTCCTGCAGCGGACACTGAAAAGTTCTCAATAGTCCTCCATGCACCGAGAGGGAGCGAACTTCGTACATGAGGTATCCATGTTTGTTTGCATGATGCATGTATTTTGGTTCCCTGCAAAAGAAATGAACCAAAATTATTATTTTAAGTATTAAATATAAACCTTCGAAAAAACTACAATCATTTCTTAACATATATAAAATTCTTATAGTTTCGTCTGCCAGAATCATCTCAAGGGTTTTACCACCGATTTGGGAATATTGATTCCAGATATGAATTGGTTTCACTTGGATTTTCCATGTATTTTTGAATGGCCTCACATCTGAAAGCAAGGATATGGGTAAAATGGGAGCCATGGAGAAAGGAAGAGTTACGATTTTTGCTTCAAAGTTTCAGTTGTGAATTACAAAACATGGTTAAGGTAACACTATATTTATAATGTTGAGATAAGGTTTATTTCAAATAAAAATATGGTATAATATTAGTATATACCACATAATTTTGGGATAAGGTGAAATCTGATTCTTTTCGTTTGTTAATCAGTTCATCGAAATATACACAATCACTTGTTTTTATCGTTTGTTTGATTTGTTTAAAACTATTTTTTGGTTGATATTATTTCTAACAATATTTAATTGGTTATCCAAAACTTATCGTTTGTTTAGTTTGTGTAAAAAAATTGTAGATTATTTTGTCAAATTGGTTGATTCTTTTTGTTTGTTAATATTTATACAAAAATACACAATCACTTGTTATTATTGTTTGTTTGGTTTGTTTAAAAGGTTTTTTGGTTGATATTATTTTTAACAATATTAAATTGGTTATCCAGACCTTATTGTTTGTTTAGTTCGTTTAAAAGATTAGTTTGTTTAAAAAGATTTGTAGATTATTTTGTCAAATGTATCGTCAAATAATATCATTTAACAAATAAATTTTTTAATTTTATTGGATTTGCATATAACTCCGTTTCAAGTTTATAATAATTTTATTTCATACATCTACTCTGTAGAATATATATGAATCTGTTTTCATTTCTTTTGCAGGAACCAAAATATTTATTTCCATTCATGATGAAGAGAAGTGATGGAGAAGAAGAAACAAATTGTTTATATATCAGTATATTGTAAAGAATTATAAGACAATGATATTATAAATTGTCGAAGATTTAAATATATTTGGTATTCATACTTTCACATGTGAAAGTGAAGATTTTATTATTTCATACTTGAACAGATGAAGATGAAGATTTTATTGTGTATAGTTATTTTAATACATATGAAATAAGATGGTGAAGTTAGATGGTGAAATTAATTTGTATTGTTAGTTTAATAATAATTTAATGTTATATTATTTCTAATGAAATCTGAATAAGTCCAAACTTAAATGATAATTTATTTTAAGTAGATGAAAAGTAGTACTCTAAATTAATAGAGTAGATTTTATGCAATAAAACAATTACATTAAAATAAAAATGAGTTTACAGAGAAACAAAAATATAAAACTAAATTATTAAAATAATTTTGACAAAATTATCTTTAATGAAATATATGAGAAAAATTTCTACGAAGATTCAAAAAGTTTTTGTGGCTAAAATAGCACATACAAAAAAAAAGTAACAAAAATAAGTTTTATTAAGGGATATTTGCAATTATACCATTAAACTGATACACTTAATCAACTTTATCATAAAACAAATGACATTTTCAAAAATACACAATCCATTAAATATATAATACTAAACTAACCTTACCTTATCTTCAACACATCTTCCAATCTCTAAATTCTAAAACATCAACTATAAAACCTAAACCCTAAAACCTCAACTCTAACCCTAAACTCTAAAACATTAACTCTAAACCCTAAACCATAAAACATAAACTCTAAACTAACTCTAAAACCAATATTTTTCGAAATTCAAACCATGCTCTAAAACATAAACTTTAAACCCTAAACCTTATAATTTTCAAAATTCAAACCCTAAACCCTAAAACATCAACTATAAACCCTAATCTCTAAACCTTAAAATATAAACCCTAAACCCTCAAACCCTAAACCTAAAAACATCAACTCTAAACCCTAAATCCTAAAAAACCAACTCTAGACCCTGAACACTAAAACATCAACTCTAAACCCTAAACCCTAAAACATCAACCCTAAACCCTAAACTTAAATCCTAAATCCTAAACCCTATCCCACTTCTCAATTCTAAACCCTCTAGGTTTTAGGGTTTAGGGTTTGAATTTTGAAAAAGTATAAGGTTTAAGGTTTAGAGTTGGCAGTTTAGGATTTAAAGTTGAAGATTTAGGGTTTATGGCTTAAAGGTTATGTTTTTAGGGTTTAGGGTTTATAGTTGATGTTTTAGGGTTTAGGATTTCAAGTTGAGGGTTTGGGATTTATAGTTTCAGAATTTGAGATTTGAAGAGAAAGATAAACATGTTTTATGTTTAATTAGCTAATGGTGCAATAGTATTTTGCATGTTAAAATTTTAAAGGTAAATTTGGTTAAAGTATAAATGAAAGAGAAATTCCATTAGATAGCCCATTTTAGGTTGTTTGTCACAAAAATAGCTTTTAAGAAAGAAAATGACCAAAATATTTTTTTAGAAGCTAAAAAATTCATTTATATGCATTTATACCCCTAGGGTTAACTAATTTGGACTTTAGGGTTTAGAGTAAAGGGGTGGGTTTGGGGTTAGGGTTTCAAATTTCAAAAAAAAATAAAAAAAAAATCAAAATTTCAAAAAAAAGAAGTCTATTTTGGTCATTTTATTTTTTGAAGGCTATTTTTGTGATAAAAACTTAAAAATTGCTATTTAAGAGAATTGCCTTAAATGAAATGTGGTACAAGGAAAATGGTAAAAGTGACAATTTCCCTTTTATTAAAGAAAAAATGAAAATTATACATTTACTCTAAAGATATATAAAATAAATAAATACTTAAATAAATATCTTTTAAAAAATAAATTCTTTTCAAAAACAACTATTCAAAAATTTATAGTTTTGAAAAAAAAATTCAATTTTTTTATTTATTTTTTCATTTTTCTGAAAATACATTTGAAATTATTATTTTAAATTTATATTCCTATATCTTAAAATTTAGAACATAAATCATAATCTTCAAATTCTAAAACTCACAATCTTAAATCTAAGTTCTAAGTATAAATTAATTAACTTTAGAAGTATAAATATTTTTTATTCTTTAATAAAATATAATTTGATTATTTTAATTTTTAAAGATTATTTATGTGATAAATTTTTGAAAAATTGTATAGCATGACATTAGAAAAGTTATTATCATAAATACAACACATAAATTAAAAAATGACTAAAATATTTTATCAAAGAGAAATACGCTAGGATAGTCTTTAAAAAGTTTTTGTCACAAAAATAACACACAAGAAAAAAAAATGACCAAAATATTTTATTAAAAAAGTAAATATACACTTACATCCGTAAGGTTAACTATTCTAGACTTAGGGTGGAGTTTTGGGGTCAGGGTTTCAAATTTGAAAAAATAAAAATAAAATGTTAATTTTTTTAAAATAAAAAAGACTATTTTAGTTATTTTCTTCTTTGAATGCTATTTTTGTGACAAAAATTGAAGAGAAAATTGCCAAAACCAACCTAAAACTTGAATTTAAATACAAAAGTGTACCCAAACATCAATTAAATGCAAAAGTAACCTAAAAGGGTAGTGAGATTACAACAAGCCCCTTATGACAAAAAAAAAACTGTATGCGTTTTTACTTTCATAGCCTATTTAAATCTTCCGTCATTTTTAAGTCTTCTACGATTTTGTAAGTCTTCTAATGACAAAAAAAAAAAAAATTATATGCGTTTTTACTTTCATAGCCTATTTAAATCTTCCGTCATTTTTAAGTCTTCTACGATTTTGTAAGTCTTATAAGATTTTGTAAGTCTTCTCGTTTAGTAAATCTTAAAAATAATTAATAAATTACATAAAAAATATTTTGATGTGGAAAAAATCTAAATCATGTAATAATAAACATTTGTAAATGATATAAAATAAAATCTAGTAAAATTGGATTGTTTTCAACATAGATGAGTGAATGTATCATCTCATGATATTCTTTGGTCTAGGGTTTGGAAACATATGTTCTAGTATTGTATGTATCATTAGGGTTAGATTTTGGAAGCCTAACTAATTTTTTTGAAAATTCGCTTTTTACATATATTTGTTTAGTTTTGTGTATATTAAACAGTTTTGGAGTTGATTTTAAGTTTAGTGTAGTGTTTACTGATATTTAGTTTGGCTTTTTGTTTAGGGTATTGGAAGACTTAAGTCTCTTAAATATATTACGCTAGAAGACTTAAATGTAAGTCTTCTCGACGTATTAGGGTGTAAGAGACTTCCCCGTAAGTCTTCTCGCTTGTTTTTTGCCAGAAGACTTACCCGTAAGTCTTCTATGCCGAACTGGTTGTGAATTTTACCAATTTATAGTTAACCTAACCGGATGTTCTACCGGACATATAAATACTAATTTTTTACTTTTTTTTAATTAATTCAGTATTTGCTGGTAAACCACGGAACCCTAGCCCTTTTTCTCTAAAGGCGATACCGAAGACGATTTCCGCCGTTTCTCGTTTTCCGTCGTTTTTCACCGTGCTAATCTCTTTCTTTCATCGAATCTCTTTTATCTTTCATGTCGGAATAGTATTTCTGGAGATTAAACTAACCCGCTTCCTTTTTTCAGATCCGAAACCGTTCGTGTTCCGTTATTGTTATTGTTAAGCTCTGTTGCCGGTAAGTTCTTACTCTTTGTATCGAGTCCAGATTTTTACTTAAGGCGAACCTTTACGAAGTTTCGCCGCCGTTAAACCCTAAACGTGATAGTCTGACTTCTTATTTTACTTCGAGTTTTGCAGATCTGCTAACCGTTGCTGTCGTTGCCGACCCTAACTTCACCGCTCTAGCTTCCGACTGTAAGTTTTTCAATATGTTCGTCTAGACTTTGTGGAAGTCTTCGAGTAGGCTTCTCGGAGAAGATTACTGGAAGACTTCGTAGAAGACTTCCAGTTATTATTATCCGAGAAGCCTAGTGGAAGACTTATTGGAAGACTTACTGGAAGTCTTCCAGTAAGTCTTCCACTATGCTTCCTGGATAATAATAACTGGAAGTCTTCTACGAAGTCTTCTAGTAATTGTGTTTGGTTTGTGATTGAGATGTTGGTTTTTAATTGTTTTGCAGACTGAAAAATGGATTCATTAGAACTCCCGAAGAGGATATTTACCTTAGGGGAAGAGCCCTTTCCAATCAAAAGCATAGCATACCATACAGATGACTCCAAGTTGTTTTCTGCTGTAAAGGATGCTCTACATGATGATGAATACGAGGAGCTTAAGGAATCAAGATTGGGAGTCTTCCTAAAGTTCAAGAAGATGGATTTTGGTTGGGCATCAAGGCTGGTTCATTACAGGCTCTGTTTCCAGCTCAATATCAAGAAAAAGTATGAGCTTTGGAGTCTGGTTGGTGCAGATCCGGTGAAGTTTTTACTGATAGAGTTTGAACAACTCACTGGTCTCAACTACGAGTATATCGAGCACCTTGAAAATCCGAGATGTGAGGTTACAAATGAGATGACCAGTTTTTGGGAGCGGATTGGTGTTTCTGTCGATGCTGGTCCAAGTTCGGAGCAGATAATAAGAGCACTTAAGAGATGCCAAGAGTGGTCTCGGGATGATCGCATGCGGCTGGGATACCTAGCTATCTTCTTTGGATTCATTGAAGGGAGGAAGTACTCAAGCGCAACACGAGCTAGTCTTGCAAGGCTCGTCATGGATTTGGAGAAATTCGAGAATTATACATGGGGGAGAGTGGCTTTTAAGGTGCTGATGGACTCTTTGAGGGCAAAAGATTTCACGAAGTCGTATACTGTCGATGGGTTCATACAAGTTCTCCAGGTGTGGATCTACCATGCTCTGCCCGAATTGGGTGCTAATTATGGGAATCCCTTACCAAACAGACCATCTCCACCGTTGCTGGCATTCAAGGGTGGCAAAGGACGCAAATGTTTTAAAGACGCTATCAGCAGACATGTAATTTCCCAAAATAGTACGACTTATATGTAAGTCATCTAAAAAAAATTGATCAGAAGACTTAACTAAGTCTTCCCGTAAGTCTTCTGCTAGAAGACTTTCGAGTTAAGTCTTCCTTATGTGAAGGACTTAGTTAACTCGAAAGTCTTCTAGCCAGAAGACTTATGGGAAGACTCTTATGGGAAGACTTAGTTAAGTCTTCTGGTAAGTCTTCTGGTCAATTTTTTTTATAAATGACTTACATATAAGTCTTCTATTGTTCTAATCCGTCAAATATCTAACTTGATATCTTTATCTAATGCAGACTCGCGTGATCAACTATGTTGAGAAGAACATTGAAGAAAATGTTTTCAAAATGGGATAATGATAGAGAGGATGTGTCTGTCGAGAACATTATTCAAGTCATGTTTAATGCTCCGCCTAATTGGAAGTGGATCATGAATTGCTAGGAAGACGAGGGTATCTACCCGTGGACCAATCCAAAGACGCACGTTGTGTACGTGAAGGAAGAGAGTTATGTGAAGAGTCTTGTGTGAGAGAAGAAGATATTGAGAGACCTTCAAAGAGAGCTCGTATAGAGGCACCTGCAGAGCCTTGTTCGGAGGATATTCCAGATGCTCGTTCGGGGGCTATTCCAGATGCTCGTTCAGAGGCTTATATTCCTGTGAGTGGGGTAGACAAAGCATACATTGAAAAATGTTTCAAGGACCTCACATATGTCATAAGGGATGGGTTTGGGACGTGCCTTAAGGAGATGAAGCTTCTTAGGAATAGGATGGATGTTGTGGAGAAGAAGCTGAGAATCACCGGAAAAGAGAACTCCTCTGATGATCTTCAACAGACTACCTCAATTCCGCCTAAAAGGAGGTTCGAACACGGGGTTAGTTCTGAAACCATGCTCCCTGTAGAAAAAATAATAGGAAACTTGGCTGAAAACTTTGTTTGTATTGCAAAGTGAAAGTGTGAATGGGGCGAAAGCAAGACAGGATGAAGAACCGAGTTCCTCCAAAGCTCTGAGTGTTGAAGCCAAAGAGAAGGAAGTGAAAGAGGGCAAAGAGAAGGAGTTGAAAGAGAAGGCCAGTAAGGGCTTAGAGAAGGCCTTAGCGAAGGCGAAAGAGGCTAAAGCCAATGAGGCTAAAGCCAAAGAGGCTAAAGCCAAAGAGGCCAAAGCCAAAGAGGCTAAAGCCAAGGAAAAGGAGGCCAAGGAAAAGGAGACCAAACTGGCCGCAGAGGCCTGGCTCGGAGAGGCCAAACTGGAGGAAGAGGCTAAAGCCAAAGAGGCTGCTGATAAAGTGTTGTCTACTGAACCTGAGGCGAGTGTTGAAGCTAGTGTTGTCTTAATGGACAAAGACGAAGACACCGTATCAGATGTAAAGATGCAAGAGGCTATGAGGCTTTCAAAGAAGGATTCTGCTTTGGCATCTATCCGGGAAAGGAGTGAACGAGATAAGAAGCTTGCTACCTCACAACAATCTCCTTTTCAGGGGAATAGCACAGCCAAATTGATCATCCCAAACACTAAGGTAGGTCATGGTTATGATCCTTTTGCATTCCTGGACAAGCAGTTGACCAAGGCGCTTATGGAACACCTGAAAAAAGATCCGTAAGTGATACTTTTGTTGTTTAAGTCTATACAACAGAAGACTTATCTACATTTTGTGTTTGCAGAAATTGGAGAAAATCTTTTGAGCGCAAACCGAAGCGCTGTCTAAGTTATTGGTATCAAGTAATCCGAACCCCCCTAGCATGGCTCCTTGACACGGTAAGTCTTTTGGATTAGTCTTCTGGATAAGTCTTCTGCGTAGTTGTCTTAATAGAAGACTTTCCAGAAGACTTACAAGTAAGATTTTTATTGGGACGACTTCACAGAAGACTATCCATAAGACTTACCTGTAAGTCTTCTGCGTAGTCGTCTTAATAGAAGCCTTATCAGTAAGTCTTCTTGAAAGTCTTCTGGAAAGTCTTCTGTGAAGTCTTCCCAATAGAAGACTTACCTGTAAGTCTTCTGGAAAATCTTCTGGAAAGTCTTCTAACTTGTTTTGTTTTTTGGTTGCAGCATATAGATGTTTATATCAATGTTCTAAGGCTTCGGCAGCGAAACAATCCAAATCATTTTAGGAACAAAAGAATTTGCTTCCTAGATCATCTGTTTTCACGGATGTGGAGGGACAAGTACGGGGAATTTAAGAGCTCGTTGCTCGATCACAACGGTTTAGAAAGAAGGCTGCATGGCGGGTCGTGTGATCTTTATGCAGGCATAGTACCAATATTTTACGCTACTAATAAGACTTGGGTGTAGATATTGATGATATATATGCGCCTGTGAACTTCCAAAACGATCATTGGATTGCCATCTGGATATCAATCCCTAAGAGGCACATAGTTGTCTGGGACAGCATTGTGAAACATATATCAAAAGCACAACTGGATGAGATAATAGAGTCTTTTCTCACAATGGTCCCTTATTTACTTGTTGAGTGCGCTTCCACCGACGAAGAGCGTATCAAGTACTCACTGGAGCCATTCACGTATGACAAACTGACAGTTGGAGTACCACAGTGCATAGCTGGTGATTGTGGTGTGTACGCCTTGAAGTACATGGAGTGTCATGCTCTTGGGTACACTTTGTTTCCTGATGCATTTTGTGAGAAGAACGTGAAGCATATTCGGGAGAAGATGGCGCATGATAAATTTCACGAGACCCCTGGCTTCGAAGGCATCGAAGATAAGATGTCCTATTATAACGACTTGGATATGTATGGATGACTTTGTATTAGTATGTATGTATTTATTTTTTTCCTTATTTGTTTGTAATGACTTAGGGTTAGATTTATATGTAATTATTTGTTTGTAATGACTTTGTTGTAATGAACGATTTCTGTTGTAATGAAAGACGAATAGGATAACAAAAGAGTTTCATGAAAGACTTAATAGAAGACTTAACAGAGTAGAAGACTTAACAGAAGACTTAATAGAAGACTTAACATAATAAAAAACTTAACAAAAGACTTAATAAGTGACTTAATAGAATAGAAGACTTAACAGAAAACTTAATAGAAGACTTAATAAAAGAGTTTCACCGAAGACTTAATAAATAACAGAAGACTTAATATAATAGAAGACTTAACAAAAGACTTTCACGAGTCTTGTCACCAGAAGACTTAACAGAAGACTTAATAAAAGACTTAACAAAAGAGTTTCACCGAAGACTTAATAAATAACAGAAGACTTAATAGAATAGAAGACTTAACAAAAGACTTTCACGAGTCTTCTCACCAGAAGACTTAACAGAAGACTTTCACGGTAGTCTTCTCACCAGAAGACTTAACAGAAGACTTTCACGGAAGTCTTCTCACCCGATCATTTGGTGCAATGTGGGCGCTAATGACAGTTTCTTGGCAGATTGAGCACCTATACTTCCTGTGTAGCTTCCGGGGTTTGCGTCCTTTAAACCTGGATAGCTCTAACCAAGATTGCCATTTAGACTTTTTTTGCCTTCCTGGACCACGCTTTTGTTCTGGAGGAAGGCATTTCTGTGCCTCAACTTCTCCAACACAATGATATATATTATGTGAGTATCCTGAGAACAAAAATTCATTTGAGTAATACAGACTAAAGAGGGTGGCGACATCCACACCAGAAAATGTTGCGGCTGCTATAGCATGAGGACAAGGTATTTGTTCAATTGTAAAGACACCACAATCACACTTTCCATGTTCCAAATCAACAATACAGTCCCGTTTACCACCTTTCACAAACGAACCACCATCTATCAATTGGTTGGATACTCATCGGAGCCGTTATTTCTGAACGAACCGCCAATAAGACTTCAACTCCCCGACTATGTTGAGTTGTGAGGGTCAAAGCATCTTCTCTCCTTTTCCAATACCACCTTCCTAGCTTCTCCCTTATAAGCTCCAAAAGGAATGGTATTGGAAATCCTCTAGCTCGTTTGAGTGCGGAATTAATTGACTCAGCAATGTTGCTCGTTTTTATGTTGTACCATTCTCCTACACAATGAACCCGTGACCATAAAGACGCGTCAGCTTCCTCCAAATATGTTGCAAGATCAGGGTTTGCACTCCGTACCTCCTCCATGTACCAGTTAAAATCATAATGAGTATGAGCATATGCAACACCTTTAACCAAATACAAGAGATGCTTTCCCTTATACTTTTGGACAATATTCTGTTGCAAGTGATAATAACAAATGCCTCGAATCGCCCAAGGAAACACCTTATCACATGCATATTGAATTGATGTGTGCCGGTCCGAGACTATCACCATGGGATATTCATCAGTAATACAACTCCTCAATTTTGGGAAAAACTATTCCCAAGATTCACTGTTTTCAGCATCAACGATTCCAAACGTCAATGGAAATATCTGAAAATTATCATCTTGTGCAGCTGCAACTAACATAACACCTCCATACTTTCCACTTAGGTGAGTTCCATCCACCATGATTACCCTTCTCTGATACTGATACCCAACTATAGAAGCTCCAGAGGATATAAATAGATACTTAAATCTACTCTTAAAATCAAGCTCCATACTTGTGATAGAACCCGAATTTGCTAACGAGAGTTGCTCCAAATATGAAGGAAGTCGCTCATACCCATCTTCTACTGAACCTCTCACCAATTCTTGAGCATGTAACAATGCTCGATATGAAGTGGCGTAATCTAGATTCATGCCAAATATCTTTTTCATTGCATCTTTGATATGCTGCGGAGTTAACCCATCAATGATTCCAACGCGATCTAAGAAAAGACTAGCAATATACTTCGGAGCACTTTGTTTCCGCTGAGCTATCCGGTCTGTCACAGAACATGTATGGTCTTTCACATACTTGGTTACCCAAAAAGTGTTCGCTCCATGTTTCACACTTGCTCTAAGCTTCCATGCACACCCATTAACACGACATTTTGCCACCAATAGAGTTTTTGTTGTCTTGTATATTCTATAGGAGAACCTCTTCTTCACCGCTGTCAACCGCAACTCTGAAACCAGTGCATCCTTACTAACAAAACTCTGGTTGACATAGATATTGTCGTTGATACCAGTACATCCTTCCCTATCATATGCCTCTTTCAATTCCTCAAAACCCATATCATCTTCTTCTACCTCTTCCTCGTCTTTAACTTTTCCAAAAATACTGTAATCTTCAGCATCGTCAACTTCTTCATCAAAATAAGGGATATCAACATTCTTCTCCCTACCATCTTCTCCATCTTCAGGCAAGTTATCATCATATTCTTCCCCGGCTTCATATTCTTCCTCGGCTTCATATTCTTCCCCAGCTTCATATTCTTCCCTTTCATTACTCTCTTTAGCTTCAGCTTCACGCTCAGCTTCAGATCCAGCTTCATTACTATCTTCAACTTCTTTGTTTCCAAATTTGCCTCGGTTTGATACAAAAAGACGTACATAATACGTTTTAGTTATCTCGATCAAGTTCTGAACTTGTCTATCACTTGTAACATGAATAGGAGGGAAGGATGCTGGAGCCATCTGTTGCATCATTGCTTCTGGTAATGAGTAGGTCAATTCCACAACCTCTGTGTTCATGTCTAGGTTATAATCTTCTTGAGCCATTTGAACAAGTTCCTCATGTGTAGAACCTTCGGTCAAAAAGAACATTCTCGCTCCTTTGACATAATCAACCACAAATTCCCAAGAATGATCTTTCACCAACTACTCTCCATAGACTATCGGTAACTGGCGCATCATCTGAAAAAAATATAATTAAAACACATTAGATAACATAGAACATCAATATAGCCTTCTATCATTAGCTAAAAACCCTAATAAACATGAATGTTGATAACCTCATAATTACCACCAATTAAGGTACAAATTTCATTTAGTAGCCTGAATATTTGGTTAATATAAAAAGAAAATATTTAAAAGTCTTTAAATGTTTAGAGAAAATGAAAGTTTATTAAAAATCGACTTAGAAGAAAAAACAAGTTTGTTTTGCAATTGACCGAATTGTGTCGGAAATTTGACTCGTTTTAGAGAAAATGAAAGTCTTCTAGAAAAAAGGTTTGTTTTACAATTGACCGAATTGTGTCAGAAAGTGGACTTTCTAAGAAGACTTACAAGTAAGTCTTCTTGGTACGATTCAACGAAAGTATTCTCAACTTTCAAAATTAAGTCTTCCAACCGTTGGTGTAAGTCTGTTTAGGTTACTCTTGCAATTAACAATAAAAACTTAAAAGAAGTCATTTCAACCAGAAGACTTACAGGGAAGTCTTCCGACAGAAGACTTACTAATAAGATTTACAATAAAAACTTGTAAGTCTTCTTAGAAAGCCAAATTTCTGACACAATTTGGTCAATTGCAAAACCTGTTTTTCTAGAAGACGTACTTGTAAGTCTTCGCGCTTTTTTTATTAACAAAGAAATGTTGGGAGACTTCCAGGAAGTCTTCCCACTTCCAGGAAGTCTTCCCACTTCCATATGACTCGTTTGAAAAAGACACCAAGAAAGTCAATTGCAAAAACTAACCTGTTCTTTGACCAGAAGACTTTCATATAAGTCTTCTCCAACTAGAAGACTTTTATGGAGGTCTTCAGGACGAACAAATCTGAGTAAAAAATCGATTTCATACCTTTACAACTGAGATAACTTGTGTAGCTTCTCCAATACCACAGAAAACGACCAAGTTGAGCGACCCACGCGTTAATGACCAAGAACCATGGGCGACCCACTCGTTAAATGGCTTTATGAACCTTACAAAATTTTGAATCAAAATCTTGTGTATTTTTGGATGAATAAAGAGAGAAAGTGAAAGAGATAAAGTTTTTTAAGCATTACAAACGAAAAAGGAAAATCAAAATCTATTTTTAGAAGCATTAAAAGCTTCAAATTGGTTGTTCATGGTGATTGGTGTATTGAAGCCAATGATAATATTGTAAATACTTGATGAAGATGAGACTGATATGGTAATACACACATTTTCGAGAAAAAAATATTAAAGTAATGGTATTTTCGTGAATTATTCGAAATTCTAGGGTAAAAAGGGAAAATCGAAATTTCAAAAAAAAATCATGGGTTGATTTTGCAATTGACTTCAAGTTGTGAGTCACTTTTGCAAAAAAACCAAAATTTAAAATAGTGCTATTTTGGAGAATTGACCTTTATTAAATCAGTAAATAAACATTTATATCCATACAACTAACTAATCTAGAATTATTATTTGTATTTGATGAGTGAAGTTTTAGGGATTGGCTTTATGATTTTTTAAAAAGATTTATGTTTAAAATTTAAAATAAAAATTTTAAAAATAGTTTTAGTGTTTTTATAGAGTTGTCCAAATAACTTATTTAATTATATATTTGACGAAATAATTTTACCAAAAAAATACTAGTGATTTGACGAAATAACAAAAAAGTGTACGACAGACAGCGGGGAAGTTACGTTATTGCCCTTAATGCACTAAAATAGCTGGAGAGCAGCCCTGGAGTTCCTAAAACCCTAGCCCAGCCAAGAGATACAGATAACCCTAATCGATCTCTCTTCCTCGAGCCGAGAGAAATGAGCGACGGTAACATGGACGTCGAAGAATCACAGGTTTCTTCGAAAGTAAAGTCACTGGAGACCTTAGCCGATGGTTCTTCTTTCTCAAGAAATCTTTCGAAACTCTCATCGTCTTCCCGTCTGATCCCGACGAGTAAAGATTTTCACTTTTACTACAACTTCGATGAGTTCAAGCGACCCACCGACGAGATATCGGCAACCTCGCAGTCTCTTCTTGAGACGATCGGCGATTCCGAGCAGGTTTTGGGGGAATCGATTAGGTTCCCCGGGGATATCGAAGAAGACGACGCCGATGATTGGCTCTGCAACGTGAACGATGAATTTCTTGAGAGGTTCGATGTTTCGGTTGATGAGTTTCAGAAGGTACGGAGGAAAGAGGAAGACATCGGTCGGACATTATTGGCTCCTGTGTCTGATTTTGAGGAGGACGGGTTTCAGATGGTTTACGGTAAGAAGAAGAAACCGGTAATTGGTGGATCTAGTAGGGATGGTGGTTCAGTGATTGATGTTAAAGTGGCTGAGAGGGATAATAAGAGTTTATCTGGTAAGGCAAAAGTTCCTTTCCATGTACCGACCATAAAGAAGCCACAAGAAGAGTTTAATATTTTGGTTAACAACGCGAATCAACCGTTTGAGCATGTTTGGTTGGAGAGGAGCGAGGACAATCAGCGGGTTATACATCCATTGGTTAGTCTTTTTTCTTTTCGTTTACAGTTTGAGACGTTTCTTGTTTTGTTTCACAACTGGCTTAGCAACACCAGTTTCATGAATGAGAGGAATCCTTTTAATCTGGTGAAACAATCGTTATAAAAAATGCCCTTCACTGCAAATGTGTATTTTGGTTCTGGTTACACATGTGGTTTAAAGTTGGAAGAGCTAGACTAGATGTATAGGTTGTCAGCATTTTGTCTTTTCTTGGCATTTTTTCCTCTTTTATATTTGTTTGTTATATACTATGCAGGAGAAGCTTTCAGTGATTGACTTCGTTGGCAATATTGTAAGCGAGATGGAACCTATTAAGCCCCTCCCACTGGAAGAGACTCCATTCAAGCTTGTTCAAGATGTGAAAGATCTGAAAGATTTAATTGCCAAATTGCGTACTGTTCAAGAGTTTGCGGTAATTTCTTTTCTTGTTGTTTATTAGTGTATTGTGTGACTATAATGTCTACTAGAGTTGTTAAGAAATTTGATAGTTATTTCGTAGTATGTAAAGACTAGTTTATTGTAAATAATACTGAACTACCAGCGTGATAGTTATTTCATCATTTTTGTTTGGAGAATAAAATGTTTCTGTTATTTCATTTACCCAAAACGACTCAGATTGTGAGTTACCAAGGCTGATGCCTCTTTACCCTTCTCTTAAAGTTGTTTTTTCTTCTCTGTTTAGGTTGATCTGGAGCATAATCAGTACCGATCTTTTCAAGGATTGACATGCTTAATGCAAATTTCCACCAGAACGGAGGATTATATAGTTGATACATTCAAGCTTCGTGTTCATATTGGTCCTTACCTAAGGGAGATTTTCAAAGACCCTAAGAAGAGAAAGGTTTTTGCCTGTGATACATTAATTTCCTTTGTTAAAGGTTTAAAATATTTTCCTGCACTCTGAAATCTGTTTATTTAATTAGGTGATGCACGGAGCTGATCGAGATATTGTTTGGCTTCAAAGGGACTTCGGGATATATGTTTGCAATCTCTTTGATACAGGACAGGTTCGATTCTAGTTTCAGCAATGGCTTCGTAATTTTCCTGTGATTTTTCCTATCACACTAAACATAGGAGGTCCATTTTCCATAATGTACACCTTTGCTATATTGAAGACGAATGCTGGCATCTGAATTGAGTATCCCGCTTCCTCCTTTCTTTTCTCTTTGTCTGGAAATGGATAATTTGAACTTTTCTCCCTTGCAAAGTACACTGAGCCAAGTTATTTGGAAGATATGTTTTAGTTAATTATACCATCTAGAAAGAATTTGCGCAACGCTGGACTTTTAGATTCTTTTAATACCCTCCTGACTGTTAGTAGCTTATTGTATGTGTTTTCCGAGACACACAAGTCAATAGGTAAATGAAAAATGCTTTGGATTTCATATTGTGGTGATTAAGAAGCAAACAACTTTTAATCTAATCTATATAGCTTTTTTTCTCCTAAAAGTAGGGTGGTTTTGGCTTACATATTCGCTTTTTTCAGGCGTCAAGGGTGCTAAATTTGGAGAGAAATAGCCTGGAGTTTCTTTTGCAGCATTTTTGCGGTATTACAGCAAATAAAGAGTGCGTTCTAGTCTAATCTGTTTTCTTTTTTCGTTTTCACTCTCATCTTGTCACTTCTCTATCAACTTCTTTGTTCATTGCTGCAGATACCAAAATGCAGACTGGAGAATTCGACCCCTTCCAAAGGAAATGACCAGGTTAATTCTCTTCTGTCCTGTGTCTTTTCACTACTGTTCTGGTATTAGTTTATTTGAGCTCACCTTTTCTTGGAATTCCGTGCAGATATGCAAGAGAAGATACCCACTATCTTTTGTACATATATGACGTAATGAGACTAGAACTGCAAAGAGTGGCAAAGGGTGACCAGCATACAGACTCTCCCCTACTTGAGGTAGTCGTCATTAAACTATTCTGACAAGTCTAATATCCATCTGCATTTTGGTATTTACCCGATCAATATACTCTTTCTCTTAGATTCCCACACTGCCAAGTAGGAAGTAGCTTAAAAACTTGATGTCATAGCATTGTTTTCGAAAATTATTTGTGGCCAAATGCGTTGGGTTTATATGGGTGGGTTATGTTTGTCTTCTACGCTAGTTGGATTTTCAGTGATCTTAATGTGTATTAGCTGCCTAATCTAAGTGATTCTCTAGTTTTGCAACATTCGTGTGCTTTCCTAACTCTGGGAGGGATTCATTTGTACATCATAATTGGTGGGTTTTACTGTATCGCGAGATAGTTAAATTTCAGTGTTTTTATTGTATATTAGCTGCCTTACCTAGGTGATTTCCTAAATTTGCTGTACTCTTATACTTTAAGAGTAAATCTGGGAGGCATTCATCATGCATTTAATTGTTCTCTAGCTGATTTGTCTTTAGTAGCACTAGCAAAAAAAGTTCGTCAACCACATGTTTTGGGAAATATTGTTGCATTCACATTTGTCTGGAATTGGTGATTTAACATCTTTGCTTGTGTATATTTTGTTTCATGCAGTAGATGTATTGCCCAGGACGAATATGCTCTTTTCTCCCCAAAGTTCTGACCATGTTGACTTACTGTTTCTTATAGGTCTACAAGCGCAGTTACGATTTGTGCACACAACTATATGAAAAAGAGCTTTTGACTGAGAATTCATACCTTCACATATATGGGTTTGTTACTTTTCCTTCAAAGAATCATAATAATTTAGTTTCGATTTGTCTCAGCAGACAGGGTTTATGTCTTTGTTGTTAAAACCTGTTAAGCATTTATTTTGTTTCACTGGCCAAGATTATTTCATGAATAGACTTCTCCTAAGCCAAGTTACATAAACACCGATGTTGTTTCTATTATCCTGGTATTTTGTTAGGCTTCAGGCAGCGGGCTTCAAGGCAGCTCAACTTGCCATTGTTGCGGTGATATATGATACATCCTTATTCTGCTTTTGCTTATACTATATGGAGCTCACTTCAAATTTTCTGTTTTGTAGGGACTTTGTGAATGGCGTGATTACGTTGCACGTGCGGAGGACGAGAGTACTGGTTATGTTTTGCCAAACAAACTTCTTCTTGAAATAGGTATATAGCCTAGGTTTCGATTTTTCATCTGCCACCGAGTGGATTGTTCTGGTAGTTACTAACTTGGTCTAATGATTGCTATCATAACAGCCAAGGAGATGCCTGTTAGTGTTGCCAAATTGCGTCGGTTGTTGAAATCAAAGCATCCTTACATCGAGCGTAATGTTGATTCTGTTGTCAGCCTCATCAAGCATTCGATGCAAAATTGTGCAGCATTTGAGTCTGCTGCTCTATCTCTAAAAGATACGTCCCCTGGAACTGTAAGATATCTGTTAAATCTTTTCTCGGGTCTCGTTCTGTTTATATAATTATAAGTGTAAGTTTTCAGTCGACGTGTATAAGCTAATTGAAAGCCGATTAGGGTATTTAAAATCCTCTGCTACTCAACCTCCAAAGAAACCAGAGCCTAGCGTTGGAAGAATTGAATTTCAAGGGCTGATTGTGATACCAAATTCCTAGTACTGAAACCTCACCGAATAGCCCGATATACTTACTGCCTATTGCTTGCTGTAATGATATGCTGTATTCTCCATGCCTGCTTGAAGATGTACTTCTTCTGTTGTAGGTAATGGATAAGAATATTGAACCTCTTAGTGAGAGGAAAGACATGTACATTCGCACAGAAGACGTAGCTTCTCCGAATCTGAAGGAAAATTCTTTGCAAGTTGAGAGTAATATCTCGGGCCTGGTCACGGTTGCAGCAGATGCTAGTGAACGTAAGGGTTTAGGGACAGGCTTGTTTGGTTCAGCTAAGGTGATAACTAGTTATTTATTTGATCAGTACTCTTTTATAATCCATGCCGTAGTCACAAAAACCTTTCTGTTATTTATTAGGTTCCTTCGGCTGTTCTGATCTCTAAGAAACCAAGCAGTGGTTTAGGAGCATTACTGGGAAGTTCAGCCTCGAAAAAGAAATTTCGAACGGATAAGAATGTAAGTTTGTTTAACTGAGAACTCTTGAATTGGTTTCAAAGAATGATTGATAAAAAATGTTCTCAGGTGAATGAAGAGGGGAAGCTCGAACAGATACTATCATCTGTAAACCTGCAGTTCCATTCTTTTACGGACAAAAGTTCTGACTCAAAGTCGGCTACTGGACCATCACCAAAGGTTCATGGGAAGCCTGAAGAGGTGTCGACTACAATGCCAGCCTCTGTTTCCAAGCAACATGGTGTGACTATGTTAAACGATGATTCAGAAGAAGCCACAGAAATTGTTGGTACTTCTGATAGAGTTTCAGATGCCGAAGTTTCTTGTTTTGAGACAGAGAATGTTATACTGTTAGACGATGGTGGTGGGAAGGAAGTTGATGCGGAAGATGAACCAATGTCCCTCTCGGAGTTGTCCACAAACTTTAAGAAATGCTTTAACTCCATGAATAAGAGTAATAATAAGGCCCAAAATCCCGAGTTCTTAAACATAGAACCGTTTGATTATGAAGCTGCAAGAAAAGAGGTGACATTTGGAGAAGGACAAAAGGGAAGACAAGGAGGAAAGAAAGAAGGTGGGTCAAAAGCAGGTCAGAAGAAGGGGTCTGCTCCGGAACCGTCAGAGTTTGGGCAAGGAAAACGCCGTCAAGCCTTTCCAGCATCCGGGAATAGAAGTGCAACCTTCAAGAATTAGGCTCTCCAACTGAATCTAATCAATGATCTGATCTCCGGACAATCAGTTTTGATAGGTTTTGTTTTGATTACAATTCATTTTGGCTGTGGTCAATGGTGACTTTTGTTTTGCTCATTTTCATTGTCTACTACAGATTTTCCCATTTTTATGGGACTCACTTATGGATACAAACTCTTTGGTTTGAAACATCAAATCTGATTCGTAGTCAAATTATCGACCATTTTAACCCGCGCTTTTTGTGGAAATTGTAGTGAAACGATTGTACACGTGTCATTTCGGTAAGGCGTGCATTAGATCACTAGCAGTGATGACTTTTTTTCCCAAGAGTTATCATTAACATAGAAACCAAAAGGAGCTACAGAGCATCAAATGTTCAAACTCAAAATACAACAGGCCAGACCCCTGTTACAACCACCAAAAACATAAACTACTAACATAACCATCCGTCAACAAGAAATGAACCTAGAGCCCCTCGATCAACTCATAAGTCCGATTCCCCAAACTCCTAGAGGAGACGGCTTTCATTCACGAAGAACTCAACCAACGAAGTTGGATGCTCCGTTGCAACATAATACTGCACAAGACCTTGTGTGTTTACACTTTCAGCGATGAAAGACGCCCTTCTATTTGCTTCCTTTTTAACCACCAGATGACTTTAACTTCGTTGTTTAGTTTCTAATTCATTATTTCTAACCAAGTACAAAAAAAAATCATAATGTAACTTTATTTCAAAATTAAAGCTTACAACATTTGTTTACCAATCAGTTTTTACACAATTTAATGAGTCCAAAATGAAAACTACAACATTGTAGCTTCTTTTTTATATGTTTTTATCTTTTTTTTTTTCTTAAAGCAATTATTTAAGTGTTTTTTTTTGACAGTAAAAAACATATAGTTACAACAATAAAAACTAAAAAACAACAGAACTTACAGCAATAGAAAATAAAAATAAAAACAATAAAAACTTCAAACTAAATCTTACAATAGAACTTCTATAACCAACTAGCACTTCGTCTTTGATTGTTCCAGAGTCCATTTAGTCTGTAAAGCAAGACCAAAATTTATTTCCTAGTGTTACTTAACCCTTTTTATAAGTTATATGAATGATTTACATTGACATACACTTTTGTCAAGTTTTGTTATTTAGGTTTCTAATTTTACAAATCTTTAAAATATCAATACATTTGTGCCCCTCAACTAAGATGTAATAAGAAAAAAATAGAAATCAATATATAAAAGATTTAGATAGTTGATGTAGAAAGTTGACATTGTTGATCTATATTTTAACAATTTATATCAGTTATAAAAAATATTATGTGCTCACATTTTCTTTTGTACTTGTTTTTTTTTAAAATGTTATTATCTACAAGGGTTAGTTTGTGGAATAACCATTATAGGGGAAAATTAACAAAGTAACCATGTAATAGGAAAAAATACCAAAATAACCATTATGGGGAAAAATTAACAAAATAACCAATCAGATGACAAAAAAAACAATCATAATATAAGTTTATTTCAAAAAATAAGCTTACACCATTTCTTTTTCCAATCAGTTTTAAATAATTTAGTGAGTCCAAAATAAAATTATAACATATGCAGCCTCTTTTTTGTATATGTTTTATTTTTTTATTAAGGAAATTATTGAAGTGTTTTAAAATTTGAAATATTTTTTACAATACAAGACATAGAGCTATAACAATAAACACTACAAACTAAATTTTACAATAGAACTTCTATATCTACATTATAATCAACTAGCACTTCGTCTTTGATTGTTCCAGAGTCCATCTAGTCTGTAAAACAAAACCAAAATTTATTTTACTAGTGTCACTTAACACTTATAAGTTATATGAAAGTTTTACATTGACATATACTTTTGTTAAGTTTTGTTATTTAGGTTTCTATTTTTAAAAGTTAAAAATATCAATACATTTGTGCCCCTTAACTAAGATGTCATGAAAAAAAATCAATTTATGAAAGATTTAGATAGTTAGATGTAGAAAGTTGACATTTTTTGAGCTATATTTTTTTTACACCAAACCAAACGACTATTTTATTACTCAAATTTGAAGTAGTCTGAGTAATCAAACCGGAATAGAACAACCAATAAAACAAAATGCTTTATGAAAAGACCTTGCATTCCTAGCTAAAGAATCTGAAGTTCCATTATGTGTTCTTGGGATTAAGAGATCCTGAAGTTCATATAACACAACTAAAGATTCTTTATCATCTTCAATTATGTTGTGAAGCTCGACTATTTATGAGAGTCCTTTACCATTGCAATCATATCTTTGCAATTTGTCCCAAAGTTTTGGCATGTGGAATATTGGAGCATGCTTTTCATAGCCCATCGTAGTGCTTCCAATTATGTATGCAAATCAGCTTCTCGCCGTCTTAGGTTCCTCGTTCTCATAATTTGAATATCTCCTAAGCTGTCCATTCAAACTCATCAACATCTACTAAATTGAGTTGTAGAGGTCCATGGATCATCCACCATACAAATATTACCCAAGCTTAAGACTTATGTTTCCTCAGTAGGATTTTCTTATGGCAATGAAGGTATCGTCTTATTTGCAATAAACCACGCATGGCACTCGCTTTATGCATATTAGACTAGTTCCAAACGATCCTTGTCAATACCCCTGAATAATTTATCATTAT
Organism: Sinapis alba; assembly: GCA_012274485.2. Taxonomy (NCBI): domain Eukaryota; kingdom Viridiplantae; phylum Streptophyta; class Magnoliopsida; order Brassicales; family Brassicaceae; genus Sinapis; species Sinapis alba. The sequence goes on along the minus strand of MU105677.1, from coordinate 154,255 downwards.
GGACTTTCTGGATATACCAAATTATCTATGGATAAGAATCCCTTTCCAATCCTGGCTCCTCGATGGTGTTCTTTCTCTAGAAAAGGTAGTCTGTATTAGCATAAATGCTCGGTAACGTGTGAAGCCTAGATGGAGTCATTGATAAATACTATGCATGTAACGCTGGTGGGAATTCAAATATAGCATGAGTAAATTGGTTCTCTACATCTTAGGCAATAATTATCGCATCGCATATGGCGACGTATAATATTCCTCGTTACCCCCACATGTTTTGTTATCAGTTTCCAAATAAGATGACATATCTTCTGAGACGCTTTTATTTTCCAAGCAAAGTGTCACGGACTGATTTCTTCACTAGAATCAGGACGTGCGGCCTTAGCGCTTTTTCACCCTTGTGATTGCTAAGTCAGCCTTTCGGACAAACTGATCAGCACTTAGAGAGAGAGTGGGATGTTTTTAGAGAGAAGGCAGAGCAATATGAAGTGTTTTTCTATTGAAAGCTGAATGTATTACAAGTGAGGATCTCACCCCCTATTTATACAAAATCACCTCTTTGACGGACGGTGGAGATTAAACCGATCTAACGACTCAGATTCTTTCCCCCTAATGAAGTAGCTTCATGGTGAAGTACTCTCCCCTTAAGCAACTTCACCCTTAAGTATTCTACACACTTCTTAATATTATTTTATACTTAGATATTTTTCAAAGGTACTTCACACCTAAGAAACCTAAGTAATTGTGGGCTTGAGTCTCTTTTGGCCCGGCCCGATGCTTTGCTGCAGTCATGAACATTTTAGGCTTCTAACAAGCCGTGACATCCTCCCCCACCTAAGTCGGAGACGCCCTCGTCGCCGAGTACGCCTTCAGTGCCTCCCGGAACTGCCATAAATCAGCTTCTGGCTCCCAAGTTGCTTCTGCCTCTGGTTGACCCTTCCATTTAATGAGGAAATGGGTCTGTCTCGGGACTCCTTGCTTCCTGACCTCTTTGGACGCCAACACCTTTTCAACTCCTTGTCATAAGACTTAGTCATGATTGGCGGTGCTCTTGTCAAAATGCCTTGGTCTCGATCATCTTCGTCTGCGTGATAAGGATTCAACATGCTCACATGGAAGACCAGATGAATCTTCAGTGTATCCGGCAAATCCAAACGGTAAGAAACCTTTCCCACCTTCCCAACTATCTCGAACGGGCCTTCGTACCTCCGGATCAAGTCTTTGTGTAGGCTGCGGAATGCCTTGAACTGTTGTGGCAGCAACTTAAATAAGGACAAGGCCGCCCAATGAGTATTCCGAAGGTCGTCTCTTCTCATTCGCCCACTTCTTCATACGCTTTCGGGAATTTTCCAAACATGCTCGGGCTTTATCAGCATGTTTCTCTCAGTGCTTGACCATGATAAACGCCCCTGGGATTCTTCCCTCAGTCTTGGGCGCAGCCAAAGTATGTGGAGTGAGTGGTTGTTGTCCCGTTGCAAGATCGAACGGACTCCTCCCGTTGCCTCGCTGCATTGAAGATTGTATGAGAACTGGGCTATGTCCAGCAACTTCGCCCAGTCTCGTTGGTTGGCGCTCACAAAGTGTCGGAGATAGCCCTCCAACAAGGCATTCACCCTCTCGGTCTGCCCATCAGATTGCAGGTGAAAGCTTGTGGAGAAACTTAACTCTGTTCCCAGCATCTTGAACAGCTCCGTCCACAAACGCCCAGTGAATCGGGGATCTCGATCACTCACAATGTTTCGCGGCAGTCCCCAAAGTTTCACCACGTTCTTGAAGAACGCCTTTGTTGCCTCCTCCGCGGTACAGTCCCGATCGCACGCCATGAACGTTCTGTATTTAGAAAACCGATCCACGATCACTAAGATGGATCCAAATCCTTCAGACTTAGGCAAGGCGCTGATGAAGTCTAAGGAAACCGAATCCCAAGGTCTCTCCGGAATGGGAAGTGGCTGTAGCAAACCTGCGGACTGCTTGTTCTCAGACTTATCTTGTTGGCACACCAGACAAGTCTTCACATAAAGCTCCACGGTATCCCGCATCCGTGGCCAATAGTAGCCTGCTTCAACAAGTGCCAACGTTCTCTTCTGGCCCAGATGGCCCGCCCATCGGGTATCATGGCACTCTCGAATGATGTCTCGTCGAAGACTCTCCCACTTCGGGACATAAAGTCGACGACCCTTGGTGTAGAGTAGCCCGTCCTCTACCCAAAACCGATGCACCTTCCCCTTGTTGGACAGCTTCATTAGCTCCTTGGCAACAGGATCACGTCCCAGCCCCTCCCGGATTCGAGCCATAATGGTCCCATTGACTTGGCTCATCGCTGCTAACTCCGCTTTCCGACTTAGTGCATCAGCCACCACGTTCACCTTTCCCGGCTTATACTCCAAAGTTAATTGAACTCAGCCAGGAAGTCCTGCCATCTTGCCTGCTTCGGGGACAACTTCTTCTGGGTCTGAAAATAGCTCATCGCCACATTATCCGTCTTAACTGAGAAGTGTGATCCCAAAAGATAGTGTCTCCAGACCTGAAAGCAATGGACTACCGCGGTCATCTCCTTCTCCTGAACCGTGTACTGCCGTTCAGTCTCATTGAGCTTGCGACTCTCAAAGGCAATCGGATGTCCATTTTGCATCAGTACTCCCCCGATGGCATAGTCGGAGGCATCCGTGTGTAACTCAAAAGGAAGGCTGAAGTCTGGTAAGGCAAGGACAGGTTCTTGACTTACTGCATTCTTCAGCTCCTCGAAGGCTTCTTTGCAACGTACAGACCAATCCCATGTCTTCCCCTTCTTAAGCAAGTCCGTTAACGGTGCCTCCTTCTTTGAATTTCCCCCGATAAACCGATGATAGTAGTTGACCAGACCAAGGAAAGATCGCAACTCCGTCACCTTGGTCGGGGCCTTCCACTCCGTAATTGCTTTAACTTTCGGTTCATCCATCTTCATCTTCCCGTGCCCGATGACATGGCCTAGGAACTGTTATAAGAAGCGATTGTACACGTGTCATGTCCCGATGACATGACATACAATTTCCATAACCTCAAGTAATTTATAGCAGAGTGAAAAAGTCTTAGAGTTCAACTTCTTGAGAACTGGACATAAGAAGATCACATCCTTTCTTGCGTCTTCTAGCTAGGAGAATGTCCTTGGTGACACAATTAATATGTATTCACTTGTAGTTAACATGACTTAATTGTTGGTGCCATATATGGAAAAACAACAAAATAATAATAAAAAAAATTATATTCAATAAAACTTTTAAAGATATAAATTTTAATGAAACTATCATTACATTATTTTGACCAGTCCATCCTTATAATACTCCTTAACCATATAACTCCATCTTCCTATTTATAAACTTGTCCGTCTATATCTTAACACTTCCAAGTGTGTGAATGTCCTTAACCCGAGGCATAAAGTTTTGTCTTACTTAATAAATTTGTCTGACTTAAGTATTGTGACAAATAACAATATTTTCTTCTTCTACATTTTAGAGCTTTTGCCATTAAATTTGTCTGATATCAATTCTGAAATGACTTATGTTTATTGATTGTTGAAAAGTTTTTTGTTTTACTACAATAAAATAAATGATTTAGTTAACTAAAAAAGTTTATGCAATAAAACAATTACATTAAAATAAAAACGATTTTACAGAGATAAAAAAAATACAAAACCAAATTATTAAAATAAATTTGACGAAAATGTATTCAATGAAATATATGGAAAAAAATCGTAATAAGATTCAAAAAGTTTTTATGGCCAAAATAGGACACAAAAAAGTAACAAAAATAAGTTTTATTAAAGCAAAAAAATGAAAATTATACCTTTACTCTAAAGATATATAAAATAAATAAATACTTAAATAAATATCTTTAAACTAATTTGAATTCTTTTCAAAAACAGTTATTCAAAATTTTATAGTTTTGATTTTTTTTTCAATTTTTTTTTCAAATTTTTTTTCAAATTTTTTTTCAAATTTTTTTTTCAATTTTTTTTTTCAATTTTTTTTTTCAATTTTTCTGAAAATACTTTTGAAATTATTATTTTAAATTTTATATTCCTAAATCTTAAAATTTAGACCATAAACTATAATTTCCAAATTGTAAAACTCACAATCTTAAATCTAAATTCTAAGTATAAATTAATTAACTTTATGTCCAATCAATACATATGTCCGAGAAACCCATTTTCCTCATAACAATTTTGATGAAGGACCACTCCATTCTATCATACGCTTTACTCATATCTATTTTTATGGCAATCCTTTTAGCTCGTCCACTAGGTTTTGTTCGGAATGCATAGAACATTTTCTGTGCAATCATTGATATTATCTGTAATCTGTCTTCTAGTAACAAAGGCTGACTGGGTTATACGATCTGGTAAAAATTTCTTCAGTCTCTGTCACAAGACCTTAGAGATTATCTTGTAGCTAACATTGCACAAACTAATTGGTCGAAATTGAGAAATTTATGTTGGCTTAGTCATTTTAGGGGTTAGACAGATATTGATATCACTCAAACTATGCGCCATTGTACCTTCAAAAATGAATTGATTAACCAAAAGAGTTAAATCCTCCTTTACGATATCCAAATTTTTTTGATAAAACAGGGCCGTTATCTCATCTGGACCTAGAGATTTTGCAGAATGCATAGCAAAAAGTGCTAGTTTCACCTCCCACTCAGTGACCGAAGCTGTAAGATCATTATTTGTCATTCCGGTGATTGTTGTTTATACCTCAGATAGCTTTTTATATATCTTCTGGATTAGATGATTCAAAAATTTGCCAAAAATAACTAGTAGTAATGGCTACTAATCCTTCTTCATATTCAATCACATTTCCGGTTGATTCTAGAAGCTGCGTGATTCGGTTCCTGGCTCTCCTTTGCTTTGTTAAAGAGTAAAAAAAAAATCGAATTTTTGTCAGCTTCACTTAACCATAGAACCCATTTTTTGCTTCTGAAACATCTCATTTGCCTTAAGAGCATTAGATAGTTCCTTTAATGCTTCTACTAATTCCTCGGCCGTAGCATCATCATTCGAGTATAGATTCTCGACCTTCTCTTTAAGATCCTCCACCAATTTTTCTGAATTTAAATTGTGCAGCCTCCTCCATTATCTCAATGCTTTGCGACAGCTAGATATATGATCCATAATATTTGCTTCTAGTGGGAGATCATATGAATTTCATCCCTCGAGAATGACTTGCCTTAATTCCTAATTATCCAATCATCGTTTATCAAATTTAAATTATTTTCTTGCCTTAATTGATTTTGTAAGAATGTCTGCTAGGACCGGACGATGATCCAATTCCCATAACCTCAAGTAATTTATAGCAGAGTGAGAAAATTTCTCATGTCAATCCTCATTTCCAACAGCTTTGACTAGTTGACATCTGACAATTGTGCATCCGTTTTTTTCCACCCATGAAGCATATTCTAAGTGGATGGAAACTCCAACATGCCAAAATCGCTTAACATTTGTTTGTTATTAGAGCGGCGTCTGCCTTCTTGCTTTTCATTATGACCAGTGATCTCATTAAAATTACCAGTCTTACACCAAGGTCTATTTCGTATCGTTGAGAAATGCGTTAGACATCCCAAACTTGATATCTACGTTCTAGCACATGGTCTCCATAAACAGACGTCATAAAGACTTTTATTCCATCAATGACTGTTTTTATTCTATCAATGACTGCCTCAATGTCAATCATTCCATTATTCAAAAATAAACATTTATTTAAAATTCATCCATAAAAAATAAAGGTAAACTTACAACTGAGACCAAGTAGCTCAACGGTAAACAAACAATCTAAGTTGGCTTGAGTATTTTGCAACAGCAACCTCCTGTTCTTCGTCTCAGAAAAAAATCACAAATCCTAAACAATGCTTCCGACACATCTATGTAAGGCGTCAAGCTGTGAGGTCATTCCCAGTCTCTTGCGAAATCGAACCGATGTCTTCATAGATTTTTTTTTTGTTTTTTTGTGGATCCCTCCAAATCATTAACTTTGTGAGAATTGCTCTAGCTTTATTCTACCTACTGACACGGCACGGCTGTGACTACGATACTCGGTTTCCCCAGAAGAAGATAAACCAACTGAATGTGAATGTCCTTGGAGATCCATGCCGTAGAAAATCAGCCTTTTTGCTTTGTAACCCATAATGGATTCCAGATCGGGAGCTACCTTTACTTATTGATGAGCCTTTTGCTTTAACATCTTTTATAACAACACTAGAGCCTGAGACCATCTGTGGTGATGAAGTTTCCTCCTCCTTTTATATGATCGCCTCTCCAAGAAGATCCTCGCCTTGGTCATCACATTCCATCGTTGACTCTTTTTGTGGAGCCACGATGATAGAAGAGATTCCAATTTCCATGTCTTGCAAAGCACAAATAATTTGTCCACCTTCCTAACCAATATCCATATCATTCTTTGTAGGAGAGAATGTTATAGAACGAGCAGCACTCTTACGATGAAACATAACATTATCCTCACTATGAATAGCCTCATGAGCTGGAGTAACGATAGCGCTTGCTAGCTTCTTACCACTGCCTCGAGTGTCATTTAAGGAACCAGATGAACCCTCAGCCACAGCTGATAAAGGCAATCTGATATTTCTTAGCTCAGACTTATGGTCTGAGTCTAATGATGTTGATGGCAATCCAATAGAGTTTGCTACACTCTGACCTGTTGAGTTATATCTTCCATACTCCACACACTTGCTCTTTCTCTCTAAGTGTGAGAGCTTTTATGCTCATATGGAGCATATCAACGACAGTGGCGTGAACCAGAATGTTTCCACCGATTATCCTCGGTCTATGCAAAGGTTTCTCCGACCGAGAGACATCTCGACGAGCTTCCAAGGTGTAACGGGTATTGAACGAGTTATTATTGTTTCTTGGATTGTAAGATCAAACCTCCTTAACCGTAGCAGCTTGACGATCACTATCCTTCCTATCTATCAACAAAGATTGACGTGTTTGAGAAATCATAGGGCAGTTGAACTCGAGAGAACACCCATGTCTCTTAGATTGAGCTAAGTCGACAGTTTTCCTTGGACAATATGCAGCTTTATGAGTTAATAATACAGTCTGAGCAGTGGTTGAACAACATGTCATATTTGAATTGAGTGGACACCTCATTGCCGCATGGTGATCTGATTTTCTTGGTGAAAATCAAAGGTTTCCGTGTATCGATGTCGGGCCTGTTTGTTTCACCATCCAGATGACTCATCTGGATGGAGATGAGAGTTTTGTTTGTTTAGGTATTAATAGTACAAATCATCTAGATGGCTCATCTAGATGAGTTTTAAAAATTTAGGCTTAATTTTGAAAATCAGCTGGATGATCCAAATTGAACGATCTGGATGGAGATGATTCTATCAAAATGTTATAAAGTCTATTATATCCCTGATATAATTCACAAATTACAAACTTAAACCTAATATTATTTTATCATTCATAAAAAAATGATAAAATCACAAAAACGCATTTTCCGCCAAAACCGCAAAATGCATTTTCCCGCCAAAACCGCAAAAATGCATTTTCCCGCAAAAATGCATTTTCCCGCAAAAATGCATTTTCCCGCCAAAACCGCAAAAATGCATTTTCCTGCAAAATACATTTTTCCGCCAAAAAAGCAAAAATGCATTTTCCCGCCAAAACTGCGAAAACGTATTTTTCCGTCAAAACCGCAAAAACACATTTTCTTGCAAAAACCCATTTTCCCACCAAAAATATATTTTTCCGCGAAAAAATATTTTCCCGCCAAACCCGCAAAAATGCATTTTCCCGCCAAAACCACAAAAATGCATTTTCCCGCCAAAACCGCAAAAATGCATTTTTCCGCGAAAAAATATTTTCCCACCAAAACCGTAAAAACACATTTTCCCGCCAAAACCGCAAAACGCATTTTCTCGCCAAAACCGCAAAACGCATTTTCCCGCCAAAACCGCAAAAACGCATTTTCTCGCAAAAAGTATTTTCCCGCCAAAACCGTAAAAATGCATTTTCCCGCCAAAACCGTAAAAATGCATTTTCCCGCCAAAACCGTAAAAATGCATTTTCCCGCAAAAACCGTAAAAATGCATTTTCCCGCCAAAACTGTAAAAATATATTTTCCCGCCAAAACCGCAAAACGCATTTTCCTGCCAAAACCGCAAAACACATTTTCCCGCCAAAACCGCAAAAATGCATTTTCCCGCCAAAACCGCAAAAATACATTTTCCCGCCAAAACCGCAAAAATGCATTTTCCCGCCAAAACTGTGAAAACACATTTTCCTGTCAAAACCGCAAAAACACATTTTCTTGCAAAAAAGCATTTTTCCGCAAAAATACATTTTTCCGCCAAAACCGCAAAAATGCATTTTTCGTCAAAACCGCAAAACGGATTTTCCGCTAAAACCGCAAAAATATATTTTCTTGCCATAAACGCAAAAACACACATATAATATATATATATATATATGTATGTATATATTTTCGTTCAAACTGCAAAAATATATTTTCTCGATAAAATCGCAAAATCAAATTTCTTGTCAAAATCGTGAATATGTATTTTTCTTTTAAAAGTGCAACGTTATATTTTCCGTTAAAACTATATTTTAAAATAATTATATTTTAAATTATTTAATAAAATCAATACAATTAAAATTAATATCAAATATATGATTAAATCAAAATAAGGGTATATTAGTAATTTGTTTACTAAACTCATTTGGATGAAAATGAAAATAATGAAACAAACATAAGTTCATTTAGATGATTCATTTAGATGAACCATTTGGATGGATAAACAAACAGTCCTATAAAATCTGGATGAATCATCTAGATAGATCATATAAATGGATTATCTAGATGGAGATGAGAGATGGTGAAACAAACGGGCCCGTCAACTAACAAACGATCTTCCGAGAGCTCCATTGTATCAATATGTCCAAGCTTACCACCAATACTCTTTAGATTATTTACTGTCCAAAGGTGCAGTGGAATTTCTGTCATCTCCACCCAGAATGAGATTACTCATTGTGTATTGTAGATTCCCATCGAAAATGAAACGGGGTCCTGTCTTAGCACCGATTGTAGATCCTCTTCAGATGCAAAGTTAAACAAGAATCTTCCATTGCCTAGATCGTTAGCCTTGATGCAACCTTGCATACCCCACTGAGTCGGCATGAATTTGTTCAGTTTCTCCACATTTTGTTTCTTAGGATTCAGAATTTTACCAATCAAAGCCATGCGATATTCTTTAATAGTGTGATAGTCATCTTAATCAACCAACTGAATATGTTTATTTTATCCGCCATACAAGCATAAGGGAATCAATTAGAGGATCCCATCACAAATCAGATCTGAACCAGCCAAAGAACCAGTGAAAAGAGATCCAGACGTAAGGTCAGATCAAAGAACCGCGGATAAGACAGTACCGGAGGGGAAGAAAACACAGTGAAACAGCAGCAGCAAGTCGAGATCCAATTGCTTGAAGAAGAAGATAACTTCCTTAACAGATGGTAAGAGCAGGTTTTTCCCGTGTGGGATTGAAAAAAATAGGCTAATATACCGTCAATGAATATATAGTTCAGTGGAAGATCAAAATCTCAATGGAGATTTCTTCGATCTCAAAGTCCCCGCCGCCTTTAGAATCGCCCTAGGTCATCTTAACCCTTGTAAATGATAACACAATTAGACGTGGTGGCAAGAGATGGCGGAGGATTGGCGATGTATGATATATATATGGGCAATTCTCTTAAATAGTTTTTTTTTTAGTTTTTGTCACAAAAATAGTCCTAAAAAAATAAAATGACCAAAATACACTTTTTTTTTTCTGAAATTTTGATTTTTTTTTTAATTTTTTTTTTGAAATTTGAAATCCTAACCCCAAACCCACCCCTTAACTCTAAACCCTAAAGTCCAAATTAGTTAACCCTAGGGGTATAAATGCATTTATATGCATTTTTTAGCTTAAAAAAAAACATTTTGGTCATTTTCTTCTTTAAAAACTATTTTTGTGACAAACAAACTAAAAGAGGCTATCTAAGAGAATTTATATATATATATATATATATATATATATATATATATATATATATATTAAATTGTTGATTTATATTTTACGTAACGAATAATGTGTTTTTTTGTGAAGTAGCCACTGATAAAAGTTGTTGCTAAATTGTTGCTATATATAGCTATGGATATACTAATGACAAAACTGTGTCTAATTTAGTCACAAAATACCTATGACAAAATCGTGGCTAATTAGCCACGATTAACCATTTTTTTTACCACAATTTCTATAGCTATGAATTTTAGACACGGTTTGTCGGTGGTTATTTTTCCTATACCCACAAACTCTTTACATATAGCCAGGGCATTAAAATTGCGAACTAGCACTAAACCAATTCTTAATCAACCTAAACTTATTTACACAGTGATAGTTGTGGAAGACTCTTTGTTCAGTCAACACGAACTTCAAATCTTTCTTTAACTTTTTTTTTTTTCGGGTTCAAAATGGCTTACCTTAAAATTAGTATATGCTTCTAATATATACCACAAATCCACCATGTTAGCTGATATAAATATATACTACAGTTCAGGGCCGGCTTAATAGGGGGGACAAGGGGTGCGACCGCCCCGGGTCCAAGTCCGTGTCCCCCCGTATAGTAAGAGTTAAAGAGCCCAATTTTTTTATAAATACATATTTTTACATAGAAAAAAACAAAAAAATAATAATTAATAGAACTGAAAGGGGTCCAAATATATAAAAGTTCTATTTGCATTACAAAATATATAAAATATTATTAATTTATTTTTAAAATATTAAATAAATATAAATTTTAAGAAGTAAAAAAATTTTCGCCCTAGGGCCCTTGATTGGGTTAAGCCGGCCCTGCTACAGTTGAACACGCGGTATAGTTTTGATGATAAATATATTATATAATGTGGTATATTATTTTTTACAGAATTATAATTTCAACACTTTGTATTTTAGCAAGTGTTTATATGTGATGTAATAATATTAGTTAAAAATTTATATATGTTTAACAAAAAAAAATACTTGTGTATGTTTTAGATTGTTTAAGTTGAATTATATTTTTATTTATTTTATTTTATATTATTATCACTCAATCTTGAGGTGGTCTTGGTCTGTATTAAAATTAGTTTGAAGAAACCTTAAGCAACAAGTAGTTTTTTTTATCCTAGTTGGCTTATAATCTTAAAAGATAAGGATCATAATAATTGCGTGTTTACTATTAGGAATAGGATATATCTATATCTCTATATAAGCAATGTCGAGTAATGATATTATGCTATGAGTTGTGCTAGTGAGAGCTTTAAATTTTGAGATATTTTTCTAAAGCAATAAAGAAGTATGTTCTTTATATCTTGATTTCGAATTCTATAGTCTGGAGAATCAGAGCGGAACAGAACAACCAATGTAGTATATTTTTTTATGAAAAGCTCTTGCTATCTTAGTTAAGGAATCTGTAGAAACATTTTCAGAACGAGGATGAAACACAATAGAGAAATCATTAAATTTATTCTTCAGCCTTTACAGCTTCTTTAATTCGCTAGAAAATCTTGGCCATGCTTCCGGATCTTGAATCATTGAGATCAGGTACCAATAACCTGACACGTCGACAGTTGTAGCATGCACTCCATAGCCCAAGAAAATGCCTTAAGTTTCGTATGTAAGGATGATACTTTTCTCATTTCATTTTTGGCTCCCATCCATTGTATTTCTCTCCGGAGTTTTTCCAGGTCTATCCACAACCACTGAAGAGTGTCTGATGTGTTCATAGGCCATCAATCATACAAATATTTGAGGTTACAATTTCTTTTAGAAGATTGTCGATCCTCTGGTATTTCCTCTCTTTTGCTATTAGCCTGAAACCAAGCATGACATTATGATTCCGCATCTAACAGTTTCCAATGCTTCCCTGTTTATTCTTCTGAAAAGTTTGTCATTTCTCCTTTTACAAATATACCAGATTATCCAATGGTATAGATCTCTATCCAAATCTAGGTCTTCAATGTCGTTCTTTGGCCAGAAAAGATGATCTATATTTGTGTAGTGACTTGAGGTAGGGAATATCAAAGGCGGAGCTGGGGTTTTTGTTACAGACCGTGTAGGAATAGCTGATGGACATTCAAAAATGGCATGGTTGATAGTTTCATTCTCTGCGCCATATCTAGAACAATGATTGTCACATCGCATATGGCGATGTACTAAGTTACTAGTTATAACTAGCTCTCCCGAAACCGTTTTCCATATGGGATTACAAATTTTCCATAGTGATTTGTGATACACTAAAATTGATCATTGTCTACTGTCAAGTTAACAGTGGTTGTTGTAATAAATTAGATTCAATTTCAGAGGACCATATTACACTTTATATTTATGAGATCAATATTAAGCTAAAACAAGCAGGGATTTTAGATTAAATGAAAACGTAGCAAGCAAGTAACACGATTGATTGAGGTTTTCAGGTTAATTAAGAAGCTATCCTAAGATGATTTAATCAGGTGCTTAAAAAAAGTGAGCCAACAACAAGTTCAGTTTTAGAGCAAGTCTAGAATTCAGAACACGCAACTAGATCGACCCACTCTCGTGGAGTCGCTCCTTTTATCGATCAGTCTCAAGCCTAAGCTATTGCTTGTTTCAAGGCATGATGATGAACATTATCGATCAAGTCCAATCGGTTCACAAAACACCTTAATATCTACTCTCGCTGATTAGGGATGCAACTCTTATTCATAACAAGTCTAGCAACCTATTACACGGTTAATGAAAATGTTTAGCCTAAGGTTAAACATTAAGTGATCAATTCAATGTATGCTTAAAGTTTGGTTATGAATAAAGACAATCAATGGATACTTATTTATGTCCAGCTCATGATCTAGCACCCTAACACCACATGCCAACTAATCCGACTACTCAGCCATGGAGCCAGATAACACATAGATTAAAATTGAATAATACATCACTGCGATATTGAAGGGAGTAGAAATAGGGTTCATGAAGATTAAGATCTAGAGTCTTGTTTCTCTGTAAAAATGAATTATATGGACGCGACGTTGGCTCAAGAGAAAAGATATGGAAACTAGGGGAAATATCATAATATCTTGGTAGTTTCCTTAAAATCCTTGAGCGGCTTGGATGGCTGCTCAGTTTAGGATCAGTCATCAGACTGCTCTATCCGGCTCTGCCGAAAAACTCCAATTTTCATCCTTTGCCTCATGTGTCTCCCTGAGAGCTTTTTTTAACCTACTCCTGACCTAAACTGACTCAAAAGGGGTAAAAAAACTCGATAAATACCTGAAAACACTTTGGAAAACATATCTACAATATATCAAAACACAGTATATCAATTCCCCATACTTAGATCTCTGTTTGTCCTCAAACAATGTCAAGCCTCCAAAACAGGGAGAAAAGTTTGAAAGTGTGGGAACTCTTCTATTCTCAGCAACCATACTTTAACCACAAATCTCTGAACCATACAAGTAGTAAAATTTGGAACAACACACCCTCACCTGAACCCCACTGTTATCTTAGCACATTCGTCCATACTTGACATCTCAAATCTGTCAAAGCCACACTTTCTAGATAAAAACTTCTTACATTTAATTAAGAGTGGCATGAACTTCTCATCACATGCATTATTCAGGGTAGATGATGCTAGGTTTTAAACAGGCCATTTGATTTGGTGGAGGTACGAATGTTTAGGGGTTACCATTTCTTTGTAGAGGATTCATGATATTGCACAAAACAGCAAGAGAAGATAGATCCATTGATGTCCACAACCCCCTACTCGTTTTTGCTTGTTGCTCTTCTACAACCTCAAAATATGGTTCTCCCTTCTCTTTATTGAATCCGACCAGCAGCCACTTTTCTTTCTTTTCTTCCCCTCCTTTATCACCTTATTCTTGTTAAAAAAACTGATATGAGATAAAATAATAGAGTGTGACAAAGGAGGTGGTAATACATGATGAAGTGCGACCAATGATTCTTAGTGATGTTAGAGCAATCTCTCCACCTTCTTTATCCCTTGGTTCATTCTGGAGCAGTCACTCTATGATTTCTGCATGCTCCCTTCGACTGATCGATTATTCTGCAGCAGTCACGAGTTAAAAGTGGAATAAAGGTTAATGTTTGCACATATCTGCACATATAATAATGGAGAACAACAAAGTGCATGGAGGTGCAATCAAGGATAAGGTTCAGGGTAGGAATTAGCTAAAGATGAGCTAGCCACTTAGGATTGACAAGATGAGTAAAAATAATAAGAAGTCTTGAGTGTAATCTCACTTCCTTGAGATAATGCCTATAACAAGAAGAATTGCAGTCAAGATTAGCTTCAAGTTAAGTGGAGTCAAGTCTATCAAGAGTAATCTTAATAGGCCGAAATCTTTCTGGAGAAAAGTGATGTCCAAATTCAGGGTGTTCCTGATCATGTGTGTGTGTCCTTCATCCACTGCTAAGGTCACTGCATAAGATAACTGAAGCATGAGGTGGTTAATGATCGTCACAAAATAAAGTTCTAATTTCCACAATTTTTTTTACTGAATCAATCCTAAAAACTGTCTCGAGACTGGTCTGACTCAAACATAAAAGCCAAAAGAAATAAACGAGATCAGTAGCACACAAGTGCCTCCCCCATACTTACTTCACACCACCCCTGGTGTAAAAATAAATACAAGGAAGGCCAAATAACACATAGTAGCAAATGGATTGTACAAGGGATATGATGGTAGGGTGCTCAATCCGTCTCCTTGCTGTCAGACTGACCAGCTTACCTCCTTTTCCTGCTTCTTCGCTCACCCGCAGCTGATGGTTCCGTTTTCTCTATCTGCTGTCCTGCTTCACATGGCTCCTCTTTAGATGCTCCCGAGGGTGGATCTTGGAAAGAACCATCAGTCACCACATATAGGATCCTCTTCATGAGGCTGTTGTTCATACGCTGCACATCTATCATCCAGCGCCTATATGTCTCCGCGTCTGCCTCGTCAGAGATGGGGCCGAGGTCGTATCTTCTGTCAGAGTCCCTGCGAAGTGGGGTGACATCCTCAACATCATCCATGTTGGCATCCTGATGAGGTGGTGAAGGAGGGTCGTGCCCGTGGATATGCGCAAAGAAGCTCGGGGCTTGGGAGAAACGTGATGTTCTTGAAAAAGTGCAGGCTGGTGATGGTGGTTTGAGGCAATGTGTGGAAGAGTGCGTTCTCCTCTCTATCCTGAAACCTGTATGTAGTCTCATCTCTCAGGATCTGGCAGTTAATGAGGTAAGGGATATCAATGTACTCCGGTGTGGTGTTGAACGTGTAGGAGGTAAGATCAATCTCAAAGTGCCTAAACAAAGAGGTGAGCAGGCTGCCACATCGCTCTGTCGTCTTTGGTCCTTTCTAGAGCAACCTGGTCTTCTTATCAACAAACATCTGAGCTAGGACGAAACCAGCACTGGTTTTCAGCTCTGCCAACGGGATCCTAGCATTTGCGGCTCTGATCTCATCCTTAATACCAACATAGAGGATCTGCAACTCACCATTGGTGACCTTTGCCGTGGTCTCCTTCGCGAACAGGAGGTTGCCCAGAACCTTTGCGATTATCCTGAGTGTGGGGTTGCAGATTTGAGAATGGTTAGCTGATCGTGATTTAAATTCACCTGCTGCAAGAAGTTAACAAAACGCCTGAGTGGTAGGGAACTTCTTCGGAAATGAGGTCCCCTTTAGCTCATTTTCAATTTTGTAGACCTCGTTAAAGGCATCCATGGAGAGCATGTGTTTCTTTCCTTCAGCAAAGAAAGAGAACGAGACCGTGTTGAAGGATGGGTGATCAGAGTCCTCGTAGGTGATCTCAGCCGTAGCAAGGCATTGCCTAACAAGATCTGGGTACAAAGCATGTGTTTTGTAGCAGAGGTTGGCTATTCCCATTGCGTGAAGAATGACATATACGTCTTAATGGAGACCAAGGTGAGATAGTGATTCGGCGTGGGAAAATTGCGTTGGTTGGATCTCTACATCCAAAAACACATTGTAGTGACGCGCATCAGACTTATCCCACTTGTCCAGAGAGAGGGATTGGAGAGAGCTGTCATTGTAATTCATCCACTCTCCTTCCTTGCGCGGCCAAGGGTATGTTTTGGAGAGGAAATCGAGTGTAGGAGCTTGGGAGCTAGAGGCGTGTGCGGACCTTTTCAGGACTGCTTTGGTGCGTGGAGGTATCTACAAAACAGAGAGGGAGAAATGACACAATCAGTTCTGCTCACAGGTTGCTCGGAAAAGATGGAACCATTTTACCAATATCGATCCTAAAAACCAAGTCCATACCTTTTCTAGCAACCCTAATTCAATATGATAACAAATCAAACTCGGAACAAACAAGCATAAATATTCTAAACGGTCTCAACCCTAGGTCTATAGCAAACAATTCCAATTCCAAACAATCCAACTACTTTTTTCAATCCTAGCAGCAAAAGGAAAGGTCGATTTCGCAGTTCATAGAACCTAAAATCGATATATGAAATCACAAAAAAAGAGGAACAATAAAAACCCATTCATGATTTCTGCACAAGAGAGAGAGCGACTGAGTATGTTACCTTGAGTGTTCTGGAAATGCTACTATAAAGAGAGAGAGAGATAGAGATAGATAGATAGATAGATAGATAGACCTCGGTAAAGGCATCCATGGAGAGCATGTGTTTCTTTCCTTCAGCAAAGAAAGAGAACGAGACCGTGTTGAAGGATGGGTGATCAGAGTCCTCGTAGGTGATCTCAGCCGTAGCAAGGCATTGCCTAACAAGATCTGGGTACAAAGCATGTGTTTTGTAGCAGAGGTTGGCTATTCCCATTGCGTGAAGAATGACATATACGTCTTAATGGAGACCAAGGTGAGATAGTGATTCGGCGTGGGAAAATTGCGTTGGTTGGATCTCTACATCCAAAAACACATTGTAGTGACGCGCATCAGACTTATCCCACTTGTCCAGAGAGAGGGATTGGAGAGAGCTGTCATTGTAATTCATCCACTCTCCTTCCTTGCGCGGCCAAGGGTATGTTTTGGAGAGGAAATCGAGTGTAGGAGCTTGGGAGCTAGAGGCGTGTGCGGACCTTTTCAGGACTGCTTTGGTGCGTGGAGGTATCTACAAAACAGAGAGGGAGAAATGACACAATCAGTTCTGCTCTCAGGTTGCTCGGAAAAGATGGAACCATTTTACCAATATCGATCCTAAAAACCAAGTCCATACCTTTTCTAGCAACCCTAATTCAATATGATAACAAATCAAACTCGGAACAAACAAGCATAAATATTCTAAACGGTCTCAACCCTAGGTCTATAGCAAACAATTCCAATTCCAAACAATCCAACTACTTTTTTCAATCCTAGCAGCAAAAGGAAAGGTCAATTTCGCAGTTCATAGAACCTAAAATCGATATATGAAATCACAAAAAAGAGGAATAATAAAAACCCATTCATGATTTCTGCACAAGAGAGAGAGCGACTGAGTATGTTACCTTGAGTGTTCTGGAAATGCTACTATAAAGAGAGAGAGAGATAGAGATAGATAGATAGATAGATAGATAGATAGATAGATAGATAGATAGATAGACCTCGGTAAAGGCATCCATGGAGAGCATGTGTTTCTTTCCTTCAGCAAAGAAAGAGAACGAGACCGTGTTGAAGGATGGGTGATCAGAGTCCTCGTAGGTGATCTCAGCCGTAGCAAGGCATTGCCTAACAAGATCTGGGTACAAAGCATGTGTTTTGTAGCAGAGGTTGGCTATTCCCATTGCGTGAAGAATGACATATACGTCTTAATGGAGACCAAGGTGAGATAGTGATTCGGCGTGGGAAAATTGCGTTGGTTGGATCTCTACATCCAAAAACACATTGTAGTGACGCGCATCAGACTTATTCCACTTGTCCAGAGAGAGGGATTGGAGAGAGCTGTCATTGTAATTCATCCACTCTCCTTCCTTGCGCGGCCAAGGGTATGTTTTGGAGAGGAAATCGAGTGTAGGAGCTTGGGAGCTAGAGGCGTGTGCGGACCTTTTCAGGACTGCTTTGGTGCGTGGAGGTATCTACAAAACAGAGAGGGAGAAATGACACAATCAGTTCTGCTCTTAGGTTGCTCGGAAAAGATGGAACCATTTTACCAATATCGATCCTAAAAACCAAGTCCATACCTTTTCTAGCAACCCTAATTCAATATGATAACAAATCAAACTCGGAACAAACAAGCATAAATATTCTAAACGGTCTCAACCCTAGGTCTATAGCAAACAATTCCAATTCCAAACAATCCAACTACTTTTTTCAATCCTAGCAGCAAAAGGAAAGGTCGATTTCGCAGTTCATAGAACCTAAAATCGATATATGAAATCACAAAAAA